>BLSH010373131.1:0-13980 GCA_018402905.1 Glandirana rugosa | reverse complement strand
ATGACAGTCCTTCAAAATTTGTTTTCCATTGACCTAACTAAACTCGTCTTTAGAACTTACCAGGATGTTTGAAAACCGGGTCGAAACGTCTGCCTTGTACCTGGAAGTTTAAAAACCAACTATTGGTTTGAATCAGTTGGTGTACTTTTCATCCTTCACGAGACGCTACAGATATTCGTCGGAAGAACATTGTAAGGACTCGGAGGGAGTTTCAGAGCTAGTTAAAGAGGACTTAGAGGGCGTTTCATCAATTAGACAACCATTGTCTTCCTTAACCTCAACTCTATCCCTCTAGTCCTTAATCTCAACTCCAATTCCTTCTGTTACCAACAGATTAACTACTTTGCGGGAGATTCAGGAGAAATTGATCGAGACTTTGAGGGAGGCTCAGGAATGTTACAAGAAGGCTGCTTATAGACATCGCAGAGCACTTCCTACTTTTCATGTGGTTGACTAAGTTTGGTTATCAACCAAAAATTTGAAGGTCCATGTTCCGTCTGCAAAGCTGGGCCAAAAGTTTGTAGGACCATTCAAGATTTCTGCTCAAATCAATCCAGTTACCTTTTGTTTAAAACTTCCTGACAGTATGAAAATTCACCCTGACTTTCACATATCACTACTTAAACCATTTCACAAAAATCCTTTTTCTGAAAGAATACTTCCACCTCCTCCACCAGTTGAGGTACAGGATGAAGTAGAATTTGTGGTGGAGAAAATTCTTGATTCCAGGATCTTTAGAAACAAGCTACAATATCTGGTCCAATGGGAAGGATATGGGCCAGAAGAAAATTCTTGGGAGCCTGAGGAGAATGTTCATGCCCCTAGAATTAACAAGAGAATTCCACCAGAGGTTTCCTCACAAACCCAGCCCTAAGATGTCCAGAGGATGTCCTGAGAGGAGGGGGGAGTACTGTCAGGACCTGGGATTGAACTTGGGACCTCTTCTGTGTCTGCCATTGATTCTTCTCACTGAGCTATCTGGGATGCTGGACAGGTACCTGCCTGATCTGTTGGATATACTTCCTGATCCATTGGACAACCCTGCCTTATGTTTTGATTGCTGTTGAACCTTGAACTCCTTGCTCCTCCCATGAACTTCCTATATAAGCCTTGTCTCTGCACTTCCTCTTAGCAGGTTATTGTGCTTTCTCAGCCAGTGCCTTGCTCTTGTCTTCCCTGCTGCTGTCCGTATTTTAATACCATTCGTTATTGACCCTTGGCTTGTTCCTCAACAACTCTACTGCCTGATCCCAACCTGCAACTACTCATTACCGACCTTTTGGCTTGTTTACTGACCACGCTCCTGTTTGATTCTTATCCGCTACTGGACCCTGGCTTGCTCACACCCTGGTGGGGCGATCCTGAGGACCGCGACCTGGTACTAACTCGCAGCTAAATCCATCTCCACCATCAGGAGCTCTGGTGAACACCGGTTAGTACTTAGACTCCGCACCTCAGATGAGCCTGTGCCATCTGCCAGGGTGGCTACCTGTGTACCTATCCTGATGGTCAGTGGTAGTCCTGCAACTGCTATAGCAACTGGTCTTCGAGCCTGACGCCTGATCGTGACACCCCCCCTGCTCTAACTCTACAGGACTGGAGATGTCTATGTACAGACTTGCGGCTGGTGTAACAGGGATTACTGGTTCCTGCTGGGCAGTACTCACAAGATCCAGGTCCCTGACCAGGCCTTCAGTCACTCCGGCTTCTTCTTTTCCCTCTGTGTTCATGGGGGAGCCGCCAGGCCACAACTCTACCCCGCCTTTGGGTGGTGACCGGCCCGCTCCGGCCTTCTGGGATCTCCGCAGCTGCGGTGTGCACAGCCCTGAGCGCAGGTCCACATTGAAGTAGCCTGGATCCTGCTGGTGGGCCATCTGCTGCAGCAAGGGCTAGTAGCAATGTCCACACCGGACCCATGCATTCATTCCTGCAGTTGGCAGCTGACACTCTGGACACAGCAAACAGAGTCTCTCCATCCCATCCACCACCCCGAGGGAAAATCTCCCGCGGTGCTCAAGTCGGACACCCGTGTCCACGAGTGTCTGTTCCGGTAACCAGGTAAGAGCTGGCAACAAATGACCACCCTCTGCCATCTTTCTCCGCCTTGTGGTGCCTGCTGGGCACAGGGAAACCTCAGTCTCCTCCAGGGGGTGGCCCGCTTCCTCTTTTCCAGATGCACCGGCGCCACTGAATGTGATGCCATTTTTTTTTCTATGAACACGCTGCTGTAAGCCCTGTAGTGCAGGATGGAAACCTACAGACATGCTGGCTTTGGCAGAACATGTCTGGGCATGTTGGCTCTTACAATGGTTGCTGGTAGCAACAGTGATTTTAGTGATGCCCCTTGTCTTCCTGTACAGGACGACTCTAAAACAGTCTCTCCCACAGGCTCCCATATGCTTAACTCGCTCACCCTTAGCAACAGGAAACAGTCCCGGGCATACTTCACCGCTGACAGCAGGTTTTTTAAGCACAATTTCAAAGTGCCCAGCATTTGCAGAATGCTGGGCATGTTTGTAATCCAGTGAGAGATGTCCGGCCTCAGGGCATAATTGTAATCCATGAGTGCATTCACCCGCCGTAATTGCCACAGACAACAGCTCATGTTACAAGTCACTGAATTGCAAGATGTTTGCAAGTGTCCGTTCCCAGCGCTGGTTGGGGCAACTGGGCAAATAACTGTGTAGGTTGGCAACGGCTCCTGCCGGTTGCTATGGATAACGGCACATTTTGGAAAGTAGACACCCCAAGGAATTAGCTGAGAGGGACGTTGAGCCCATTGAATATTTTATTTTTTTTGTCACAAGTGATTGAAAAATGAAAAAAATAAATTACACAAAGTTGTCACTGAAATGATATATTGCTCACACATGCCATGGGTATATATGGAATTACACCCCAAAATACATTCTGCTGCTTCTCCTGGGTATGGGGATACCCCGTGTGTGAGACTTTTTGGCAGCCTAGCCACGTACAGGACCCCGAAAACCAATCACCGCCTTCAGGATTTCTAAGGGTGAAAGTTTATGCCTTCACCCCACACTACCTATCACAGTTGAGCAGGCCATGAAATGCCCAGTTAGCAAAAACTCCCCCAAATGACCCCATTTTGGAAAGTAGACACCCCAAGCTATTTGCAGAGAGGCATGTTGAGTCCATGGAATATTTTGTCGCAAGTGATTGAAAAATGACAAAAAAAAAATGACACAAAGATGTCACTGAAATGATATATTGCTCACACATGCCATGGGTATATGTGGAATTACACCCCAAAATACATTCTGCTGCTTCTCCTGAGTACGGGGATACCCCATGTGTGAACTGTCCTGGCATTTTATGCCCAACATCACCCACTCTTCCAACCACTTGAACCACCAAGTCTTTTCTGACACTTTATTTACATGAAAAAATACTTTTTTTTTGCTAGAAAATTACTTTGAACCCCCAAACATTATATATTTTTTTTAAAGCAGAGGCACTACAGATTAAATTGGTGGGTGTTGCATATTTTTTTTTTTTCACAAAGTATTTGTGTAGCGATGTTTCAAACACAATTTTTGGGGGGAGAAAACACTTTTTTTAAATTTTAATGCACAAAAACACACTATAATGACCAAATATTTGGTGAAATATAAAAGATGATCTCATGCCGAGTACATAGACACCAAACATGACATGCTTTAAAAATAATGCATACCCGTTCAGCAGCAAAAAACTATATACATCTTTAAAAGCCTTTACAGGTTACCACTTGAGATCTGCAGAGGAGGTCTACTGCTAGCATTACTGCCCTCGAGCTGACTTTCGCGGTGATACCTCACATGCATGGTGCAATTGCTGTTTACATACGTCACAAGACCGACACTTGCGTTCACCTTTGCACGCATGCACAGGGGGGCAGGGGTGCATTTTTTTTTTAATTATTCATTTTGCTTTTTATTTTATTTTTACACTGTCCCTTTCATCTTTTTTTTCTATAATTTCTATTGTTATCACGGGAAATTTAAATATCCTCTATGATAAAAATAGGTAGTGTCGCATATTTTTTTTTTTAATTTGGGGCTATTAGACTCTAGATCTCTCCTCAGCCCTTAAAGCATCTTTTCACACCAAAATCAGTGTGATAAGATGCTTCCCCAATTTCCCAATAGTGCAGTTTATATCCGGCGAAACGGAAGTCATGAAATGCTCATAGCCTCCAGTATCTTAGGCCATAGAGATGATTGGAGCCATTTTAGTCTTCAATCAGCTCAATGTTCAGCTGTCGGAACCACTGGCTGAATTCTCGGGTTCCCCGGTGGGACAGGAGAGCCAGAGAAACCATGGAAGACGGCGGGACGGGGGGGGGGGTAGGCGTTCCCTCCCACTGCTTGTAAAAGCAGTCTAGCAGCTAATCAGCTGCTAGGATTGCTTTTACATAGAAGCCGACCACCGGCTGAAAAGAACGATGCCTAGATGATACCTATACCTGCATGCATCATTCCGGTATAACCACTTGAAGACCAGCAACATACTAATGTGTTGCTGGTCCTTGTTGGGCATATGTTGTAATGTTCTTTTTTTCATGCAGCCTTTATGTTAAATGGAAAAAAAAAATAATCAATCGGTGGGTATGCCCACCATTAGAAAACCGCCCTTCATCCATCCACTTCTAATGGTGGGCATAGCCCCTTTTTAAAAATATATATCAAAGCATAGGGGCAATCTGCCCCAATTTCCACCCCTGCCCCATGCTATATGCTCTTTTTTTAACTGTGGTGGGGAAATCACCTCCAACATCGCTGGAGTCGCTGCTTTATGCATGGTGGGAGCAAACTCTGTTGCTGTCATCATAAATAAATCAGTGCTGCAGCTGGCATACATGAAAACCAAATAAAGATTAATAAAACACAGTAACATATAAAAAATAAAATTTCTGCTAAGAAGAAAAAATAATAAAACATTACAGGAAAACATTATAAAAACATTACATAACTGCAAAAAAATAACATGATAAAAAACAGTAACAAAACATTACAGGTATGCATAAAAAACAATAGAGAGAGCAATAGAAAGAGAATAGAGAGAAAACAGAGATAGAAAAACAAGAAATGTACAACTGTTTTTGGCTTTTTATATTTTATATTTTTTGGGGTTTTTATAACTTTTTTTTATTTCTTTTTAATTTCTTACTTTTTTTTTGGTACGCTTTTTTTTTTTTTTTTTTTACAACTGTAGTTCCAGGTTGGGGTCTCTCAAAATGCGGTGACATCTTGGAGACCCTGTGATAGTATGCCCTATTCCTGTGTGTTGTTCCCTACACTAATACTCAAATAGTGTATGGTAGCACTCAAAACAGTCACCGATGCAGAGACCAGGCTGATCAAAACAGTAACGGCAATAAAAACGGGTGTCACGCCTGTATCCACGTCGTCGGCAGACACAACATTTTTTTTGGGGGGCTTGGTTGGTAGGGGTACCAGGGATGGCATGTAGAAAATGCCACTCCTGCAGCCGGCTCACTGCATTTGGATTGGGAAGATGAGGTGAACCATCTGAAAACAGAAGGACTCTGATGATCTCTTTCTGTTATTGAAGGAGAGTTCCAGTCCGTCCTGATGCTCTGTATAGCACATAAGCGTTCAGCATAGCCAATTGGAATAAGTAAACAGACACTTTTTTGTACCAGCATCTGGTCTTATGGGCAATTAAGTACGGCGCTAATAACTGTTCATTGAGGTCCACCCCTCCCATATTTTCGTTATATTCATGGACACAGAGGGGTTTCTCCACAACACCAGTCACCATTCTAATTTGGACAGCCGTGTCTGCAAGAAGGGAGGAAAGAACGAAAACATTCTTTGCATCCCTCCACTTCCCCGCAAGAAAATTACTACTTCTCAAGCAGGCTCTCTCCCCCTCTAAGTCAGGATTCCACCAGCCGTTGGGGGAAGCCCCGGCAATTAGATCGCACGGTGCCACGTGTGCCAATTTGGTGATCAAACTTACTAAAAAGTGGCAAGTTTGAGTAGCAATTGTCCACGTACAAATAGTACCCCTTTCCGAATAAGGGTGACACCAAGCTCCGCACAATTTTGCCAGTGCTCCCTATGTAGTCTGGGCATCCTTCTGGCTCTACCTGACTATCTTTGCCCTCATAAACCATAAAACTATATGCATAGCCTGTGGCCCTGTCACAGAGCTTATACATCTTGACCCCGTATTTGGCACGCTTGCTGGGGAGGTACCGTTTGAAAGCAAGACGGACAGAAAATTTAATCAGTGACTAGTCTACACAGACAACCTGGTCGGGAATAAACAGTGCTGCAAATTATTGGTTGAAGTGGTTTATGAGGGGCCGAATTTTGTAGAGCCGATTATATCCACTTCAGCCCCAGAAGGATTTCCCAGGTTAGGACCAGAGCACTTTTTGCGATTCGGCACTGCGTCGCTTTAACTGACAAATGCGCAGTCGTGCAACGTTGTACCCAAACTAAATTTGCGTCCTATTTTTCCCACAAATAGAGCTTTCTTTTGGTGGTATTTAATCACCTCTGCATCATTTCTGATCACCGCTATAAACAAAAGAACAGCGACAATTTTGCAAAAAAAACAGTTTTTCTTACTTTTTGCTAAAATACAAATCCAAAAAAAAAAAAAATCACAATCGGCATTTATTGATTGGTTTGCACAAAAGTGGCCGCGTTTACGGATGATGAGAATTAATATCTGGGGTTTTATTTTTTTTTTATTTTTTACTAGTAATGGTGGTGATCTGTGATTTTTAGCGGTACTGCGATATTGCGGCGGACCATTTTGACACTTTTTTGGGACCAATGACATTTATACAGCGATCAGAAATGTAAATGTCCACTGATTACTGTATAAATGTCACTGGCAGTGAAGGGGTTAACCTGCAGGGGGAGATCTAGGAGTCTACTGTGTTCCCTAGGTGTGTTCTAACTGTGGGGGGGCTGGGTTACCATGGGCATAAGAGATCTAACTGATCCCAGGGACAGGGATCAGTAGATCTCCCATGCCCGCACTGACAGAGCGGGGAACCGCCGTGTTTACATCTGCGGTTCCCCGTTCTTTTGCTGTGGCCACTCATCGCGGCTCACCGGTGGACATCGGGTCCGCCCGAGCCGCGGGCACACTCCTCAGGAGCACGGCGTGCCCCCTAGCGGCCACCCGCAAATCGCCGATTATTTACCACGATTCGCGGGAAGCATCCACACTGCCACAGTAAATATACTGCGCGCAGTGTGGAAGCAGATATTCAGGGTCACCCCATGGACAACAGAGTTCATTATCCCTGAAGTGCATAAACCACAGGATCTGCCCGTATCATGTCCTGGCCATGCAAGCAGAAGACACGGGCATATGATAAATTGGGTCAGTAGACCAATATGACCACAACTCAGGTTCTTTATGTATGACCATGAGGATGTTAAGGCCCAGAAAGGTCTTAAATTCTGGAACCGTAATTGGCTTCCAGTCTCTGGTAAGGGACCAATGGAGATTAGTGGCAATGTATTGACCAGCATATAAATTGCTTTGGTCCACAATAGATATATAGAGATCTTCTGTGAAAAACAGCAAATAAAAATCAGTGGCCCTAAAGTCAACTGTATTCACCTGAATTCCGGGTTGGCCAGTGAATGGGGGACGTACGGGCAATGCATCAGAGGTGGGTTGCCAATCAGGTTTTGCAAGCGCAGCAGGAAGGGCACTATGGGCTCTGCGGGCCTGTGTTTGTCTTCGTCTTCGTGGCTGCGGGCAGGGCTGGCCCAAGACACTGTGCTGCCTGGGTCCAAGAATGAAATGCTGCCCCCCCCCAAAAAAAATAACACCCACCAAAAGGCCCCCACGTCCATTATTTTATATCATAATTAAAACTAAAATTACATTTATCAGGAAGTCAGATTTACATGCAACAGCACCTTGCTTATGTGCAAAATTATATGACATATCATTATGTTCAATTCCAAGGGGTGGGCTAGGGCAGTATAGGGGGGGGGGGCTAGGGCAGTATAAGGACAGGCTAGGGCAGTATATAGACAGGCTAAGGTAGTATATAGACAGGCTAGGGCAGTATATAGACAGGCTAGGGTAGTATAGGGGCGGGCTAGGGCAGTATAGGGATAGGCTAGGGCACCATATAGGCAGGCTAGGGTAGTATAGGGGCGGGCTAGAGCAGTATATAGACAGGCTAGGGCAGTATATAGACAGGCTAGGCAGTATAGGGGCAGGCTAGGGCAGTATATAGACACCCTAGGCAGTATAGGGCAAGATATAGACACCCTAGGCAGTATAGGGGCAGGCTAGGGCAGTATATAGACAGGCTAGGGTAGTACATAGACAGGCTAGGGTAGTATAGAGGCAGGCGGAGCAGTCCAGGGGGGCAGTTGTCATCATGATGCACAAAACTGCTGGAAAAAAAATCTTGGTCGTCAATTTGCTGGGTAAATAGAAGAGAAGGAGAGGCGGCCGTGGTTCAATGTGCTGCCCCTCTCAAAGTGCTGCCTGGGTCCAATGGACCCACTGGGACCCATGGTAGGACTGGCCCTGGCTGCGGGACATTACTTTTGCTAGGCACACCAGCTTGAACTGCACTTATGGGACTCGCCACGTCACCAAGTGTTACTGCAGTGCTGTTTTGTCTATGACCAGAATGTACTAGGCCGCTGGTGCTTGCCAGGTCAACCAGGAGTAGGGGCACTAGTACTGGCTCTCTGCTCCATATGAGAGCCCTGCGGTTCTTGCACCTCGACAGCAGAACGGGATCTGGTATGCCTTAGCAGGGACCACTCCATCGTCAGAGCTATCTGACAGGGTGCCGCTGCTGTCTACGGGTTCGAATACTCAGCCTGATTCTGACAGTGGAGCTTCCCCATCGTTCTCGTCTGCCATGCTCAGCATCGCGTAGGCCTCTTCACTAGTGTACCTCAGATTGGGCACGTTGGGCTCTAAATTTATAGGTACACTAGTGTCACTCACAGGCAAAATGCACCTGGTTGTCAGAGCCTGTTTCAAGTCGCTACCAAAATCACTGTCAGATTTCGCAGGGATTGGGTGTGATCTCTGCGAATGCTGCAATTATGTGTATTGTGTTTGGTAAGTGTCAGCAATTGATTGATCCTGCACTTGGGTGGGCTGAGTGGAGGGGCTATACGCAGGTGCTAGCTGTCCCTCTCTCCTGCACGACACTTGCTTTCCAGGACTCCTGTTCCACTCTCTTGCACAACACTTGCTTTCCACAGGTGAGGCCTGGAAGGATATTTACCAGGCCTCCATGACGTCTTGCATGGCCTAGCTAGCACATGTGAGACCTAGTGTAGAGTTACTAGGCCTCCGGACCACCCATTACAGGTATGGGCTTGAGGTTCCCCTAGTATAGCAAGAGTCAATGGATTGTCCTAGCTAGCCTGATGGACTACTGCTCCCAGCCCATATACTTCCAGGCACTCTCAGTCACACCGACTGCATCGGCCTTCTCACTGCCCTCCGTAAAAACCACAGTCCCCAGTGGCTCTTGTAACCTTCTCAGACGGGCTCTCTCTCCCCAATCTGCTCAGGTTAACCTCTCCCAGCTTACTGGGGTGTGTGTCACTCACCGACACTCTGCCACTTGTAGTTCCTTTCCTGGAGTTCTCTGATAGTGCTCTCCTCCACTGTCCTTTTCCACTCTCTCATGTGCCAACTCCGGGCCTGGAGTGCTCGAGGGCAACCAAGAGGAGTGAGATCTTGGTGGCAGGCACACAGCAGAGTGGACAGGACAGCAGGAGAGAGAACTATCCGGGAGAGATTTCCAGCGTGGAACTACAAGTAGCAGGAGTCCATGAGCAACATACCCTGGGAAACTGTTGGAGGCATTCAGGAGCGGATTGGGGTGAGAGACAATCTGGGAAGGATACAGAAGTCATTTTGGGATTCCCATGATGCTGTGGTAGTGAAGAAGGCCGTTGCAGTTGGAGGAGCTAGCAGGGCCTGAAAGAAGATGGGCTGGCAGTAGTAGTCCATCTTGCCAGCTATCACAGAGTACTTTGCTACACTTTGGAGGCTATTAGCCTCTGCCAGTAATGGGTGGTCTGGAGGCCCTGCTTCAACTACAGCAGGCCTCACCATGTGCTGGCTAGGCCAAAGGAACAATTTAGAGGCCTGATAATTATCTTTTCAGGTCTCATCTAGAGTGGAGCAGACACCTGGATGTTCAGGTTCGGCCGAACTTCGCGAAAAAATTGGAGTTCAGCCCTGAACTTGACCCGAACTCTACCCCGAACCCCAAGTTAATGGTGACCCGAACTTTTGGGCACAAAAATGGCTCTAAAAAAGTCCTGGAAATGGCTAGAGGGCTGCAAAAGGAAGCAAAATGGGGGTAAGAGTAGGACAAGTGCCCTGCAAACAAATGTGGATAGGGAAATAACTTAAAATCACATAAAAAAAATAAAAAATGGAGGAGGAGGTGGATGTGGAGTAGGGGGTTGAGGAGGCGGTGACCGTGGCATTGTAGGTGGAAGTGGCGGTTGAGGAGAAGGAGGTAGCCAACACTGTTTTTTGTTTGTTTGTTTTTTTTTCTAATTGGGGGTCGCCTGTACTTGTTCTGGCCTCACCATTCGTTGAGCGGCATTTGGGCCTCCCATATAACATTGAAGGTTCTGTCGGCTACTCGCACCTGAGGAAGGTGTTTTACTTGTGCGTGTAGCTGGCACAAATCAACCACGTCCTCTTCTTGCAACAGGAGCTTTACCAACACCACCAACACCAGCAGCACCACGACCACGTCCCTTATTTGACGCTCTCCTCATTCTGGATGCAAATGTACTATTTAGCACAAATTTATATTATTTTTTAAATTTGTGCAAGAAATGCACAGCAAGGTGCAAACGTACTATGTAGCACTATTTTTCTTTTTTTTTTTAAACCAGCAATGTCAACGCACTTTTTAAATTTGTGCAAGAAATGCACCGCTGGCCGCAAATGTAGTATTTAGAATATATATTTTTTTTTTAAACCAGCAATGTAGATGCACCACTGGCCACAAATGTAATATTTTGCACAAAAAAAAAAAAAAAATGTAATTTGTCTAACTGCAATGTAAATGCAGTATTTAAATATGCCAAAATGTTGCCAACTGAATTAACAGAACACGACTAAAGTAGTGTCCCTACAAGCAGTTGCAAGTGCACTGCACTTGCAAAAATGGCTGCAAACGCCCACCTAACAAACAGAAAAATTGCTTAGGTTTTATATGAGCACTTTGCTTAGCAAACAAAATCTACTCTAGCAAACAAAAATCTCCTCTAGCATCCACCCACCAATAAATCGCTGTTTTTAACAGATTTTCTAAAGCTAATCTGTCCCTCACACCAGCAGCAGCATCCTCTCCCTACACTAGTATGAGGTGATGTGACATGCAGCACTACTTGACTCCAGCTTATATAGAGGCTGGGTCACATGATGCACTGGCCAATCACAGCCATGCCATTAGTATTCATGGCTGTGATGGCTTCTAGGGGCAAATGAGTGAAATGCTTGTTGATTTGCTGCCATGCAGCTATTCAACAGGAGCGAAATAATACCCGAACCCCGAACCCGGACTTTTTCTCAAATGTCCGGGTTCGGGACACGGACACCCTAAAGTCCGGTACGAACCCGAACTTTACAGTTCGGGTTGGCTCAACTCTAGTCTCATCTGTGCTGAGCAAGTGTTGTGCAGGAGTGAGGAACAAGGAGAGGAATGTGCTTCAAGAGTCAGTGCTGGAGGAAGATGGAGAAGTGTATATATGGAGGTGTATATAGAGGTCCCATGTACAGAACTGTTCAATTCTTGGGCATCCCATAATCATCCCTACCCTATCCAAGTTTAATCCCCTAATAAATAAAACAAAACAAAATTACCGGCCTGTTCCGTGACTCTGGATGCAGTATGGATGTGATTGAGGGTGATGTGATCAGGTGAACCACAACAAAGTGATAGAAGGAAATGGATGGCCCAGTGGGGGGGGAAATCCTTTTGTAGAAGGACAATGCTCAACCCCTGAGCTGCTATACTAGAACACTGATATCTCATATTGCTGTTACTAGTGGAAGGGTTTATGGTGTTCCTGATATTCTCCACCATTGGAATGTTAGGTGACTCTAATGTATGGGTAGAAGACAAAGTCATCAGTGAGTCCTGCCTCACATCAATGTGTTTTCAAGTTTTGCAGAAATGCACTACAGTCCATGATACATGATTTCCTGCGGGTCACGTTCACATTTGTGTATTTTTTAGAAAGGGTCAGCGACTTTTTAGCCCACAGGTTGTGTTTTTGGTTCCATAGACTTCAATGGAAACACAGCAGAAACGTGTAAAAAATGTAGTGCTTGCGTTTTTGATGCGTTTCCGCTGAATTTTTTCTACCCAAAATTGAAAAACGCATTAAAAAGTGCACCAAGAAAACGCATTAACCGCAACCCGCACAGGTGTGAACCCAGCCTGAGGAGATGCTCATGGAGTGCAGGGAATGTATTACATCTGGATGGTAGCTATTGGGAGGTTGGGGTCAGCTTTGCAACATTTTACATCTGTGTCACACTTTCCTGTTATTTACACTCACGTCTATTGATCTATATAGGACTTTGGGCTCGGTTCATAAAGCTGTTACATAAAGATTTATTTATTTACAGAACTCAGCTATATTTATTTTTTTTAAAGCAGGGGATTTTACACACACACACACACACACACACACACACATATATATATTCATTCTAAATCATTAATTTAGAGTCCTACAGTACAGACAACAAGAGCCAGTAAAGTAAAGTCAGCAATAAAGAATTTGTACATAGACAAGTGGAGGTGGATCTCCTATCTCAGTTTGGAATGGCGGCAAGGATGGGAAGTGTAATTATAATGGGGGATTTTAATTATCCAGATATAGACTGGGCGGAAGAAACCAGACATTTGTCTCAGGTTTGCCATTTCCTAAATCTCTTGCAGGACAATTACATGGGTCAAATTGTAAATGCACCTACAAGAAACATAGTGTTACTAGACCTACTGATTACTAACAATACAGACCTGATCACAGATGTGGAAATAAGGGGCAATTTAGGAAACAACGATCACAGGTTAATTTGTTTCAGTATAAATCACACAAATAGAAAACATAAGGGGAATATTAAGACACTAAATTTCAAAAGAGCCAACTTCCATAAACTAAGCTCTA
This sequence comes from Glandirana rugosa, assembly GCA_018402905.1. Taxonomy (NCBI): domain Eukaryota; kingdom Metazoa; phylum Chordata; class Amphibia; order Anura; family Ranidae; genus Glandirana; species Glandirana rugosa. Next base: position 784 of record BLSH010373131.1, on the reverse strand, counting down.
GCTTGAGGATATTAAATGGGATAAAATACTAGGAACAATGAACATGGAGGAAAAATGGTTGGGCTTTTAGAGCATATTAAATAAGGGTATTAACCAGTGCATCCCAATGGGAAATACATTTAAAAGAGCTAATAAAAGGCCTGGGTGGCTCAGCTCCAACGTAAAAATGCTTATAAAAGAAAAGGAGAAGGCATTCCAACTTTACAAAGAATGCAATAAGAAATGTAAGGGTGCAATTAGGGTGGCTAAGATAGAGCATGAGAGGCATATAGCGGAGGAGAGTAAGAAAAAATGCAAGACATTCTTTAAGTATATAAATAGTAAGAGAGGGGGGTCAGGTCATATTGACCCATAAAGAATGATGAAGGGAATCTGGTTACAAAGGATGGAGGGATGGCGAAGGTTTTGAATATATTCTTCTCTTCAGTCTATAGGAGGAAAACGGGGGCTTCAGTAACCAAAGCTTTAATATTTAAGCTCAGGGCACGTCACAGGAGACACTGTCATGGCTAACAGAGGATAGAGTTAGGAATAGACTTGAAAAACGTAACTTTAGTAAGTCACCAGGACCAGATGGCTTGCACCCAAAGGTCCTCACGGAACTCAGTCAAGTAATTGCCAGACCTTTGTTTTTAATTTTTACGAGCGGCCTACTGACTGGTATGGTACCACCTGATTGGTGAAATGCCAATGTAGCACCAATATTTAAAAAAGGACAAAGATATATCCCCGGGAACTAAAGACCAGTTAGCTTAACACCAATAGTCTGCAAGCTTTTGGAGGG
>BLSH010373108.1:0-11210 GCA_018402905.1 Glandirana rugosa | reverse complement strand
TCTGTACAGTCTGTGTGAAACTACAGCATAGAGAAGAACAGGTTTATGGTTTCGCTCTGCTATAGTTTTAAACACAGTTTACAGATGTTTGCAGAACAGATGTTCAGTCATTGCTGGTTATATTTAAAGTGACACACAGACTGTACAGATGTTTGCAGAACAGATGTTCAGTTATTGCCGGTTATATTTAAAGTGACACACACATTTTCCAGATGTTTTCAGAACAGTGATATGGGTTCTCCCGGCTTATTTATACTTTTTTGACACAGTTTGAAGATGATTTTAGAACAGTTATATGGCTTCTACCGTTAATTAATACTTTTCAGACCCAGTTTGAAGATGATCCACATTCACCTCTATTTTTGCTTTTTTTATGTTTTTATTTTTTAAAAAATATTTCAAGTTATTTCCCTGTCCCCATTTCTTTGTAGGGCACTTGTCCCACCCTTACCCCCATTTTCCTTCCTTTTGCAGACCTCTAGGACCTTCCTGGACTTTTTTACAGCAATTTTCAGAATTTTCATTTTTTTGAAAAGTCCGGGTTCGGGTCCGGGTCCCAGACACCCCAAAGTTCGGTACGGACCCGAACTTTACAGTCTGGGTTCGCTCAACTCTACACATTGGCAGTGTCAATACAGTGCAAATTCAGCAATATGCAAACAATACAGTGCTAATTAAGCAATATGCAAATAAACATCAAACACTCTGTATATAGACACATTAACAGTGCCAATACAGTGCAAATTAAGCAATTTACAAATATTTATAAAATGCAACTAAATTGATTAAATAAAGTGCATCTGTAGAATTAAAGTGCATAAAACAAATAAAGTGCAAAAATTGTTAGGCTAAAAAGTTCATGACAAAGTCCATATTGTGGACAGAATAGGTGGATTTTCCAGGGTAACACTGTGAATAGATAGATTCCTTCACCAGATCATATGGAGGCTTACCAGATAAATTGGACATAGATGGACATACGCCCGCTGGGTCAAAATAAAGTGGGGGTATAGTACCCGAAACAGGGACAATCAGGTGTCACCCTAAGTGCAACCCTTCACCTTCTAGAATCAATGCTTACTGGAAGTAGTGGACACAGACTGACTGGCATATGCCATTTGGGTCACAATACACAGGGGGCTTAGTACACCAAGTGATCGTTCGTCCGACCTCAGAGTCAGTTGATCAATCAGGGGATGTCTGTGTTAATTGGGAGTAAAAGGCTCGATGTTACCCAACCCATAGCCCAGATTATACAGATGCATGGTCATATTTAGAGATCGTTGCAATAGTAAGCGCCATCTAGCGACCAACCAGGCTCCCTACTACATCTCCTGTATTGAGACTAACAATATTTTATTCTCATACATATCATCGTACGTTCTCTGACGATATACCTCTCCCTACAGGTGATCCGGCATTTGAGGGTGGTCCATATGTAATCATCTGGGCTTCTCTGGTGAATTGGACTCCTTTTTCACCTTTGGAAATAATTGGATTCCATCCCCCTTTCTCTGAGAAGTGAGCCCAAGAGCTAACCAGTCAACAATTACAGATATTTGGACCCAAAGATTGTTTATACATCCATCAAAGGGAACTGGCTGCTACTACTACAAATGACATGCAAGGAAGAGTCTTCTCTGATTGATTAACTGTGACTCTGAGGTCGGATGAACGATCACTTGGTGTACTACACCCCCTGCGTATTGTGACCCAGCTGGCATATGCCAGTCAGTCTGTGTCCACTACTTCCGGTAAGCATTGATCCTAGAAGGTGGAGGATTGCACTTAGGATGACACCTGATTGTCCCTGTTTTGGGTACTATACCCCCCTTTGTTTTGATCCAGCAGGCGTATGTCCATCTGTGTCCAATTTATATGGTAAGCTTCCATATGATCTGGTGAAGGAATTTATCTATTCACAGTGTTACCCTGGAAAATCCACCTATTCTTTCCACAATATGGACTTTAGAAATTTTGTGCACTTTATTTGTTTTATGCACTTTAATTCTACAGATGCACTTTATTTAATCAATTTAGTTGCACTTTATAAATATTTGGAAATTGCTTAATTTGCACTGTATTGGCACTGTTAACGTGTCCATGTACAGAACTTTTGATATTTATTTGCACATTACCTACTTAGCACTGCATTGGTTATCTACAGTGTTTTTTAATTGTTATTTGAAGTTTTAGTGCTGCACTGTTATTCACATCACACAGCCTCACTGTGCCCATTTGCAGCCTCACTGTGCCCATCTGCAGCTTCACCCAGCCTCACCATGCCCATCTGCAGCCTCACTGTGCCCATTTCAGCCTCACTATGCCCATCTGCAGCCTCACCGTGCCCATTTGCAGCCTCACTGTGCCCATCTGCAGCCTCACCATGCCCATTTGCAGCCTCACTGTGCCCATCTGCAGCCTTGCTGTGCTCATTTGCAGCCTTGCTGTTCCCTTCTGCAGCCTTACCATGCCCATCTGCAGCCTCACGCAGCCCCATTGTGACCTCCTGCAGCCTCACTGTGCCCATCTGCAGCCTCATCGTGCCCATCTGCAGCCTCACTGTGCCCATCTGCAGCCTCATCCTGCCTCACTGTGCCCATCTGCAGCCTCACCAGTACCTGGATTGGATTAGACAGAGTGGGCATCTCCTGCGCTATGTCATGGAGCTGAGGTCTGAAATGCTTAGCAGCCATCCACTAGACCATGATAGACGGAACACTGATTCAATTTCCCTGCATTGGATCAGTGTTCCGCCTATCACAGTCTAGGAAGTAGGACTTTGTTACAGTGCTGAACAGATCCCATCTTCGTGACACAGCGCGGGAAATCGCTGTGTTATTACACAAGCGGAGGGAGGGAGAGGAGGAGTCTGGACTCGGATCAGCTGTGGGCACAGCTGAGCTTCAGCTCAAAGCGACCCCAGGGCAGGCGGCCTACAGGTAAATTTCCCAGTATCCTGGTAGGCCAGTCCGGCCCTGATGACCCATCACACTTTTGCAGGCCCTGGAGCACCAGGACAATGGAAATGCCCACAAAGTACCCCATTTTGAAAGGCAAACACCCAAATGTATATTCTATGAGGCATATTAAGTCTTTTGATTATATCTTTTTTTCCACAAGTTTTTGGAAAATGTGGAAAGAAAATATCAATTTAAAAAGTATTTCTAAAGCACAGTATGGACATACCAAGAATTACACTCCAAAATATATTCTGCTACTTCTCCTGAGTATGGCGATACCACATGTGTGAGACTTTTTTACAACCTGGCTGAACAAAGTGCAGTTGTCTGCAGAGGAGAGCCAATCCAGGCTCCAGGAAGCAGGCAGAAATGTGGTCAGAAACAGCCAAACATATTGTCCAGGCAGCAGGCAGGAACATGGTCCATAAAAAGTCCTCGGTCAGTGCAGGCAGTGATATGGTCAGCACAGTCAAAGTATTGGTCCAGGCAGCAGGCAGGAACATCAAGCTTAGGGCATTAGTCAGGTAAGACCTGTGCACAGGGACAAAGGCTTGGCTTCTTCCCACCCAATCTATTTGAAACTTCCGGACTCCAGACCCTGATCCGGGAATTACAAAACCTGGAGAAAACCAAAAACTGCTTTTCTCTACTCTGAAGCTCCTCACATATGTGAGACCCCTGTGTTATCTTGAATTCCACTACTACACTAGCAGGGCAAAAGATCAGTCCAAGCGGCAGGCAAAAAGCATGTTGGATTAACAGGCCAAGGTCAGTGCAGGTGGAAGGCAGAAATGTGGTTTAGAAACAATCTACAGGGTGGGCCATTTATATGGATACACCTTAATAAAATGGGAATCGTTGGTGACATTAACTTCCTGTTTGTGGCACATTAGTATATGTGAGGGGGGAAACTTTTCAAGATGGGTGGTGACCATGGTTGCCATTTTGAAGTCGGCCATTTTGAATCCAACTTTTGTTTTTTCAATAGGAAGAGGGTGTGCCCATTGTGTTGGATTGTCAATGCAACCCTCTTCTCCCACTCTTCACACACTAATAGCAACACTGCAGGAGAAATGCTAGCACAGGCTTCCAGTATCCATAGTTTCAGGTGCTGCACATCTCGTATCTTCACAGCATATGGTTTTTTTATGGTTTTTATGGTCAGTAAAAACCAATACCGGGTGAGCTGCTCCTTCCAGGAGGTACCGCCATTCCTCCAAAGCCGACTTGATGGCCAGCAATTCCCTATCACCGACATCATAGTTCCAGCAAGATGGTGCACCACCACATTATGGGTGTCAGGTCCGAGCATTCCTAGATGAACAGTTTCCTGGAAAGTGGATTGGTCTTCGTGGGCCAGTTGAATGGCCCCCAAGGTCTCCCGATCTGACCCCCTTAGACTTTTATCTTTGGGGTCATCTGAAGGCAATTGTCTATGCTGTGAAGATCCGAGATGTGCAGCACCTGAAACTACGGATACTGGAAGCCTGTGCTAGCATTTCTCCTGCGGTGTTGCTATCAGTGTGTGAAGAGTGGGAGAAGAGGGTTGCATTGACAATCCAACACAATGGGCAGCACATTGAACACATTTTATAAGTGGTCAGAAACTTGGAAATAACTCATGAAAGAATAAGGTTACTTTAAAACCAAGCACGCCATTGTTTTTCTTGTGAAATTCACAATAAGTTTGATGACACCCTGAGGTGTCATTATAGATGGTGGACAAGACTACACATCTCTCTTATCCCTCCACTTCACGGCCAACACTTCCTCCTTCCTTAGACTTGCAGATTCCCCCCTGTAATCTTGAGGTCACTAGACGTTACGTGAAGCCCTTCCTGTTTTTTCGGATGGTACCGCAAACCAAAGTTTTCTCATGGCACGGGTGGCGGAAAAGTGGCAAACTTGTGTAGTAGATGTGATAACCCTTTTGTAATAGTGGAAAAGCCAGGTCTCAGACAATTTTTCCACTTGTGCCGATGTAGGTTGGGCACTCATGGGCTGGAGCTGGTAGTCTTTGCCTTTGTACACGCAGAAGGCATGAACATATCCTGTGGCTCTTTCACAAAGCTTGTTGACTTTCAATCTATGCCTGGTCCTCTTACTGAGAATTTAGTGCTTGGATCCCAGCTGGCCAGTGAAGTGGGCAAGGGATTCATCCACACAGATGTTTTGATCAGGGACATAAATTTCAAAAAAATCTCTTAGAAAAAATATTAATTAGGCGTGAATTTTGTATAGTTTGTCATAGTTGAGATGATCTTGGGGAGGACACTGTGAATTATTGCTGAAATGCAGGGAGCACTTGATCCTGTCATAGCATGACCTGGATATTACAGCTGAAAAAATGAACATGTGGTAATGGGATGGGTGGACCAGTAAACATGTCATTTTTTTTTTGTAAGCCCCATGTTGATCATAAGGCCCAAAAAACAATTTGAACTCCTCTACTGTTAGACGTCTCCATTCAAATGGATAGGCATAGCATGAGTTGGGGTTGTTTTCCAATATATTGTTGGGCAAAAGGGTTAGTCTGGTCCACAATAACTTGAAGTAAATTGGCAGGGAAAAAAATATTTTAAAAAATCAATTTCTGAAAATCTTTTAGTGTTGGACTCCACACCTTGCTGTGCGGTGAAAGGGGAATTGTAGCTGATCCTGAGCTGGAAGGCAGCCATAATGGGTTTGCCAGGGTGGCTGGAAGATAAGTTTGGGCCATGATTCTTGGTGTCTGGTGTGATATTCCAGTGCTGGTACTGGGCCTCTCATCCTGGGGTCTGGCATTGTTGGTGTTTGGCAGTTGACCATTGGGGTATATGGCACTGCTGGTAGTTACCTGGTCTTCAGGGCATCTTATTTTTTAGGAGGGACTGCTTCCTCCTCCAATTTGGTAACTGATCCACTCTTTTTGACAGGTTCATATTCCGAATCAGAATCAGACGGTGAGCGCTCCCCACTGCTCTCATCCATCATACTGAGGATTTTAAATGACAGGTACACTGATGGGCTGTGTTGACAGGTACACTGATAGGCTGAAGGACAGATGGACTGCTGCGACAGGTAAACGTTACTCTGGGGCAATCAGGTCACTGATGGGCAGAGTACATAAAAGGTAAGTGGTAAATCATTGTTCCTGGGTTCTTCTCCTCACACAGGATTGTTGTGTGAGGAACAGTGATGCCCCGCCGATCCATGCACTTGGCCCCTAATTTGCATGCAAGGCGCCGGACACATGGATTCCAATGTTTTTTTTTTAAGCACATGATTAGAGCCTGAAGCTCTAATTGGCTTCAAAAAAGGGTGGGCTCGGGGTGCAGAGCACCGTGCCACGAGCTCACCCATTTGACTCATTGTAAATCTAATCAACTCAGAACATGTGGATCAGAAAACCCATCAGTTTGTCCCTGCAAGTCTAAAGGTTCTGCATGGAACTGGCTATTGCCTCCCTTCTACCTGGAGACATTCTAGACTGTGTGTGTGCTTATTTACACATCCTTTTCTTTCCTCCTAATTAACACTATCTGCATTTTGGGCAGACGCCATTACTAATTTGTTGCCCACCCCTTTGGCCTATCAACTTCACCTGGGGTCTTAAATAAGGTGCTCGCTCCCTGTCCTAGTTCTGCTCTTTTTTTGGGTGATTCAATTTGTGGATTAGATGGATGATCTCCCATTAAAGGACCAGTCCCCCCAAGCCCTGACAGCCAATGTCTAGGGGATAATGCAAACTCTGCAGAGATTCAGATGAATAAACCTTTAGAAATGGTTGCTGGACCTGATTTGAGTACCTGGGCCTGGTATTAAATAAATCCCTATCCAGGATCTTCCTGCCTCAGGGCAAACTTCTGTTTCTTTACTCTTGTGGCCTTTATTAGTCAGCCCTTGATTCAGGATTGCATAAGAGTCTTGGGCCTGATGGTAGCCTCCTTTGAGGAAGTACCATATGCCCAGTTCCACTCCAGACCTCTACAACTCAACATTCTGGCAGCGTGAAACAAACAGACAAACTCTGACCTGTAAAGCCAGACTCCCTGTTGTGGTGGATTTTCAATCAGATGTTGAAAAAGGCTTTGCCCTAAAGACGTGAAAAGTTTTCATGCTGGATGCCAGCCTTTCATACTAAGGAGAAGTCCTCTAGTCTCTGCACAGGGACCTAGTCATCAGAGGAAGCCCAACATCCTGGAACTCAAGGTGATTCAGTTTTCTCTTCAACACTGGACCTCCCAATTGTGAGGTCATTGGACAAGAATGTAGTCACCCGATGACAAGGAAGTGACCTACATCAACCATCATGGAGGCACAAGAAGTTGTGTTGCTCAGTGTGTGTGGCCTTAATTCCCACCTAGGTGGAATAACACATTATGGCCCTGTTTGCTGTCCGTGAAAAAATGAAAGGTCGACCTTCTCAGCCTTCAGCATCTGGATTCAGGGAATGGAACTCTCTACACAGAAGTGTCCCAAGCTCCTTGCCACAGACAGGGAAGGCCAGATATGGATCTTCCAGTGTGAGGATTCACCAACAAACTGAACAGTTTTTTTGCTAGGTCCAGGGGCCCTTGGGCCTTCACATTTAATACTCTGGTGACTCTATGAAATCGGTTCAAACTCATCTATACCTTGATTGATTCTCAATGTACTGAACCAAAGAAGGAGGGTGTGGTGCTTGGACGTGTGGTACTCATTGAAGACTCTCCATGGGCTATTCTGGATTTCAGTGAAAGCCTATAAGAGCAGTTTATTGGGTGATACGGAATAAGCGCATGTGAGGCTTGGCTTAGGGTCCAGTAGAAAAGGGACTTACCAATGTGCACAGTACAAAAGATGTGGAACAAACAAACATAGCATAGAAAGCTGTGCAGTGCACATAGCAAACAAGAACAGAAAAACAATCAGTTACAGAATGCAAACGTGGCACCGTTCAGTGGCCATGCTGACATAATAAACCCAGCATGAGTGGTACTGTGCAGAGCTCACACACAGGATAAGGACTGAGAAATACGCCCGGCACACAGAAGATATACAGAAGAATCTTTCACAATGACATAAAAAGAACAAAACACAATTATAGCCACTGTGTGGTAACATACAGGGTGACTCTGGATTTTAGGTGGAGTTGACATGGGGATAGGGCCAGATATAGACCTGGGGAGGGGTCCGTGCCACTTCAGATTCGGGGGGCCCCTCATACACTCTTTCTTAATAACAGGCACACATTTTAAAATGCATGACACAACGTCATTCTGAGGTCAGGAGTGCACACACCCATGCAGTCACAGGCCACCTTCATTAACCACTTGCGGGCACTTTTACCCCCTTCCTGCCCAGGCCAATTTTCTGCCTTCATCGCTGTTTCACTTTGAATGACAATTGCACGCTCATGCGACACTGTACCCAGATTACATTTTTATCATTTTTTTCACACAACTAGAGCTTTCTTTTGATTGTATTTAATCACCGCTGAGGTTTTTATTTTTTGCCAAATAAACAAAAAAGACCAAACATTTTGAAAAAAAACATTTTTATAGTTTGTTATAACATTTTGAAAACAGGTAATTTTTCTCTTTCACTGATGAGGCTGCGTTGATGAGGCTGCGCTGATGGGCACTGATAGGTGGCACTGATGAGGCGGCACTGACGGGCACTGATAGGTGGCACTGATGAGGTGGCACTGATAGGTGGCACTGATAGCCACTGATAGATGTCAGTGATGGGCACTGATGAGGTGGCACTGGTGGGCACTGATAAGGAGCATTGATGAGGCTGCACTGATAGGCAGCACTGATGGGCACTAATAGGTGTCACTGAGGTGTTGTGATTTGCAGCATTAACCACTTCAGCCCCGGAAGGATTTCCCACGTTAGGACCAGAGCACTTTTTGCGATTCGGCACTGCGTCGCTTTAACTGACAATTGCACAGCCGGGCAACCTTTTCCTACAAACAGCGCTTTCTTTTGGTGGTATTTGATTGCCTCTGTGTCATTTCTGATCACCGCTATAAAAAAAAGAGCGACAATTTTGCAAAAAAAAAAGTTTCTTACTTTTTGGTAAAATACAAATCAAAAAAAAATACAAAAAAACATTTTTTTTGATAATTTTTGGTCGATTTATATTCTTCCTCATATTATTGGTAAAAAAAAAAAATCGCAATCGGCGTTTGCCGTGTTTATGGACAATTCATTCATTTCTGGGTTTTTTGTTTTATTTTTTACTAGTAATGGTGGTGATCTGTGATTATTAGCGTTATTGCTACATTGCGGCGGACATGTCGGACCATTTTGACACTTTTTTGGGACCATTGACATTTATACAGAGATCAGTGCTATAAAAATGCACTCATTACTGTATAAATGTCATTGGCAGGGAAGGGGTTAACCTGCAGGGGGAGATCTAGGGGGTAACTGTGTTCCCTGGGCGTTCTAACTGTGAGGGGGCTGGGCTGCTATGGGCATAAGAGATCTAACTGATCCCAGTGACAGGGATCAGTAGATATCCTAAGTCCCCACTGACAGAATGGGCAACTGCCGTGTTTACATCAGCGGTTCCCCGTTCTTTGGCTCTGGCAGCTCATCATGGCTCGCTGGTGGACATCCAGCTCGCCGGCGGACATCCGGTCCACCCGAGCCACGGGCACCCTGCTCCGGAGTGCTGCAGGCACGAGCATGCACCGCCGGTGGCGCGCTCGCACCCCCTAGCGGCCACTACGCAAATTGCCATTTACTTACGGCGATTCGCGGTACACGTCCACACTGCAGCGGTAAATATACTGTGTGCGGTTTGGAAGTGGTTAAAGGACACTGATAGGTGGCACTGATACACGGCACTAACAGGCAGCAATGATAGGCACTGATAGGTGGCACTGATGGGCACTGATCAGCACTGGTAGGCAGTGCTGATAGGTGGCACTGATGAGGAGGCACTGATTGGCAGCACTGGTGGGCACTGATTGGCAGCACTGGTGGGCACTGTCGGGACTGCCCTGATTATCCGTGTCAATGTCCCTTTAACACAAGTCGGCTCTCTTCTCAGCATGAGGAAATAAAAGATGATAAATCCCTTGTGTTTACATCTGTGATCAGCGGTCATTGGACACAGCTGATCATGTGGTAAGGGGCCGCTGTTATTGGCCCTTTACCTCGATCTGTGATCAGTTGAATCAGAAGTACTCAGTGATCACAGAGCGCGGCGCCCGCGTGCAGCAGGGGGATGAGTGAGCAGCGTGATCACGGGAGGACGTCCATGTACGCCCTTCTAGCAAATAAAGCCCATGCTGGTGCCATCTTTCTGCTATAGCGTGGGCAGGAAGTGGAGAAGAGTGTGAGCACTCCTTGGGTTGATCTACTAAAGACTTTACAAGTGCAGTTGCACTCATTTTCCCCAGAGCTTAGTAATTGTGGTAAAGCTCTGATTATTTCCATCATCCAATCACGTGCAAGCAAAAAGCTGTTATTTATTTTTCCTTGCACTTGTTTGCGTATTCTTTACAAAGTGAAGCTTTACCACATTTCTAATTACAAAAAAAAAAGAGTGCAGCTGCACTTGAAATGTGAAGTCTATTTGCCTTTAGTAAATCAACCCCAATGTGTGGTTTGCTTGAGCTGCCAAAGTTCATTTTTTTTAAATAAAACAAACTACCAATCCAGAGCAAAAAACTTTTACAGATGATGGTCAGCAAAATCTTTCTTCCCAAGATACATTTAATGAAAGAAAGAACTCTTTTTATTATTATATATTTTATATTATTTTATTACATTGTATATATTGTTTATATCGTTTTTGTATAGAGGGGGTGGCTTTCTGTTAAGGGGCCCAGGGCAGTTTCCCCTTTTGCCCCCTTATAAATCCGGCACTGCAATGTGACACACTGGGCCTGATTTACTATAACTCCCAAATCTACTCCAGCAGTGCCTTAAAAGAACTCCCAATTAAAAGCAATTAAGACTTCAACTCTCACAAACGTGGAGGAAATCTACACCCATCAGAGCTCTATGTGCCTGGGAAGATGCCTCTCAGATCTCATGTGCTGAGCACTGGATGTCAACTGGGATTGAACTTGTAACTTCCACATTCCTCCATTTAAACCTTCAATGCAAGTTCATTGCCCTAAAACAACATTACCACCCCCTATCCCTAATTTTACCATCTTCATCCCTAATATAACCACCCCTATCTCAAATTTTACCACCCTCATCCCTAATATTACCACCCCCTATCTCTAATTTTACTACCACATCCCTAATATTACCACCG
>BLSH010373105.1:0-11304 GCA_018402905.1 Glandirana rugosa | reverse complement strand
GTAATCGTCAGCTGACGGAGTTGGGTCATCTGATCATAGTCTGGTCATCTGATCGCAGGTAATGGGCATGGAGTTACTTCCGCCCTTCCTCACTCCCCTTCCACGTCACGTGCGTGATGACGCACCGCTGACGCGTTTCATTGGCTAGACGCCAATTTCCTCAGAGCTGAGGAGGAGCTGGATAGCAGAGCTATATATATCATTTAGACAATTACATGCAATTACATTTCATGGCCACTGGGTGTCACTAAACATAGGACTACATGTATATACTCATGAATGGTCAGAAAGGGATTTACATGCTAGATATAAAATAGCCTTGAATGGTTAATTTCAGCAGCTGCCTCTCTCATACACTGGCATTCGTCACACAAAAGACACGGTAGAAGTAAAGGAATTAAAAGGATCACCAACAGATTCGAGAGAAATACCTCCATATTAGCAAATTAGAGGAAGAATAGAAGACAGAGTGGGGATAAATGTTATTAATTAACCTGAGTTCATAGTTTTAATCTAAATTGGGGATTGGTTATTTACAATTATAATATCCCTATTTTTTTTGTATTTTTGGTATTAAGTTTTAATATTTTAATGTGTGTATATATATATATATATATATACCCATACATAGACACATACACATGTACATATATATATACATGACATTGAAGGTTCATGAGTAGTCCACTTTTATTTATGACAATGTTGTCAATTTTATGCTTGAGTTGTACCTACCCCTTTTTTGATGTTATTTCCCTCTATTCATGTGACCATGTATTATTTCATTTGAATTTGCTTAATAAAGTATTGCTTCAGTAACTACTGCAGCAGGCTCCCCCTCTTTTTTTTTTTTTTTTTTTTTTTTTTACAAACGATTTTTATTTAAGTATAAAAATGAAGGATAATACATTGTCATATACAATATATAAGTTGGGTCAGAAATACAGTTATGATGATAACATCATTTAAAAATGCATAGAAGCATTGATGGCAGGTATAAACTTAGATGTGTCATATGTATAGTGTTCAATAAGTAATTGCAATCTAGATTATGTAGGATGCCAGAATTTCCATTTATCCTGAAAGATATGGATAGTATCATTAATACAGTGCAGAATATATTCTGTGGTTTTAATTGACTCCATCCTAGAGGTAACCTGGTTCCAGGGGAGATTTGGTGTGGTGATTGCCAATTACAGGCTATGGTCCATTGTATTGAACTCAGCAATGAGTGAATAAGTTCCATAATTGGTATAGGAATGTTTGGAATTGAGAAATAGAGTAGACATATTTGAGGTGATAGGGTCACTGTCTGTTTAGTTATATCTTTAATTATGGAAGCTACCTTTGACCAAAGAGGACTCAACATGGGGCATTCCCAAAAGACATGAATGAGTGAACCTATAAATCCACAGCCTCTAAAGCAGTTAGGTGAGACAGTGGGATAGAAAGAATGTATTTTTTTAGGTGTTAGGTACCACCTAGTAAACATTTTCAACGGAGTTTCCCTAAAAGCAGGTGTTCTATTCCCTCTTCCTAGATTTTTAATTAGAGTGCCAGTCCAAAATAGAAATGTCTTGACCCAGGTCTGATTCCCATTTTAACATGACGTTTGTTTTGATGGGAAGCCCAGCCCCATTTATATAGATATAAATTATGGAAATGAGACCTTTACCTCTCTGGAAATTGATACATGTTAATTCAAAACCTGAGATATTAAGATGAGTATGTAGAGGGTAATGTGTGTTAAAGAAGTCTAGGATCAGTGTGTATTTTTCATGTTGAGAATCTGGAATGTTGTATTTGTTTTGAAGGTTATCAAAAGTCATAATGTTATTTTCCAGAAATGAAGAAATATTAGTTTATTAAAAATCCAGAATTCAAATTCGAAATTCTTTTTAAAGGCAGCTGTAAACCTGGGATCACCTAAGTATGAGGCCAAAGGCGGGTTGGGGGAGGAAAGTTTATATGTGGGATTAATGCGGTGCCATAGTGAAAGTAATTGTGAGACAATGATATTTTTAGGGTGAATATCTTTGCTTAGATTTCTGCTTAGCCAGATTAGACCCTGAAGGTGATAGGGCAGAATAGCATTAGATTCAAAATTTAACCAGGGAACATTAGGGTCTCCAGAAAACCACTGTGTCATATGTGTCAATCTGGAGGCCAAATAGTAATGCCAAAAGTTTGGTAGACCCAACCCACCTTCTTTCTGTGGGCGATATAGTAGATCCTTGCTGTATCTAGGTCTCTTATTAAACCATAGGAATTTGTTGATACTCCTCTGCAAGGATTCAATTTTATATCTTGGAATATTGACCTGTAGAGCTCTAAATAAAAACAGGAGCTTCGGGAGGATGTTCATTTTTATAGCACAGACCCTACCCAGAAGTGAGATACGGTATGTGGACCATATCTTCAGGAGGTTTTCAATATGTGTAAGGAGGCTTGGGAAATTATTGTGATATAGGGCATTAAAGTCTGGGGATATCATGACTCCTAGGTATCTAATTGGGGTAGTACTCCATGTAAAAGAATAATTTGTCCTAATGAATGTGGCAACATCAGAGGGGATATTAATGGGTATTATAGAGCATTTGGAGTGGTTAATTCCTAGGCCTGAAATATCTTTAAACATTAAGTTCTGAGATTAAGTAAGGGATGGATATTATTGGATCTGATAGAAAGATAATGGCATCATCAGCACATAAGCTGATCTTATATTCTAAAGGGCCTTTAATGTAACCTGAGATGTTTATGTTATTTCTAATAGAGCATGCCAGGGGTTCAAGTGCTAAGGCAAATAATAAAGGGGAGAGTGGACATCCCTGCCTGGTGCCTCTGTTAAAGCGGAGTTCCACCCTAAAGTGGAACTTCCGCTGGTTGGATTCCTCCCCCCCTCAGGTGTCACATTTGGCACCTTTCGGGGGGGAGGGGGAAGAGGACACCTGTCTTTAGACAGGTGTCCTTTTCCACACTTCCGGGAGCTCTGGCCGGCGGACGCGGCCGCTGACGTCAGAAGCCCGGCTCCCTCCTCCCTGCTCGCCTTGCTACTGGCCGCCTGGCCAGTAGCAGAGCGCGGCAGAGCTCGCGCATGCGCGGTAAGGTGCCCGGCGTGAAGCTGTACTGCTTACACGTCCGGGTTCCCTTACCCGCGATTGAGGCGGCTGCACCCGTCCCCCGATCCGAAGATCGGCGGCGGGTGCCGACATCGCTGGACTCCAGGACAGGTAAGTGTCCTAATATTAAAAGTCAGCAGCTACTGTATGTGTAGCTGCTGACTTTTAATTTTTTTTTTTAGCCCGGACCTCCGCTTTAAGTGGAAAAAATTCAGAATTGCTTCCGGGGATTCTGATCCTTGTTTGAGGGCAATGATATAAGGCCTTAAAGCCATTAATAAAAGAGCCAGAAAAACAGAATTTACATAGGATAAGATCTAGGTATTCCCAGCTCACACTGTCAAAGGCCTTCTCTATGTCTAGACTCAAAAGACAGACCGGCTGTGAGAAGATACCTGCATCCTGAATGATATTGTTGACCAGTCTTATATTGTCTGTGATGTATCTATCTCTAATAAATCCTGACTGGTCTATATGAACAAGGGATGGGATTATGGCTGCAAGCCTATCTGATAGTATGCGACTAAAAATTTTTAGGTCATTATTCAGAACTGATATGGGCCTGAAATTTTGTGGGAGTGTATGGTCTTTATGAGGTTTAGGTAATAGGGACATATTGGCTAGAGTCATCTCTGGGGGGAATTGATTGCCTTTAAGAATAAAGTTAAAAAGTTTAGTTAAATATGGGGCCAGTAATGAAGCAAATTTTTTATAATATTCCATAGAAAATCCATCAGGACCAGGGGCAGTGGAGGATTTGAGGGATTTAATAATTAACACTTCTAATTCTGAACATTGTTTATTCAGAGAGTCTGTTTGTTGGGGATTGAGAGATGGGAGATTAATGTTGTTGAGCCAGTCAACTGCAGATTGTGAAGGGGGGGCATGAGGGTTAGATAGAAGCTTTTGATAAAATTCCAAGAATATTTTTTGAACGTCATTTGGGTGTGAGACTGAATTACCATTAGCATCACGTAATTTATATAAATGTGGGGTTTGGTGTATTGGTTCAATTTCCTAGCGAACATGGAAGTGTTATTACCATGGAGACATTTAGCCCTAGAGAATCTGAAACATTTCTCTGTATCTTTAGTAAGTAAGGAGTCTAATGCTTTCCGTTGATCTTTAATTACCTGTAAGAGAGGTAGAGAGGGAGAGGAGCTGAGTTTATTGTAGAGATTGTGTAACTCTCTTGTAAGAGTTAATCTCTGCCATCTTTGATTTGTTTCTTGCAGAAGCAATCTTAATCAATTGGCCTCTAAGCACTGCCTTGTGTGCAGCCCATAGAGTTGAAGGGGAGACATTATCAATGTCATTATAAGAAAAATATTATTCTATTTGGTTCGAAATTTGTTGATTTATAATGGGGTCAGATAATAAAGAGTCATTTAGTCTCCATGAATAAGGAGAAGGGAAGCCTATATAAGATGTTTCAAAAGATACCATATTGTGATCAGACCAAGGGCATGGGACAATATCAGCTTTAATTGAGTTAGCCAGAATTATTGGGGTGGTGAAGATATAATCCAAACATGCAAAGGTATTATGAGGGTGGGAGAAATGAGTATATTCCTTGATGCCAATGTTATGCGATCTCCATGTGTCGATAAGTTGTAATGAATTCAAAGATTTATGGAGTGATTTCAAATTGAGAGAGGGGGAATTTCTGTCTAACGCTTGAGCTACCAAATTAAAATCACCGGCAATAACTAAATGTGGGGAGGAATATTTTTCCAGGGTACTAAAGAAACCGCTGAAGAAGGTAGAGTGAGCTTCATTAGGGGCATAAATTGATGCGATAGTTATCTGGCGGCCACCTATTTTGCCTTGTAAAATAATATATCGACAAAGACGGGTTCAAAGACAAGAGAATTCCTAATGAAGATCGCCGTACCTCTGATTTTGTTGTTAAAAGTGGTGAAATAGAACGTTGAAATTTTTTGTCAAAAAATTTAGAGTGATTATTTACATCAAAATGCGTTTCCTGAAGGAGAATGTCAGCTTTAATACTCTTGTAATGTCTGAAAGCTTTTCTTATTTTTTGTGGGGAATTAAATCCCTGCACATTATGTGAGATTATTTTAATAGCCATGAGTGATTAGAAAAAGGTAAGCCTATGGAAAAATAATCATTGTTTGGTGTAGGGTATACTAAAGATGAAATTTTACCATCAAATATCAGGGATAAGCATGTATTGTCTGAGGCCCAGACTCTATCCAAAATAGCATAATTGACAATGTAAATTAGAGACATGAATATAATAAAATAAATTATACTTCTAAAATTGGGTAAATTTAACAACGCCATTGCGCAGAAGAACAAGAGAACTTCACAAAGGAGGCCGAGAGACTTGAAGTCAAATGGCCTAACATATGAAACAAACCAGGGACAAAAAACCGTCCCTATCTTGTCACTGACCACCGCAAATGGTATGTACCCCATTCCCATCTGCAAAAAGGGGTGAAGAAGATAGATGGGGATATAGGGGACCATAGGGAAAGGAAAAAAGGGGCCAACCAGGCCAAGAAGATTTTGAAAGGTGAGTCGGCGACAAGAGTGGGGTCAGACTAGCACGGTTACGGGCAGAGCGGCATTAATTATTATATAAGTAGCCTTGCCCGGTAGAAGTATTGGTACAATATAACATGTACTGTGAGTTAGAATCAATCTATAATGGTATCAATAGATAGATTAACCTAGAATAGTATACCCAAATATTAATTTAACCATGAAATTCACCAGGGCAAACAGAAAAATAAAATAAAGAAAAAGACAAAAAATGTCCATATCGTAGAGTTTCATTATAGAAAATAAAAGTTGTCTCAGTCTTTTAGGGTTGATGTCTGAGTAAATAGTAAGATCTGTTGGTTGTGGAAAATCCAGCCTGACTTAAGTTATTGATTAAGTATTTGATCACATCATGAATATGAAGATGAGATCAAAAGTATGGATTGTATAAAAATCTATGTGGCATATAACATAGAAAAAGGGAGTTATGGAGTGTATTAACTCACCTCGCCACTTGAGGGAGACATAGACCATATAATAAAATTAGTCTATGTAACCGAAGGGAGCGCTGGCTGAAATGACAAAAAAACTGTATTATGATGCCGAGACAACAGGCTGTATGAAAAATAAAAAAATAAAAAATAAAAGCAGGAATTAGTAAACGTCAAAAAGTAAAAAGAAAAAACTTCAGGCAAAAACAGAAGGGATATATGTCACTTCCAGAGCATCAGGGAATAATATTGCACGGTTGCTGTCTGTTTCGTCTATATTCGTTTCTTGATGAAGGGGTAGACCAAATAAGTGAGGGTCTTGGGGTGGTTTGGAGACGCAGGGATGGCTCAGGTTCCATAAGGCCGAGTTTGATGAGGAGATCTTTTCCTTCTGCGATGTTGTAAACTGTGTATACTGTCCCATTATGGGGAACTGTGTTTAAATGGAAAACCCCATCTGTATCTAATCCTGGCACCCTGAAGAACCGAGGTGATCTCCCTCATATTCCTTCTGCGATCCAGGGTAGCTTGAGATATGTCAGGAAAGATCTGTAACTTGGCCCCATCCAAAGTAATATTAGGATTAGACCTGGAGGCTCTGAGGATTTCTTCTTTAATAAGAATCTTTGAAGCACATGATAATGTCCCGTGGTGGTTTATCCATCGGTGGTTTGGGGCGTAATGCTCTATGCATTCTGTCACATATGAACGCAGAGTCAGGTTTATTTGAGACAAGAGAATGGAATCGTTTCACCATTGCAGGGGTTAATTCAGTAACCGATTCTGGGACACCACGTACTCTGAGATTACATCTGCGGTTACGATTTTCCAGGTCTTCTATTTGCGCCTGAATTTGCGAAAAGTTTTCCGCTAAGTTATCATATTCTTTTCTGAGCTCATTATGAGCGAGAGTCAGCTCATCGTGCTTAGTTTCTAAGCGGTCAGTGCGGGTGCCCAGTAATGCGATTTCTTGTGATAGTGACTGTGTAGATTTACTAATTTCAGAGTGAATTTTGTTGGCAATTCTCTCATATATAGCAGCTAAACTATCTTCAAGATCAGCCTTAGTGAGAGATGTAGAAGGTGTGGAAGGGTACTCACGATCCCCAGAGGAAGTCAAGGGGGATTGAAGCTCCTGAGAGTGACATGTGGCATTAGAGCCAGCGCCATCTTGATTCATCCTCGGCTTCTGTTTCTGCTTAGAACGGAGAAGATAAGTACTAAGATTGCCCTGGGAGTGGCGATTTGTAGATTTTCTTCTTCCAGGCATGCACAAGCTTTACTGCCAGGGGGTGATCCACTTCAGATGCTAGTGTTCAGGCATATAGCCCCAGGATAGCCGCTTATTGTGTCCGTATAGCAGGAGCTACATGTGGACACGTCTGTACTGCGCCGCGCATGCGCCCCCCTCCCTCTCCATTTTTCTGGAGGTAAAGGACTACCTACCTCTGGGGTTCACCCCCCAGTTGTTTTTGTTGTATCAATGTGAATCCGGCCTGAATGTGAATTGAATGTGAATGTGAATTTCATAATGCTCTTAAAGCGGTGTTCCAGCCAAAATTCTACTTTTAAGACAAATACCACTTTAAAAGTCATTCTTAGTGTATTCTAGTATAGGTGTGCTGTATACTGAGGTTTGTTTGTCATGTTAGCAGCATCGATTTTCTTACCTTATAAAATTACAGCAGAGCGTGGCCATCTTCTGTGTGGGCATCCTGAAGCCACAGCGTATCTCTTCCTGTATTCCCTTCTGTCTCTCTCTTCCCATAATGCACCTGCAAATCTCGCACATGCTCTGTGCTGTGTAATGGCTTGTCGGTCAGGTTTCCATAGCAATGGCAGGGTTAGAGGAAGTTCCCGCCTCTTAGCTGTGTAAACCTCTTTTCCTCCATGAAGCAGGAAGTTTCATAGCATGGCAATTACAAACATTTCATGCACAGGTGATTATTTCATTTAAACAATTGTATGTCACCAAACCCCACTGGCACATGCATATTAAAAAAGCTAGTAAAGCATTAGACAATGGTGAACATTATAGGTAATATGAGATAATGGCATTACTCAAAGAGACAAAAGAATAAAATGTATTTCTTTGTGAAAAAAACAATCATAATTTCCATGCTGCCCACATAAAAATTGCACACATCATACTGCCTCCATTAAAAGGGCTCCCATTATAATTGCCCCGTCATTCTGCCCCTGTCATAATTGCCACATCATAATTGCCCCGTCATCATTGCCACATCATATTTGCCCCATCATTCTGCCCCTGTCATAATTGCATTCGTCATAATTGCCCCATCATTCTGCCCCGTTATCATTGCCACATCATAATTGCCCCCATTTATAATTGCCCCGTCATAATTACCCCCTTTTATAACTGCCCCCTGTCACAATTGCCCCCTTATAATTGCCCCCATCATTCTAACCCTGTCATAATTATCCCATCATAATTGCCCACATCATTCTACCCCTGTCATAATTATCCCATCATAATTGCCCCCATCATTCTACCCCTGTCATAATTTCCACCTGTCTTACTTCCCCTGTCTTACTTCCCCTGTCTTACTGCCCCTGTCTTACTGCCCCTGTCTTACTGCCCCTGTCTTACTGCCCCTGTCTTAATTGCCCCCATTGTACTGCCCCCGTCATTGTACTCTTGTGCTGTCCCCCAGGCTCTACAAACAGAGCTGAGATTATCAGAAATGCTGCATCCACAGACAATCATGGCAACAAAGGCCTGGTTGCCTTTTTTAAAGATGGCGCCGAGCGCCTCCCTCACATGACGTAATTTCCTGTTTGCAAGTAACGCGATGCTATAGCTGGGAAATGCCCTATTGTCTCCCAGGATACATTGCAAGCCGGAAATGATGCGGCGGGCCGCGTCCGAGGAGGGGGGACTGAAAAAAAGAATTTTAGAACTAAGTGATTGAAAAAAATATACATATATGCCAATTCGTTTTAAATGCCCTCTATAGAACTCTATGGGGAGGAGTTGTAAATGTGGGTGGAACTTTAACTAATGGCTAGTAAAGCAAGATTTTAATTCCCAGCATTTTTGGGAGGTTTGTGATAATATGTCCTGTGTGGGTAAACTTAAAGTGGATGTAAACTCACTACCCACCCAGTATAAACTAATGTATTAATGTGTATATATACATGCTAGCCTCCTGCATCTATCCCTATCTTGCAAATATCCTTCCTGTAAGCACCAGCAGCTCTGTAAAACTCTGAAATCAGTGGGTGTCTCTCTTTGCTGAAGCTCGGTGGGTGGAGTTGTGATGTCACAAGCCTCCCCACCCACCTCTATACTGAGACATTGAGGAGGGAGGGAAGGGGGCGTGTAAAACTTTCTCTGCTGTGTGAAGGAGATAAGCAAATTGCTTGTCACTCACAGAGCAAGGGGCGGAACGACTGTATTTCCCTGTTAGTCGGACTTTCTCTTCCTGAAAAAGGATAAGCTCATTACTCACAGTTAGATTAACTCTTTGTGGCAAGACTGGGCACAGATGACATGACATGCTATACTCTGCCAGGCAGAATTATTAATTATTATTATTTTTTTTTTTACGGGTTTACATCCATTTTAACCACTTGCCGACCGTGGACAGTGGCTGTGATATCACTGTGTTCCGGGGGGGGGGGCCAGGGAGCAGGTAGGGCGGACTCGATCGCCGTCGGCTACCCGCGATGCCCCCCCCCCACAGTGTGAGAATGGAGGTCCGTGTAAGTAAACACGGATCTCCATTCTGTTAGAGGGGGAAGGGAGTGATCACTGGCTTCCTCTATATGGAAGCCGTGATCATCCCCTTTCCCTGCCAGTCAAACACTAATACAGTTAGAACACGTCCAGGGAACACAGTTAACCTTTAGAGTGCCCCCTGCAGGTTAACCCCTTCACTGCCAATGGCATTTTCACAGTAATCAGTGCATTTTTATAGCACTGATCGCTGTATAAATGCCAATGGTCCCAAAAATGTGTCAAAATGGTCCGACATGTCCGCTGCAATATCGCAGTACCACTAAAAATTGCAGATCGCCGCTATAACTAGTAAAAAATAAAAAAAAAATAAAAACCCCAGAAATGAATTCTCATCTGTAAATGCGGCAACTTTTGCGCAAACCAATCAATAAACACCGATTGCAATTTTTTTTACCAAAAATATGAGGAAGAATATAAATCGGCCAAAACCAATGGAAAAAAATGTTTTTTTTTTTATTTTTTTTGGATTTATATTTTAGCAAAAAGTAAGAAATTTAGTTTTTTTTTTTTTGCAAAATTGTCGCTCTTTTGTTTATAGCAGTGATCAGAAATGGCGCAGAGGCAATCAAATACCACCAAAAGAAAGCTCTATTTGTGGGGAAAAAAAGGACGCAAATTTTGTTTGGGTGCAACGCCGCACGACCGCGCAATTGTCAGTTAAAGTGACGCAGTGCCGAATCGCAAAAAGCGATGTGGTCCTAAAGGGGGAAATCCTTCCGGGGCTGAAGTGGTTAACCTATACAATAATATTAGATTTATTTAATACAGGTACTATAGTGCCGTCAATGTATGCAGTGCTTTACATGAATATTAGTTGCCATTTTTTTCCTGACATAATAGGAAGGTGAAGAAATATTTACTAAACAGATAAACATTAACTTCAAGCAATAACTAGAAGGCATTGTGATCCTTGGCAGCCATGCCACCTTTTTATAGCCGTTCTTATCAGGTTTTATTGCCAGTAAAATGAGAAGAAGAGAGAGAATTAACTGACACTGCTGTGGAAGAGGGAACATTTAAAATGTACACTGTGTGCAGAATTATTAGGCAAATGAGTATTTTGACCACATCATCCTCTTTATGCATGTTGTCTTACTCCAAGCTGTATAGGCTCGAAAGCCTACTACCAATTGAGCATATTAGGTGATGTGCATCTCAGTAATGAGAAGGGGTGTGGTTTAATGACAACACCCTATATCAGGTGTGCATAATTATTAGGCAACTTCCTTTCCTTTGGCAAAATGGGTCAAAAGAAGGACTTGACAGGCTCCGAAAAGTCAAAAATAGTGAGATATCTTGCAGAGGGATGCAGCACTCTTAACCACTTCAGCCCCGGAAGGATTTCCAGCTTTAGGACCGGAGCCCTTTTTGCAATTTGGCACTTCGCCGCTTCAAATGGTAATTGCGCGGTCATGCAATGCAG
>BLSH010373059.1:0-13687 GCA_018402905.1 Glandirana rugosa | reverse complement strand
TTTTATTTGTTTGTTTTTTTTTAGTTTCTCGGATCATTCATTGTGATTCATTATTTCAAATAAATGCATAAATTCAGAAACGTTTGAACTCAGTACGTTCCATTCCTATAGAGGCAGTATTCATTAATTTCAGTAAATCGTGAATTTGGAAAAATTTAGAGTTCGAGTCATATAGATGCGGTATTCATTATTATCGGTGATTTGCGAATTCGGGAACATTCGAATTTGGATACATTTGTATTCGTTATGTTCACTAAAAGGCAGACAAATGTGAAAGGAAATTCCAATACCTAACTAATTTAATAGTTTAGACTATTATTATAGTTTTTATTATTATTATTATTTATTATTAAATAATAATAATTGAAAAGAACTATAATAAAGGTTAGTAATTTGTTACATTCACTAACAGTTTGAAAGGAAATTCCAATACTTACTTATGATTTAATAGTTTATAACTTTCCGGGAATTTTCTTTTCTTTCCGGGAATCTTCTTTTTTTTCCGGGAAACTTCTTTTCTTTCTGAGAATTTTCTTTTCTTTCCAGAAATCTTCTTTTCTTTCCAGGAATCTTCTTTTCTTTCCGGGAATCTTCTTTTCTTTCTGAGAATCTTCTTTTCTTTCCGGGAATCTTCTTTTCTTTCTGGGAATTTTCTTTTCTTTCTGGGAATTTTCTTTTCTTTCCGGGAATCTTCTTTTTTTTCCGGGAATCTTCTTTTCTTTCTGGGAATTTTCTTTTCTTTCCGGAAATATTCTTTTCTTTGCGGGAATCTTCTTTTCTTTCCAGGAATCTTCTTCTTTTCTTTCTGGAAATCTTTTCTTTCCGGGAATCTTCTTTTCTTTCCAGGAATCTCCTTTTCTTTTCAGGAATTTTCTTTTCTTTCCGGGAATCTTCTTTTCTTTCCGGGAATCTTCTTTTATTTCCGGGAATCTCCTTTTCTTTCCGGGAATTTTCTTTCCAGGAATCTTCTTTTCTTTCCGGGAATTTTCTTTCCAGGAATCTTCTTTCATTTCCGGGAATCTCCTTTTCTTACGGGGGAATTTTCTTTCCAGGAATCTTCTTTTCTTTCCGGGAATTTTCTTTCCAGGAATCTTCTTTTCTTTCCAGGAATCTTCTTTTCTTTCCCGGAATCTTCTTTTCTTTCTGGGAATCTTCTTTTCTTTCTGGGAATCTTCTTTTCTTTCCGGGAATCTCCTTTTCTTTCGGGGAATTTTCTTTCCAGGAATCTTCTTTTCTTTCCGGGAATTTTCTTTCCAGGAATCTTCTTTTATTTCCGGGAATCTCCTTTTCTTTCGGGGAATTTTCTTTCCAGGAATCTTCTTTTCTTTCCGGGAATTTTCTTTCCAGGGATCTTCTTTTCTTTCCAGGAATCTTCTTTTCTTTCCCGGAATCTTCTTTTCTTTCCGGGAATCTTCTTTTCTTTCCCGGAATCTTCTTTTCTTTCTGGGAATCTTCTTTTCTTTCTGGGAATCTCCTTTTCTTTTCAGGAATTTTCTTTTCTTTCCGGGAATCTTCTTTTCTTTCTGGGAATCTTCTTTTATTTCCAGGAATCTCCTTTTCTTTCCGGGAATTTTCTTTTCTTTCCAGGAATCTTCTTTGCTTTCCAGGAATCTTCTTTTCTTTCCGGAAATCTTCTTTTCTTTCCAGGAATTTTCTTTTCTTTCCAGGAATTTCCTTTTCTTTCCGGGAATCTTCTTTTCTTTCTGGGAATCTTCTTTTATTTCCAGTAATCTCCTTTTCTTTCCGGGAATTTTCTTTTCTTTCCAGGAATCTTCTTTTCTTTCCAGGAATCTTCTTTTCTTTCCAGAAATCTTCTTTTCTTTCGGGGAATTTTCTTTCCAGGAATCTTCTTTTCTTTCCGGGAATTTTCTTTCCAGGAATCTTCTTTTATTTCCGGGAATCTCCTTTTCTTTCGGGGAATTTTCTTTCCAGGAATCTTCTTTTCTTTCCGGGAATTTTCTTTCCAGGAATCTTCTTTTCTTTCCAGGAATCTTCTTTTCTTTCCGGGAATCTTCTTTTCTTTCCCGGAATCTTCTTTTCTTTCTGGGAATCTTCTTTTCTTTCTGGGAATCTCCTTTTCTTTTCAGGAATTTTCTTTTCTTTCCGGGAATCTTCTTTTCTTTCTGGGAATCTTCTTTTATTTCCAGGAATCTCCTTTTCTTTCCGGGAATTTTCTTTTATTTCCAGGAATCTTCTTTTCTTTCCAGGAATCTTCTTTTCTTTCCGGAAATCTTCTTTTCTTTCCAGGAATTTTCTTTTCTTTCCAGGAATTTCCTTTTCTTTCCGGAAATCTTCTTTTCTTTCCGGGAATCTTCTTTATTTTCTGGGAATCTTCTTTTCTTTCTGGGAATTTTCTTTTCTTTCCGGGAATCTTCTTTTCTTTCAGGGAATCTTCTTTTTTTCTGGGAATCACCTTTTCTTTTCAGGAATTTTCTTTTCTTTCTGGGAATTTTCTTTTCTTTCTGGGAATTTTCTTTTCTTTCCGGGAATCTTCTTTTCTTTCCGGGAATCTTCTTTATTTTCTGGGAATCTTCTTTTCTTTCAGGGAATCTTCTTTTCTTTCTGGGAATCTCCTTTTCTTTTCAGGAATTTTCTTTTCTTTCCGGGAAACTTCTTTTCTTTCTGGAATTCTTATTTTCTTTCCAGGAATCTTCTTTACTTTCTGCAAATTTTCTTTTCTTTCTGGGAATCTTCTTTTCTTTCCAGGAATCTTCTTTTCTTGGGCTCATGTGCATTCCTTTTTTATTACGTTTCTCGCACGATTCTCCCATAGATTGGAAAATTGTTCGCTTTTATAAAAAAAAATGTACAAAAATTTCCTACATGCCCGATTACTCAAATTTGATTGCTGCACGAAAATCGGCTGTTGCTGCAGCCCCACTAATGGTACGAAATTTGAATGAAAAATTTGTACCAGTGTATGGCCGGCCATACGCAGTTGAATTCCGAAACAAAATTTCATGCGTTTTGTGATCCGATTTTGCCACCATTGATTTTCGAAATTCAGCTGGGAATCTTCTTTTCTTTCTGGGAATTTCCTTTTCTTGCTCTCATGTCCATTCCTTATTCTATTACATTTCTCGCATGATTCTCCCATCATTGATTAGAAAATCGTTAGTCTTTCAAAAAATTTCCAACATGCCCGATTTATCAAATTTGATTGCCGCTGTTGCTACAGCCCCACTAATGGTGCAAAATTTGAGCGAAAATTCTTAGAAACGATTTTCGAAAGGAAATTATTTTCGAGATTCGACCCACCTTACTCTATCTAAAATAGAAAAGTGGTTTTCCTTAGGTGAATGCTGGAATTCTGACTTAAATTCTGATTGGCTGACAGGGGTCGTTGTAGCTTGCAAGCACTTTTTGCCTCGTTGAGAAAGCCTGGTAAGTTGGCATTCCTAATACAGACACTGATGTGTATTTTCCCTACAGTTTTCTCAGGCTTCGCATACCCAAAGTATCCCTCAACTATCCGGACAATCTGAAACATTACATGATGGTCATGGGCATGGAAAGCATGTTCACTGAGAAGGCCAACTTCTTAAGGTTCTCAAAGGATCAAAAGTTACAGGTTTCAGATGTAAGTATCTTCCTTATGTCAAAGCACTAATCAACGGCATTTCTTGTGGTCTTATTTTTTCCTCATTACTGACTTACCATAGCTTGTTCTGCGTTCTGTATGTGGAGGTGGCCATCTTGGTGTAGGCAGAGCTTAGTTTCCTCGTGTCAGAGCTGCCCCACCCGAGGACTGGTGATCTGATGTGGGGTAATGATGATGAAGAAGCAACAAGATGGGTAGGGAAGCACAGATAGAAGAAAAAACAATGAAACAGGAGCATAGAGATCCTTGCACTGTAGGTGACCAGGTACAGCTTCCTCTCCAGCAAGGAGAACCGTGAGCTGCAAAGAAGACGTTGAAATAATTGTTCCAGAAAACACAAACAG
The DNA here is from genome assembly GCA_018402905.1 of Glandirana rugosa. Taxonomy (NCBI): domain Eukaryota; kingdom Metazoa; phylum Chordata; class Amphibia; order Anura; family Ranidae; genus Glandirana; species Glandirana rugosa. Next base: position 9,742 of record BLSH010373059.1, on the reverse strand, counting down.
TTTCACTTTAAAGTGAAGTTCCTTTTGGTGCCATTAACCTAGTCCAGATCCTTGCACTGTAGGTAACCAGGTAAAGGTTCCTCTCCAGCAAGGAGAACCGTGAGCTACATAGAAGAAGTTGAGATTAGTGGTCCAGAAAACACAAACAGTTTCACTTTAAGGCAGAGTTCCTTTTTGTGCCATCAGCCTAGTCCAGATCTTGCACTGTAGGTGACCAGGTACAGGTTCCTCTCCAGCAAGGAGAACCGTGAGCTGCATAGAAGACGTTGAGATTATTGGTACAGAAAACACAAACAGTTTCACCTGAAGGCGGAGTTCCTTTGGGTGCCATCAACCTAGTCCAGATCCTTGCACTGTAGGTGACCAGGTACAGCTTCCTCTCCAGCAAGGAGAACCGTGAGCTGCATAGAAGACGTTTATTGGTCCAGAAAACACAAACAGTTTCACTTTAAAGCGGAGGTTTTGTTGCTGGCATCCACCTAGTTGGTATTCATTACACAAATAAAGTAACTGATAGCTTTAAATCCGGGCAGTCTTCCTATTTATTTTGTACTTATATTGCTGTTTTTTTCTTTACTGGGAGTTCCCATCTTAGCTGTGGGCATGTGAAGCCCCCTCGCACACTCCTGTAGTCCCTTCCTGGATAAGGTGCATGCTGGGTAACCAGCATGCACCTTTTGATCTTGAGTGTATGTCTCCTTGCTGTAACAACAGGCAGTGATAGAGGAAGGTACCGCCCCGTTGTTATGTCTCTCCCCCACAAAATCGCATAATTTCCTGTCTGGAAATAATGCGATTTTACAGCTCAGGGATGCCCACTGACTCATGGGAAATGATGACTCACATCTCCCATGAGCCCAGGTGAGGCAGGAAGTGATGCGGAGTGCCACAGATCAGGAAGTGGAAGATTACAGGGACCACATAGCAACAGGGCACTTAGGGTGAGTATACATTTTATTTATGTTTTTCCAAAGGTGATTCATCATGCATAGAGGATTTGAAATATATAAAGATGTATTTGTGGGTGGAACTCCGCTTTAAGAAGGGAAATAACATTCGGTGTCTGCTTTTAAGATATTTTAGCATCACAAGCTCATTCTAAAGAATGAAAAATATGTTTTTTTTTTGTTTGTGGTGGTTGGTTAGCTCAGGAATGGTCCACATCAGTCGTAACTACACTATATTACCAAAAGTATTGGGACGCCTGCCTTTACACGCGCATAAACTTTAATGGCATCCCAGCCTTAGTCCATAGGGTTCAATATTGAGTTGGCCTGCCCCTTGCAGCTATAACAGCTTCAACTCTTCTGGGAAGAGTTTTGACAATATAGTGTATATTTAACCACTTCAGCCCGGGAGGTTTTACCCCCTTAATGACTAGGCCATCTTTTTGCGATACAGCACTGCGTCGCTTTAACTGACAATTGCACAGTCGTGCGACGTTGTACCTAAGCAAAAGTGACGTCTTTTTTCCCCCTCACAAATAGAGCTTTCTTTTTGTGATATTTGAGCACCTCTGCGTTTTTTATTTTTTGTGCTATAAACAAAAAAAGAGCGAAAATTACAGGTGTGCCGACAGTGTCTGTCTTAGGCCCCTTTCACACTTGTGTGACTTATCCTGCAATTTGGGATTGCAAAGTCGCATGACAAGTCTTTCCCCATTATTTCCAATGAGCACCGTTCATAGCTGTGCGACTTCAAGTCGTGCTGACTTCAAAGTAGCCCCTGCATTACTTTGGCCCAACTTTCTATAGACTTCAATGTTAAACCCTCAAAGTCGCATGCAAATCGCATCTGAATAATATAGATGCGATTTCTGTACTATTTCTGTACGACTTTGTAATATGTTTTCATTGTGCCAAAGTTGGAATAAAGTCGGACCAAAGTCGTACTGATCAGCAATCGCGGCAAAATCAAGGTAAAATACCATCACACAAGTGTGAAAGGGGCCTTAACCACTTGCCGACCGCCCGCCGTCACATAATGGCGGCAAAGTGGTTTGATATCACAAACCGCCGTCACCTGACCGTGGTTGCGAGATTGCGAAACGTGAGCATGCGCCGCCGCAGGGGCGCTCGCACACTCACTGTGTTCCGGGGGAGCCAAAGAGTGGGTAGGGTGGACTCAATCTCCGCCGGCTACGCGCGATGGCTCCTCCGCAGTCCCAGAACGGAGGTCGGTGTAAGTAAACATGGATCTCCATTCTGACAGGGGGAAGGAATGTGATCACAGGCTTCCTGTATATGAGAGCCGCGATTACTCTCCTCCCCCTCTCAGCCCAGCCCCCGTACAGTTAGTAACACATCCCAGAGAACACAGTTAACCCTTAGAGCGCCCCCTGCAGGTTAACCCCTTCCCTGCCAGTGACATTTATACAGTAATCAGTGCATTTTCATAGCGCTGATCGCTGTATAAATGCCAATGGTCCCAAAAAAGTGTTAAAATGGTCCGACATGTCTGCCACAATATCGCAGTACAGCTAAAAATCGCCGCCATTACTAGTAAAAAATAAGAAAAAAATAAATACCCCATAAATGAATTCTCATCTTTCGTAAACGCGGCAAATTTTCTGCAAACCAATCAATAAACACAGATTGTGTTTTTTTTTTTTACCAAAAGTATGAGGAAGAATATAAATCGGCCAAAACCGATGAATAAATTAGTGTTTTATATATTTTTTTGGATATGCATTGGAAATATTGTTTTTTTTTTTTTTGCAAAATTGTCGCTCTTTTTTTTTTTGTTTATAGCGGTGATCAGAAATGATGCAGAGGAGACCAAATAGCACCAAAAGAAAGCTCTATTTGTGGGGGACGCAAATTTAGTTTGGGTACAACGTCGCATGACCTTGCAATTGTTAGTTAAAGCGACGCAGTGGCAAATCACAAAAAGTGCTCTGGTCCTAAAGTGGGAAATCCTTCTGGGGCTGAAGTGGTTAAGGAGCGTAATGTAGCCTGACCGGTCTGTACCCAAGTGGGGAGGCTTCCACGTGGGATGTCGTGTCCCTGAATCTTTCCCTCCTCCTGAGGAACCTCTCCCTCATACAAAGCACTGTCCCAGACAGATGGGCAGCTTGTCCCTACTCTAGCCACATACCAAATGTGCGCCATGCCCGGGAGTCTGGGTCTTAAATAGCCTCTGCCTGACCCAAAATGGCCACAGGGGTTACATAGAGCACCAGTATCAAATGAGACAGCTGCCCCTATGACCCAGAAAACCATAGAGGAAATAGGTTCCTCTTGACTTCCTCTCCCTTTGCAATGCCACTGTGGTTGAGCGCCACCTGCAGTGAGGAAAATAGACTGCACCTGCCTACATTACCTAAATTCACATAGTGGCAGGACCTCACACTGTCACAGGCCAGACATACATGTTAAGTTCTGACTGATTCACCTTTTTTATATATTTTTGCAGACTTTTAACTTTTTTTTTTTCGAGTAAGTTCATTTCTTTACTTTTTTTGTTGACAGATTTACCAGCAGTCTTATATCAACATTGAAGAGGAAGGAACAGACATGAGTAGTGCCACTGATGCCAAATTAAACTTCGTTATCCCAAGTCTCATTTTCAATGTGGACCGTCCATTCATCATGCTGATCTACCAAAAAGTTACCGAAACCATTCTCGGGATGGGCCGAGTCATGAACCCGTCTTGGCAAGATCCCTGGCAGCAGGGGAAGGGAGGAAAGCAGATATAAACTGCTATACAAAATGAAACCATCCTGCTCATAATAAATGTGCCGAACAATTTCTGTGTCATGATTTTCTCTGTATTGTGTTCCTGTTAAGGAGTCGGTGAGTTTCAAGGATGCCCCCGATAGGGTGGTGTAGAGTGAAGATCAGCTTTAGTCAAAACTTTCATAATAAAGGAGCCAAAAAATTTTAGGGGCGCCAGGTCACGTTGTGAAAAAAATTCAAAATTTTTGTTAAAAAAAAAAAAATGGTCATATTAAAGCAGCCAGATAGTTTTGAAGACCCAAGATCATCTCGAAAAAATCTAAGCCCAGCCAGGAAAAATCTGCCATATGGTAGTGATGAGCCAAACTTACCTGACTTTGGTTCAAGTAGGGTTCGGCCAACATTACTAAAGTTCAGGTGCCAAATCCAAACTCCTCTGAAGTCAACGGGAGACTAATTTTAAAAGCAGTTCTGGCCATACTCTAGGCCAGGGTTTCTCAACCAGGTTACTAGGGGTTCATTGAGCAATGGTCAATTTCAACCTCTCAGATAAATTCCCAATGAAATCATTGATCTTTTTAGCTCTCTGTAAGGGGGTAATTCTTCCCAATGACCACAAGTGTAAGGAACATTCTTCCCAATGACCACAAGTGTAAGGGGCATTCTTCCCAATGACCACAAGTGTGAGGAGCATTCTTCCCAATGACCACAAGTGTGAGGAGCATTCTTCCCATTGACCATCACACTAATGTATCATGAGTTGTAGACTTTTAATTTTTAGCAGGGGTTCCCCCGAGACTGGAGAATTATTTCATGGGTTCTGTGTCATGATTTTCTCTGTATTGTGTTCCTGTTAAGGAGCCGGTGAGCTTCAAGGATGCCCCCGATAGGTTGGTGTAGAGTGAAGATCAGCTTTAGTCAAAACTTTCATAATAAAGCAGCGAAAAAGTTTTAGGGGCGCCGGGTCATGTTGTGAAAAAAATTCTAAATTTTTGTTAAAAGAAAAAAATGGTCATATTAAAGCAGCCAGATAGTTTTAAAGACCCAAGATCATCTCGAAAAAATCTAAGCCCAGGCAGGAAAAATCTGCCATATGGTAGTGATGAGCCAAACTTACCTGACTTTGGTTCAAGTAGGGTTCGGCCAACATTACTAAAGTTCGGGTGCCAAATCCAAACTCCTCTGAAGTCAACGGGAGACTAATTTTAAAAGCAGTTCTAGCCATACTCTAGGCTCTGTAAGGGGGAATTCTTCCCAATGACCACAAGTGTAAGGAGCATTCTTCCCAATGACCACAAGCGTGAGGAGCATTCTTCCCAATGACCACAAGTGTGAGGAGCATTCTTCCCAATGACCACAAGTGTGAGGAGCATTCTTCCCATTGACCACAAGTGTGAGGAGCATTCTTCCCATTGACCATCACACTAAGGTATCAGGTGTTGTAGACTTTTAATATTTAGCAGGGGTTCCCCGAGACCGGAGAATTATTTCAAGGGTTCCCCAGTGTTGAAAAGGTTGCGAAAGGCTTCTTTAGGCTAATAGGCAAGGGATTGTCAAACAAATTGGGGGGGGAGGGCACTGCAATAGGGGATATGTACCCTAGCAAGTTTTTTTTTTTTAATTCTGGGACTCCCATTATGTCATTGACGAGATATGACCATGTCTATATATCAGTGGTGGCCCGTCCATAAGGGGTGAAGGGGCACCACCCCCCATCTATGCGTATGGCCCCCTAATCTACATGCGGTGCACCAGACGCATGGATTCCAAGTGTTTTTTTTTTTTACCCCCAGGCCAATTCCAACATATGTCTTTCACATTTAAAAAACAGAATTTTTTTGCTTGAAAATTACTTACAACCTCCAAACATTATATATAACTATACATATATATATATATATATATACAGTTGTATGCAAAAGTTTAGGAACCCCTGACAATTTCCATGATCGTCATTTATAAATATTTGGGTGTTTGGATCAGCAATTTCATTTTGATCGATCAAATAACTGAAGGGCACAGTAATATTTCAGTAGTGAAATGAGGTTTATTGGATTAACAGAAAATGTGCAATATGCATCAAAACGAAATTAGGCAGGTGCATAAATTTGGGCACCCCAACAGAAAAATCCCATCAATATTTAGTAGAGCCTCCTTTAGCAGAAATAACAGCCTCTAGACGCCTCAAATAGCCTGGAATGAGTGTCTGGATTCTGGATGAATGTATTTTGGACCTCCTTACAAAACATCTCCAGTTCAGTTCGGTTTGATGGTTGCCAAGCATGGACAGCCGAGCATGGACAGCCGAGCATGGACAGCCGAGCATGGACAGCCCGCTTCAATCACCCCACAGATGTTCAATGATATTCAGGTCTGGGGACTGGGATTTGCCATTCCAGAACATTGGACTTCTTCCTCTGCATAAACGCCCAAGTAGATTTTGAGCAGTCCAAACACACAAATATTTATAAATGACAGTCATGGAGATTGTCAGGGGTTCCTAAACTTTTGCATACAACTGTATATATACACAGTATCTCACAAAAGTAAGTACACCCCTCCCATTTCTTCTATCTTTTCATGTGACAACACTGAAGAGCTGACACTTTGCTACAATGTAAAGTAGTGAGTGTACAGCTTGTATAACAGTGTAAATTTACTGTCCCCTCAAAATAACTCAACACACCGCCATTAATGTCTAAACCGCTGGCAACAAAAGTCAGTACACCCCTCAGTGAAAATGTCCAAATTGGGCCCAAAGTGTCAATATTTTGTGTGGCCACCATTATTTTCCAGCACTGCCTTAACCCTCCTGGGCATGGAGTTCACCAGAGCTTCACAGGTTGGCACTGAAGTCCTCTTCCCCTCCTCCATGACGACATCACAGAGCTGGTGGACAGCAAATTTACACTGTTATACAAGCTGTACACTCACTACTTTACATTGTAGCAAAGTGTCAGCTCTTCAGTGTTGTCACATGAAAAGATTACCAATGTAACGGGGGCATTTACACTGATTACCAATGTAACAGGGGCATTTACACTGATTACTAATGTAACGGGGGCATTTACACTGATTACTAATGTAACAGGGGCATTTACACTGATTACCAATGTAACAGGGGCATTTACACTGATTACCAATGTAACAGGGGCATTTACACTGATTACCAATGTAACGGGGGCATTTACACTGATTACTAATGTAACAGGGGCATTTACACTGATTAATAATGTAACAGGGGCATTTACACTGATTACCAATGTAACGGGGGCATTTACACTGATTACCACTGTAACGGGGGCATTTACACTGATTACTAATGTAACGGGGGCAATTACACTAATTACTTATGTAACGGGGGTAATTACACTGATTACTAATGTAACGGGGGCAATTACACTAATTACTAATGTAACGGGGGTATTTACACTGATTACTAATGTAACAGGGGCAATTACACTGATTACCACTGTAACGGGGGCATTTACACTGATTACCAATGTAACAGGGGCATTTACACTGATTACTAATGTAACAGGGGCATTTACACTGATTACCAATGTAACGGGGGCAAAAAAAAAATAAAAATAAAAAAAATAAAAAAATAAAAAGGGGCAGACTCGATGGACTACTCAGTCTTTTTCTGCCGTCACTTTTCTATGTTTCTATGTTTCTATTTACACTGATTACTAATGTAACTGGGGCAATTACACTGATTACCAATGTAACGGGGGTATTTACACTGATTACTAATGTAACTGGGGCAATTACACTGATTACCAATGTAACGGGGGCATTTACACTGATTACCAATGTAACGGGGCATTTACACTGATTACCAATGTAACGGGGCATTTACACTGATTACCAATGTAACAGGGGCATTTACACTGATTACCAATGTAACAGGGGCATTTACACTGATTACCAATGTAACGGGGCATTTACACTGATTACCAATGTAACAGGGGCATTTACACTGATTACCAATGTAACAGGGGCAATTACACTGATTACCAATGTAACGGGGGCATTTACACTGATTACTAATGTAACGGGGGCATTTACACTGATTACCAATGTAAACGGGGCATTTACACTGATTACCAATGTAACGGGGCATTTACACTGATTACCAATGTAACGGGGGCATTTACACTGATTACCAATGTAAACGGGGCATTTACACTGATTACCAATGTAACGGGGCATTTACACTGATTACCAATGTAACGGGGCATTTACACTGATTACCAATGTAACGAGGGCATTTACACTGATTACCAATGTAACGGGGCATTTACACTGATTACCAATGTAACAGGGGCATTTACACTGATTACAAATGTAACGGGGCATTTACACTGATTACCAATGTAACGGGGGCATTTACACTGATTATTAATGTAATGGAGGGTTCTATGGCTGACAATGTGACAGGGGCATTTAGGCCAGGTTCACACTATTGTGAATTGGATGTGGGTTTCCCTGCATCCAATTCGCATATCAGGAGACTGTGACCGCCTCACTATGGAGCTCTCTATGGAGCCGGCTCATACATCTCCGGAGTGGATGGCACAGGGGGCTTCCTGTGCATCTTTGGCTGCATTTCAGGCAATAATTTGGGCTTGAAATAGAGAACAGGAAAGCACCGAACCCCTGCTGTCAGCCGCGTCCACTTGCAATGTCAACCCAACCTAGGGTTGCCACCTCATCCCTTTAAAACCGAACAAATATGGATTACACAGGTTCTCTGGCTGATTAAGGTGGTAATTAAATTCACTTGGTTGCCTTATCTGCATTCAATTAGCTTCAGAACAACCTGTGTAATTCATATGTGTTCGGGTTTAAAGGGATGAGGTGGCAACCCTAACCCAACCCCGTCTAAAGGGGTTGTAAAGGGAAAAGGTGCATTCTATGCATTAAGATAAAAAGCCTTCTGTGTGCAGCAGCCCCCCCCATACTTACCCAAGCCCCCTGTCTATCCAGCGATGTTGCATGAGAGACTCCGCTGCCCGGTACTCTTCCTCCTCATTGGCAGAGCGCCATTGGCTACTGCTGCTGTCGATCAAAGTCAGTGAGCCAATGAGGACGAGAGATGGGGCGGGGCCTAGCCAGGCTGCATGTCTGAATGGACACGCGGAGCTGTGGCTCGGGTGCCCCCCATAGCAAACGGGCACTCGCCAGGAGGGTGGAGCCAGGAGCACCGAGCGTTTTCTGCTTAAATAGCACCCACCACTAATTTCCTCTCCCTCTCCTCCCCCTGGTGCTTTCTATTGGCTAAACAAAAACTCCTGAAGCTGTAAAAAGCTCGTAATTCACTTCCAAAACATTTTTTTTTTTTTTTTTAAAAAGCCAGAAAAACGCCAGTAAATCGATATGATCCGCTGTGATTGGAGAAAACCCCCCTGATCTGTCTCATGACAGGTTCTCTTCATTGTGGGCCGACAGTCTGACACCCTCACCCAATCACATGGAGAGGAAAACCTCCCTCCGTCCTTCACAATGTCTGATACCAGCCAGAGCTGGGTAGGGGCACTGTGACCTCATAGTGGATCTGATTGGCAGACTTTTCATGGCCAATCGAACCCCCCGGATGTTTGGGTTCGGAAGGTCCGTACGAACTTTGGAAAAAAGTCCAGTTTCGGCACCGAACGTTGCCCGAACGTTATCCTGGACCCCGAACCCCATTGAAGTCAATGGGGACCGGAACTTTTAGGCACAAAAATGGCTGTAACAATGTCCTGGCAAGTGCTAGAGGGCTGCAAAAGGAAGTAAAATGGGGCTAAGAGTTGGACAAGTGCCCTACAAAAAAATGGGGATAGGGAAAATAAATTAAAATCAAATAAAAAAATAGGAAGGGGGTGGATGTGGAGTAGGAGCCTAGAGGTTGACTAGGCCGTGACCGTGGCAGTGTAGGTGGAAGTGGCGGTGGTCGAGGAGGAGGAGGAGGAGGAGGTAGCCAACATGGTATTTTTTTTGTTTGTTTGTTTATAATTGGGGTAGCCCCCAAAATATTGAGGCCTATTCAAAAAAACAAGTATATGAATGGCTGTGTGAG
>BLSH010373054.1:3918-13970 GCA_018402905.1 Glandirana rugosa | reverse complement strand
CAGAAGACATTGCAAACCGGAAATGACGCGGCTGGCCGCGTTCGAGTAGCAGGGACTGAAGAAAGAATTTAAAATCCTCAGAGTAAGTGATTGAAAAAAAAAAAAAATGCCCTCTATAGAACTGTATGGTGAGGAGTTGTAAATGTGGGTGGAACTCCACTTTAATGTAAATAATATAACTGGGTGATAACATTTTTAGGTAAAGTTGATGCAGGGTGAATCCGATTGCCTCTCGGGGGATCAGGAAGGAATTTTTTCCCCCCGTTATAGGAAATTGGATCATTGGCTTTGCTGGGGTTTTTTGCCTTCCTCTGGATCAACTGTGGGTGAAGGATTGTATATGGGATTATTTGGTTATTTATATAAATGTTTTTTTTTTTTTTGGGTTGAATTGGATGGACTTGTGTCTTTTTTCAACCTGACTAACTATATAACTAATTGTCTCTTGTGTTTTTTTCTTTTTTGACACTTTTTTTGTGAACTGATAGGGGTACAATGATCCCCATACTCATTCACATGGGGGGGTCAGGATCTGGAGGCCCCCTTCCAGATTCCAATAAGCCCCCCCCCCCGTCCGCAGACTCCCGCAACCACCGGCCAAGGTTGTGGAGATGAGGCCCTTCTCCCCATCAACATGGGGACAAGGTGCTTTGGGGAGAAGATATGCCTGTGCTCAGATCCCAATAACTTGTACATGTATAGAGTTTGCTAGGAAGGGTGTAGCAGTGTGCAGAGGGTCCAGTTGGTATTTGTAAGGTGCATTGGGGGGAACCTCAAAGCACCCTACGCATGTTGAGGGCATGTGACGTGGTACAGTTCAGAAGGGGGGGGCGTTCGCTAGTCCCCCCTCCTGCTCTGCCAAGGCTGCATGCTTGGATATGGGTCTGGTATGGGTTTTGGAGGGACCCCCATGCTATTTTTTAAAAAAAATTGGAGTGGGGTTCTCCTTAGAATCCATACCAGACCTGACGGACCTGGTACAGACTTTGAGGGACCCCCACACCATTCTTTTTTTTTTATTTTGGCGCGGGGTTCCCCTTAAAATCCATGCCAGACATGAAGGGCCTGGTACGGACTTTGGGGGGGAACCCCATGAACTCGCCGCAAGCGCCCCATAATGTTCGCTGTTCGGCGAAGGGGTGAACGCCCAACGTTCGAGTTGAGCTTATGTTCGACTCAAACATCGGGACCATCCCTAATGGCAAACATTAATAGTGTTACCTTCAGCAATTTCCTATATGAGAGGAGGCACTACATTCATAAAGTCATGTATGGACTTTGAGTGACAAGCACACATGGAACACTCTATTCTTTCTGAGTAATGTCGTATAACCAAAAGCCTACTTATGTAACACATAGAACCAAATCACACAACATAAATTCCATAATACACACCGATAATATTATTGATGACTGATAATACACTAATCCTAAATCACAGTATTATTGTGTTATTACAGAGGGGGTGTCCATTGTCTCCATGACATTTTATATACCAAGATGCCACATACCCATCCCCCAACTACTTCCATTACCAGAGTCCTAACTGAAGAATCCCACACAATGATTTCTTCTGGTCATTCACACATTTTATTAGTATGATTAATCATAAAAACTAAAATATTATTCCAAGCTTGCCATAAATATAATATAACTCCTATAATGCTGAATTATAGATTTAGAATAATAATCCAACAGTAAGAAACCTTTTCTTCCCTCCCAGAATATTCTGCCCTCCTGTGGCAGAGCCTGGGATTGCTCTGAGGGGAGATACCAGCTCCACTCATCCCCCTTCTTATCTGCAGAGGGCTTGTGTCTGGAGATCCTCCTTCATATATTATACACCAGAAGACTACAAGTCCCAGCATGTCCTGTCTATATTGTATAATATACAGAGGAGGACTACAAGTCCCCAGCATGTCCTGTATACATTGTATATTATGTACCGAAGGACTACAAGTCCCAGCATGTCCTGTATGAATTTTATATTATACACTGGAGTATGACAAGTCCCAGCATGTCCTTTATACATTGTATATTATACATCTGAGGACCACAAGTCCCAGCATGTCCTGCATACTTTGTATATTATACACCGCAGGACTACAAGTACCAGCATGTCCTGTATACATTGTATATAATACATTGGAGGACCACAAGACCCAGCATGTCCTGTATACATTGTATATCATACATCGGAGGACCACAAGTCCCAGCATGTCCTGCATACATTGTATATTATACACCGGAGGACTACAAGTCCCAGCATGTCCTGTATACATTGTATATAATACATCGGAGGACCACAAGACCCAGCATGTCCTATATACATTGTATATTATACATCAGAGGACCACAAGTCCCAGCATGTCCTGTATACAATGTATATTATACATCGGAGGACCACAAGTCCCAACATGTCCTGTATACAATGTATATTATACATCGGAGGACTACAAGTCCCAGCATGTCCTGCATACATTGTATATTATACATCGGAGGACCACAAGTTCCAGCATGTCCTGTATACAATGTATATTATACATCGGAGGACCACAAGTCCCAACATGTCCTGCATACATTGTATATTATACACCGGAGGACTACAAGTCCCAGCATGTCCTGTATACAATGTATATTATATACCGGAGGACTACAAGTCCCAGCATGTCCTTTATACCAGTGTTTCTCAACTCCAGTCCTCAAAGCGCACCAACAGGTCATGTTTTCAAGAGTTCCATTATTTTGCACAGGTGATTTGATCAGTTTCACTGCCTTAGTAATCACCACAGCCGTTTCATCTGAGGGGAATCCTGAAAACATGACCTGTTGGTGGGCCTTGAGGACTGGAGTTGAGAATCACTGCTGTATACATTTTATATTCTACACCCGAGAACCGCAAGTCCCAGCATGTCCTGTATACATTGTATATTATAGAGCAAATGACTACAAGTCCCAGCATGTCCGGTATGCGTTGTATATTATAGAGTGGAGTGAGTCTTGTCTGTGTCCCCCCAGTGTGTATGAAGATTCCCCTCCCCCATGTTATCTGGAGAGGGCGCTGCCCTAGGAGAAGCTTTTCCTTATCTCGGGGAGTCAGACTTCCCTGTGAAATGTAGAAGAAGGTGGAGGACTCTTCCTGATTGGTGTGTTGGTCGGGGGTGTGTCCAGTGGTGGGAAATTTCTCTGGGGGGACGGGGTGGGGGGGGGTTCTCTTGGTGATGAGCAGCCAGCAGTGGAGGGAGGATTTCCCCTCTGATCACAATGACGCCACTTTCCAGGAGCAGCCAATAAATCTGCCGCCAGGTAAGTGTAAAATATTGGGAGATACAATTGAAGGGATTGTAAAGACAGAAGTTGCATTCTATGCACTAAGATAAAAATTCTCCAGTGTGCAGCAGCCCTCCCCAGCCCCCCTAATGCTCACCTCCGCCCCATCTCTCTCCAGCGATGTCCACGATTCCCTTGACAGCCCAAGACTCTCCCTCCAGATTGGCTGAGACACAGCAGCGGCACCATTGGCTCCCACGGCTGTCAAAGTCAGTTAGCCAATCAGGCGAGAGAGGGGGTGGTGGCTAGCCGCAGTACCGTGTTTGAATGGGCACACAGCGCTATGGCTAGGCCCGGGGTGCCCCCATAGCAGTCTGCTGGCTGTGTGGCCACTCACCATGAGGGAGGGGCCAGGAGCAACGAAGAGAAACCCGAGAAGAGGAGGATCCGGGCTGCTCTGTGCAAAACCAACTGCACAGAGGAGGTAAATATAACATAGAAAAATAAAAAATTAGACTTGAGAATCACTAAATGTGCAAATTTCAATAAAGTGTCCATAAACTTCCCATATCAGAAAGTTATGTTCAGTGTTCCATATCTCCCAGATGAGTGACAAGATTGTGACAATGTGTGAGCTGACTCCTTGTTCGCACATTCAGAAAAAGTGATCTACATCTCCAGGACTGGAAATCATTGGCATTGTGGTGCAGGAACCATGTATGGGCAGTCAGAGAAGTAGGTAAGGGTGCCACTGGCTGCCAGCACTGTTTGCCTTCAGAGTCCTCCCAGAACCTCCAGGGAGTAACATATTTAAGGTAAAGAAGAAGCGGGGAAGCCTCCCATAGTGAAGGAACGTTTATTCCAACCATAAAACAAGATAACATTGCACTTAGTGTGTTTAAATAAGTCTGGTATTCACAGTCATAAACTAGGAAGCACTGCTGGCGTTCCAACGTGTGCTTCACCAGACCGGAAGTGACGTAACTGGAAGTCCCGCCCAAAGCGTTTCGTCATTTAGTTGTGCCATCCTCAGGAGCAGGAAGTCACAGCCACTACCTCCATGTTATATAGTGATAGATGGAAAACGGAACCGCCCACTGCACACATTCAAGAAGCTACCATATATACAAAAATGGGGCATGAATAAATTAACAGATATAAAACGTTTGCACATAATTAGAGTTGAGTGGACACCTGGATGTTCGGGTTCGGTGGGTTCGGCCAAACTTCGCGGAAATGTTCGGGTTCGGTACCGAACGTTACCCGGACTTGACCCCGGACCCCATTGAAGTCAATGGGGACCCAAACTTTTCAGCACAAAAATGGCTGTAAAAAAGTCCTGGAAAGTGCTAAAGGGCTGCAAAAGGAAGAAAAATGGGAGATGTTATTAGATCTGCAATCTGTCCCTCACAGCAGCAGTAGTATTAATCTCTACCTAGTTATTAGATCTGCAATCTGTCCCTCTAGTGTAGGCAGCATCCTCTCCCTACACTATCCTGAGAGCATGTAACATGCAGCACTGTGACTCCAGTCTCATATAGAGGCTGGGTCACATGATGCACTGGCCAATCACAGTCATGCCATTAGTAGGCATGGCTGTGATGGCTTCTAGGGAAAACCAGTGAAACGCTTGTTGATTGGCTGCCCTGCAGCTATTCAGCATGCGTGATAAAATACCAGAACCCGAACCCGGATTTTTTCTCAAACGTTCGGGTTCGGGACACAGACACCTGAAAGTTTGGTATGGACCCGATGTTCCTGGTTCCCCCTTACTAATATCATTCACATGTTCACCCACCCTGGTTCTCATTTTGCTGGTGGTTCAGCCCACATATAGTATTGTAATCCGCAAGGGCACTGTAAAAGGTAAGTGACATGGGTACTCTGACAAGTCATCAATTTCTCAATCTTATACAGTTTTTGGTGACATTCAATGTTTTTCCTGTACTGGTAGTCTTACAGGGAACGCACCTACCACATGCATAGAAACCAGTTTGGTCCAAGTGTGAAACACCCTTCTTGGGGGGTTCTGGTACATTCTGGACCAACTTATCTCTAAGGTTGGAAGGTCTGCGATATATAATGTAAATCTTGGCTTTTTTGGGAGAATACCTGCGAGTAAATTGTCCCTAAGAAGAATTGTTTTATATTATTTAGGTGTGTATGTTTGTACCCCTTATCTTTAAATCTTTGGATAAGTATACCCGCCTGGCTATTAAAATCCTCATCCCCACAATTTCTTCTTAGGGACATCACCTATCCACTTAGAATGGTGGCAGCTATTTGTAGGAATGTAGCCATTGCAGTCTGTTTCCTTGGCAAATGTGTGGGTACCAAACTTATTGTCTTGTTTACATATCACCAGGTCCAAAAAATGACCCAGTGTATGATTCCAACCTTCGGTACCCATTGGCATTAATCTCTTTAAAGAATTCTTCAAGGATTCCGCTGCCTCCCTCCAGAGGACAGTGATGTCATCAATATAACTTTTGTATAGTGCGAAGTCCGGTTGCGGCTGCCATATATCACCTCTTGCTCCCATTTACTTGGAAAGATATTGGAAACGGTGGGAGGGCACTTAGATCCCATGGCCACTCCTTTATGTTGTCTGTAATAGGTTTAATTGTGCCAAAAATAATTACTGCCTATGGTCATTTCTAGAGATTGTATGATAAATTGTTTTTGTTCTGACAATAATCAGATTTGGTGCCCAATGCCCATTTTACAGCTGTTAGAGCATCCTGTTGGTGTATGTTTGTGTATAAGGAGTCCACGTCAATGTTGGCTAATATATAATTGTCCTCCCCTGGGAAGTCCTCTAAAATGTTTATTAGCTTTTACTGTCCATGAAATATGGGTAGAGATGGGTCAAACACCCCCTGTTTGCTTTGCAGCAGAACTCTCGAACAGGGGAAAAGTTCTAATCTGAACGGTAATCCCGATTAAAGTCTATGGGAGCTGAACAGGAGAGATCGAAAGTTCCCATTTTTAAGGCTTATATGCAAGTTATTGGCCATAAAAGGGTTATGGGGGTCTGGGTACTGCCCTGGGGGGCATGTATCAATAAATGTTTTTTTTTCAGGAACAGTGATTTTAATTATGCTTAAAGTGCAACAATAAAAAAATGAAAAATGTGTTTAAATATAGTGCCTGGGGGGTCCCCTTAATGTGCCTGTAAAGTGGCGCATCTGTAGCATGCATAAAACATGCTGCAGCAAAAATGACATTTCTAAAGGAAAAAAAAAAGTCAAATTCCATTTAAAATTACTCAAAGTTACAATTTCCGGCACCCAGGGCTGCTGTTAGAAATCACGGGGCCCCATACAGCCTACTTGACAGGGCCCCACCAGAAAATATAAAAACATTTTTTTCGCTAAAAATAAAATATCATTATAGCGGATACAAACACAACATAGCTTACACAATTCCTGATAAATCTAAGAGATAAAATTGTATTAAGTTAATAAATAAAACCCTGTGTGGGGTCTTGAGACTTATTCACATGGGCGCTATGGCCTGTACTGTGTAAAATAGCAGTTTGTTTATGTGGCTGGAGCTGTGTGCAGGCAGCTTGTTACACTATGGGGAAGCAGCAGCTGTATGAACACAGCCACAAGTCCTACTGTAATTTGGCAGGCATGTGGATGCAGTTGTGTGGCCCTGACTGCAGACAGTGGACATTCGATGACCCTCACCCACAGTTGCCCACCTGTCAAGATCAAACCTGCGTCTTGTGTTTGTACAGCTGCTGCATTCCCATATAGTTATATGCATTCTAGCTGCGTGAACAAACCACTCATTCACACTACTTCCCAGAGAACTGTGAATAAGCCCTTATATTTTTATTTTATTTTTACAATTCTTTTGATTTTTGTTGCAATTTTTTTTTTTTTGGCACAGAAGGATCAGAGCTGTGAGAAGGGGGAGGGTGATTGGTGTGGGGCAGGAGGGGACATTACTGGAACCAATCCCCTTGTGGCTCTTCCTGCAGCAGGTGAAACCTGGCAGGGATGAACGGAGGAGAAGGGGGATTTTCAGAGACTGATAAGGTAAGGAAATGTGACTATGCCTGAGTTCACATTGGCGCGGGAATGCCCGCACTTCATTCCCGCATTTCAGTCCCGACTTTAGGTGAGGTTTTTAGAGACATCTGTGCGGGTTGCAAATCGCATGCCAAAATGCACCAATGTGAGCCAGGGCTGACCCAGAGTTTTGGATGCAATTGGACTAGTGTGAGATTCGGTAAGGTCTCATTCACATGGGGTGAACAACAGTGTACAGTAGGAATCTTACGCTAGAATTAAGCTGTAGGTGGTAAAAAATAGGACACAATAAGTAGTTCAGTTAGTAAATGGTAAAATAAGAGTTGAGCAGTTATATAGGGATTTTAAGAGGGAACAGGTGATAACAGAGTAAGGGAGAAGAAGAAGCAACATTGAGAAGGAGGAATAAGCGATTTATAGCAAGGTGTAAACCTGAGGGCAGCCCAGCTACATGAAGAGCACTAAGCTGCGCTGGGAAAAGATAAGACATCTACAGGAAGGGAATGTAGCTGGCCAGCCGTATCAGTCAGAGCAATGGGGGAGAAAGCAGGAAAGAACATATGGCTGGGAAGTTGGAGGCTTGGAGCAACGGGATCGGCAGAGACAGGATAGAGTAGATGGAACAAAGAGTACAGGGAGGGAAGTAGTGAAACTGCAGAGACTAAACAAAGTATGATCAATGGGACTGAGAGGGAAGAAAGATCGGAGCACCATTGCAGGGTGGGGGTGATATATGAGAGTGAGTAGGGCAATAATCTGGAAGAGGGGGATGAGAAACAATGTAATAATCGAAGGTAACTAAAAAGGAATGTGATCTAGATTTAATCTTTAAAACAAGAAAGCCGTTTTTTTTCCCACTGAATCTTCTGTGAAGCTGCTTGGGCCCCCCCTATTGGTTGGGCCCGGTACAACAGGGCTGGTTGTACTGGCTTATCAGCGGCCCTGCTGGCACCCACAGCCTGGCAGGTCAGAGAAAAGGGGGGGACAAGAACCTCCTGAATCATACCAGGCCACATGCCCTCAGCATGGGGGGTGGATGCTTTGGGGCAGGGGGGCTCTGCACCCCCCACCCCAACGCACCTTGTCCCCATCCCCGCAACTGTGGCCAGTGGTTGTGGGGGTTAGTGAGTGGGGGGGGGCTTAACAGAATTTGGAATCTCCTTTTAGCAAGGGGCACACAGATCCCAGCCTCCCCCTATGTGAATGAGTATGGGATGCATAGTGCCCCTATCTATTCACCAAAATAGCGTACAAAAAGTAATAAAAACAAGAGATAAGTTTTTGACAAATCCTTTGTTCTAAAATAAAAATTGGTGTCCCCAGAAAAAAAAAATCTCTGCCTTCTGGGGCGGCTGCCCGCTGAATGCCTCCTCTGCACTTTAACATTTCATAGCCAGGTGGCTCTGCCCCTTACCTATATATTTCACCTGGTGGCATCATCCCCTTCTGACATCACAGACTGGTGCATACTGGTCCTGTGATGTCACAAGGGGTCCAGGTGGCCCTGCCCCTTACCTACATAAAATCTCTCAAAGCATAGAGGAGGCATTCGGCAGGAGGCATGTGCAAGAACATTCATATGTATGAGCAAGAACGTCCATATATATGTGCAAGAACGTCCATATATATGTGCAAGAGCATCCATATATATGTGCAAGAACATCCATATATATGTGCAAGAACATCCATATATATGAGCTAGAACGTCCATATACATGAGCAAGAACGTCCATATACATGAGCAAGAACGTCCATATATATGTGCAAGAACATCCATATATATGAGCAAGAACATCCATATATATGTGCAAGAACTTCCATATATATGAGCTAGAACGTCCATATATATGAGCAAGAACATCCATATATATGTGCAAGAATGTCCATATATGAGCAAGAACGTCCATATATATGTGCAAGAACATCCATATATATGTGCAAGAACGTCCATATATATGTGCAAGAACGTCCATATATATGTGCTAGAACATCCATATATATGAGCAAGAACATCCATATATATGTGCAAGAACGTCCATATATATGAGCTAGAACGTCCATATATATGAGCAAGAACATCCATATATATGTGCAAGAATGTCCATATATGTGCAAGAACGTCCATATATATGTGCAAGAACGTCCATATATATGAGCAAGAATGTCCATATATGTGCAAGAACGTCCATATATATGAGCAAGAATGTCCATATATGTGCAAGAACGTCCATATATATGTGCAAGAACGTCCATATACATGAGCAAGAACATCCATATACATGTGCAAGAACGTCCATATATATGTGCAAGAACGTCCATATATATGAGCAAGAACGTCCATATATATGAGCAAGAACATCCATATATATGTGCAAGAACATCCATATATATGTGCAAGAACATCCATATATATGAGTAAGAATGTCCATATATTTGTGCAAGAACGTCCATATATATGAGCAAGAACGTCCATATTTATGTGCAAGAACTTCCATATATATGTGCAAGAACATCCATATATATGTGCAAGAACATCCATATATATGTGCAAGAACATCCATATATATGTGCAAGAACATCCGTATATATGAGCAAGAACGTCCATATATATATGTGCAAGAACGTCCATATATATGAGCAAGATATACCTACAAGAACGAGTATATATACCTACAAGAACGTGTATATATACCTACAAGAACGAGTATATATACCTGCAAGAACGTGTATATATATACC
>BLSH010373011.1:151217-163386 GCA_018402905.1 Glandirana rugosa | reverse complement strand
TATCTGTCCTCAGAGTAACAGCACAGCAGTAGTAAAGTAATCTATCTCAGGATGCAGGATCAGATGTTGTTAAAATGTCTCTAATCTCTCCCTGACGTCGTCAGCTACCTTTCCCTACAGCTAACCCAAGAGCATGTGACTGCAGCATCAAGTGACTCCAGCTTATATAGAGGCTGGGTCACATGATACACTGGCCAATCACAGCCATGCCATTAGTAGGCATGGCTGTGATGGCTTCTAAGGGCAAACCAGTGAAACGCTTGTTGATTGGCTGCCCTGCAGCTTCTCAACACGTGGAGTAAAATAGCAGAACCCCAGACCGAACCCGAACGTTTTTTGAAATGTCCGTGTTCGGGTCCGGGTCCCGGACACCCAAAAGTTCGGTACGGACCCGAACGTTACAGTCCGGGTTCGCTCAACACTAATTATAAATAGTGTTAAATCAGTTGAACATAATTGTTTTATTAATAGTGAGATTCATAACAATTCTGTTTTTTAATCCTAATCTTACCAATAATCATTATATTGAGGTGTTTAAAAATAAGGTACCTAATAAAATTTATAATCATAAGGAGAAAAGAGATTATAATTAGAGTTGAGCAAACCCGGACTGTAAAGTTCGGGTCCGTACCGGACTTTAGGGTGTCCGTGCCCTGAACCCGATCGCAGACATTTAAAAAAAAAGTCCGGGATCGGGTTCGGTATTTGGGTATTTTTTGGCACCTGTTGAATAGCTGCAGGGCAGCCAATCAACAAGCGTTTCGCTCGTTTGCCCTTAGAAGGCACCACAGCCATGCCTACTAATGGCATGGCTGTGATTGGCCAGTGCATCATGTGACCCAGACTATTTTTAGCGCCTGTTGAATAGCTGCAGGGCAGCTAATCAACAAGCGTTTCACTCATTTGCCCTTAGAAGCCATCACAGCCATGCCTACTAATGGCATGGCTGTGATTGGCTAGTGCATCATGTGACCCAGCATCTATATGAGCTGGAGACACATAGTGCCGCGTGTCACATCGTCTTGTACTGGAGTAGGGAGAGGATGCTGCCGCTGTGAGGGAGAGATTAGCATTCTAATATCATCTCACCCTGCATTAGAGACAGGTTCCTGGCAGTGCTGTGAGGGAAAGATTAGCGTTCTAAAACCATCTGATACTGGAGTAGGTACAGGTTAGTGGTGATGTGAGGGAAAGATTAGCGTTCTAATATCATCTCATCCTGCTTTAGAGACAGTTTCCTGGTGCTGTGAGGGAAAGATTAGCCTTCTAATATCATCTGATACTGCATTAGGTACAGGCTTCTGGTGCTGTGAGGGAAAGATTAGCGTTCTAATATCATCTGATACTGCATTAGGTACAGGCTTCTGGCGCTGTGAGGGAAAGATTAGCGTTCTAATATCATCTGATACTGCATTAGGGACAGGTTCCTGGTGCAGTGAGGGAAAGATTAGTATTCTAATATCATCTAATACTGCATTAGGTACAGGTTCCTGGCGCTGTGAGGGAAAGAATAGCATTGTAATAACATCTGATGCTGCATTAGGGACAAGTTCCTGGTGCTGTGAGGGAAAGATTAGTGTTCTAATATCATCTCATACTACAGTAGGGACAGGTTCCTGGCGGTGCTGTGAGGGACAGATTAGCGTTCTAAAATAATCTAATACTGGAGTAGGGAGAGGTTCCTGTTGGTGCTGTGAGGGACAAATTATCGTTCTAAAATCATCTCATACTGCAGTAGGGACAGGTTCCTGTTGGTGCTGAGAGGGACAGATTATTGTTCTAAAATCATCTCATACTGGAGTAGGGACAGGTTCCTGGCGGTACTGTGAGGGACAGATTAATGTTCTAAAATAATCATATACTGCAGTAGGGACAGGTTCCTGTTGGTGCTGTGAGGGACAGATTAGCGTTCTAAAATCATCTAATACTGGAGTAGGGACAGGTTCCTGTTGGTGCTGTGAGGGACAGATTAGCGTTCTAAAATCATCTCATACTGCAGTAGGGACAGGTTCCTGTCGGTGCTGTGAGGGACAGATTATCGTTCTAAAATCATCTCATACTGGAATAGGGAGAGGTTCTTGTCGGTGCTGTGAGGGAAAGATTAGCCTTCTAATATCATCTGATACTGCATTAGGTACAGGCTCCTGGCACTGTGAGGGAAAGATTAGGGTTCTAATATCATCTGATACTGCATAAGGACAGTTTCCTGGTGCAGTGAGGGAAAGATTAGTATTGTAATATCATCTGATACTGCATTAGGTACAGGTTCCTGGCGCTGTGAGGGAAAGATTAGCATTCTAATAACATTGGATGCTGCATTAGGGACAGGTTCCTGGTGCTGTGAGGGAAAGATTAGCGTTCTAATATCATCTCATACTGCAGTAGGGACAGGTTCCTGTCGGTGCTGTGAGGGACAGATTATCGTTCTAACATAATCTCATACTGGAGTAGGGACAGGTTCCTGGCGGTGCTGTGAGGGACAGATTAATGTTCTAAAATCATCTCATACTGCAGTAGGGACAGGTTCCTGTTGGTGCTGTGAGGGACAGATTATCGTTCTAAAATCATCTCATACTGGAGTAGGGACAGGTTCCTGGCAGTGCTGTGAGGGACAGATTAATGTTCTAAAATGATCTCATACTGCAGTAGGGACAGGTTCCTGTTGGTGCTGTGAGGGACAGATTAGCGTTCTAAAATAATCTAATACTGGAGTAGGGAGAGGTTCCTGTTGGTGCTGTGAGGGACAAATTATCGTTCTAAAATAATCTCATACTGCAGTAGGGACAGGTTCCTGTTGGTGCTGTGAGGGACAGATTATTGTTCTAAAATCATCTCATACTGGAGTAGGGACAGGTTCCTGGCGGTACTGTGAGGGACAGATTAATGTTCTAAAATCATCATATACTGCAGTAGGGACAGGTTCCTGTTGGTGCTTAGAGGGACAGATTATCATTCTAAAATCATCTAATACTGGAGTAGGGAGAGGTTCCTGTCGGTGCTGTGAGGGACAGATTATCGTTCTAAAATCATCTCATACTGCAGTAGGGACAGGTTCCTGTCGGTGCTGTGAGGGACAGATTATCGTTCTAAAATCATCTCATACTGGAATAGGGAGAGGTTCTTGTCGGTGCTGTGAAGGACAGATTATCGTTCTAAAATCATCTCATACTGGAATAGGTTCCTGTCGGTGCTGTGAGGGAAAGATTAGTGTTCTAATATCATCTGATACTGCATTAGGGACAGTTTACTGGTGCAGTGAGGGAAAGATTAGCCTTCTAATATCATCTGATACTGCATTAGGTACAGGCTCCTGGCACTGTGAGGGAAAGATTAGGGTTCTAATATCATCTGATACTGCATAAGGACAGTTTCCTGGTGCAGTGAGGGAAAGATTAGTATTGTAATATCATCTGATACTGCATTAGGGACAGGTTCCTGGCGGTGCTGTGAGGGACAGATTAATGTTCTAAAATCATCTCATACTGCAGTAGGGACAGGTTCCTGTTGGTGCTGTGAGGGACAGATTATCGTTCTAAAATCATCTCATGCTGAAATAGGGAGAGGTTCTTGTCGGTGCTGTGAGGGACAGATTATCGTTCTAAAATCATCTCATACTGGAATAGGGAGAGGTTCCTGTCGGTGCTGTGAGGGAAAGATTAGCGTTCTAATATCATCTGATACTGTATTAGGGACAGCTTATTGGTGCTGTGAGGGAAAGATTAGCCTTCTAATATCATCTGATACTGCATTAGGTACAGGCTCCTGGGGCTGTGAGGGAAAGATTAGCGTTCTAATGTCATCTGATACTGCATAAGGACAGTTTCCTGGTGCTGTGAGGGAAAGATTAGCGTTCTAATATCATCTCATACTGCACTAGGGACAGGTTCCTGTCAGTGCTGTGAGGGACAGATTATCGTTCTAAAATCATCTCATGCTGGAATAGGGAGAGGTTCTTGTCGGTGCTGTGAGGGACAAATTATCGTTCTAAAATCATCTCACACTGGAATAGGGAGAGGTTCCTGTCGGTGCTGTGAGGGAAAGATTAGCGTTCTAATATCATCTGATACTGCATTAGGGACAGTTTACTGGTGCTGTGAGGGAAAGATTAGCCTTCTAATATCATCTGATACTGCATTAGGTACAGGCTCCTGGAGCTGTGAGGGAAAGATTAGCGTTCTAATATCATCTGATACTGCATAAGGACAGTTTCCTGGTGCAGTGAGGGAAAGATTAGTATTCTAATATCATCTGATACTGCATTAGGTACAGGTTCCTGGCGCTGTGAGGGAAAGATTAGCATTCTAATAACATCTGATGCTGCATTAGGGACAGGTTCCTGGTGCTGTGAGGGAAAGATTAGCATTCTAATATCATCTCATACTGCATTAGGGACAGTTTCCTGTCGGTGCTGTGAGGGACAGATTATCGTTCTAAAATCATCTCATACTGCAGTAGGGACAGGTTCCTGTTGGTGCTGTGAGGGACATATTAGCATTCTAAAATCATCTCGTACTGGAGTAGGGAGAGGTTCCTGTCGGTGCTGTGAGGGACAGATTATCGTTCTAAAATCATCTCATACTGGTGTAGGGAGAGGTTCCTGTCGGTGCCGTGAAGGACAGATTATCGTTCTAAAATCATCATATACTGCAGTAGGGACAGGTAACTGTCGGTGCTGTGAGGGACAGATTATTGTTCTAAAATCATCTCATGCTGGAATAGGGAGAGGTTCTTGTCGGTGCTGTGAGGGACAGATTATCGTTCTAAACTCATCTCATACTGGAATAGGGAGAGGTTCCTGTCGGTGCTGTGAGGGACAGATTATCGTTCTAAAATCATCTCATACTGCAGTAGGGACAGGTATCTGTCGGTGCTGTGAGGGACAGATTATCATTCTAAAATCATCTCATACTGCAGTAGGGACAGGTAACTGTCGGTGCTGTGAGGGACAGATTATTGTTTTAAAATCATCTCATACTGGTGTAGGGAGAGGTTCTTGTCGGTGCTGTGAGGGACATATTATCGTTCTAAAATCATCTCATACTGGAGTAGGGAGAGGTTCCTGTCGGTGCTGTGAGGGACAAATTATTGTTCTAAAATCCTCTCATACTGCAGTAGGGACAGTTATCTGTCGGTGCTGTGAGGGACAGGTTATCATTCTAAAATCATCTCATACTGCAGTAGGGACAGGTAACTGTCGGTGCTGTGAGGGACAGATTATTGTTCTAAAATCATCTCATACTGGTGTAGGGACAGTTATCTATCGGTGCTGTGAAGGACAGATTATCGTTCTAAAATCATCTCATACTGGTGTAGGGAGAGGTTCCTGTCGGTGCTGTGAGGGACATATTATTGTTCTAAAATCATCTCATACTACAGTAGGGACAGGTATCCGTTGGTGCTGTGAGGGACAGATTAGCGTTCTAAAATCATCTCATACTGGTGTAGGGAAAGGTTCCTGCTGCTGGTGTGAGCGGTGCATTTCTTGCGCAAAAATAAAAAGTGCGTCTACATTGCTGGTTTAAAAAAAAAATATTCAAAATACTACATTTGCGACCAGCGGTGCATTTCTTGCACAAAAATAAAACGTGCGTCTACATTGCTGGTTTAAAAAAAAAAGAATAATAATTTAAAAAAAAGAATAATAAATTATTAATAAATAGTGCTACCTAGTACATTTGCGTCCAGAATGGGGAGAGCGTCAAATAAGCGATGTGGTCGTGGTGCTGCTGGTGTTGGTGAAGTTCCTGTTGCAAGGAGAGGACGTGGTCGATTTGTGCCAGCTACACGCACAAGTGAAACACCTTCCTCAGGTGCGAGTAGCCGACAGAATCTTCAACGTTATATGGTAGGCCCGAATGCCGCTCAACGAATGGTGAGGCCAGAACAAGTACAGGTGATAGTAGATTGGGTGGCTGACAATGCCTCCAGTTCCTTCACATTGTCTCCCACCCGGTCCCTTGATGAAAGCTCAGAGTTGGCACCTGAACCCCATGGCCATCTGTCTTTCACCTCAGTCCCTTGTAAATCAGCCAAGCAGTCTGAGCCCCAAGTCATGCAGCAGTCTCTTATGCTTTTTGATGACTCTGCTGGTGTGCTTTCCATGGGCCATCCACATAGCCCTGCCCCAGAAGTGGAAGACATTAAGTGCACCGATGCCCAACCACTTCTGTTGCAGGATGAGGACATGGAAACACCACCGCAGCATGTCTCTGATGATGACGACGAAACACAGTTGCCAACTGCTGTGGCTTTCCACAGTGTGCAGACTGACAAGGAGGGCAGTGGGGAAGAGTGGGTGGAAGATGATGTGCAGGATGATGAGGTCCTAGACCCCACATGGAATGAAGGTCATGCGAGTAAGTTGTGCAGTTTGGAGGAAGAGGTGGTGGTCGCACAGAGGCACCAGCACAGCAAAAGAGGAAGCAGGTTGCAAAAGCGGAGCGACCATCCCCTAGACAGTATGCCTTCTACTACCCACTGCCCCCAGGGACATAGCACACCAAAGGCAGCTCAAAGGAGTTCCCCGGCATGGCAGTTCTTCAGACAATGTGCTGACGACAAGACACGAGTGGTTTGCACGCTGTGCAATCAGAGCCTAAAGCGAGGCATAAATGTTCTAACCCTGAGCACAACCTGCATGACCAGGCATCTACATGCAAAGCACGAGCTGCAGTGGAATAATCCAAGAAAGGTCTCGGCCTCCTCCTGCTTCCTCTGCTGCTGCTGCCTCGGCCTCTTCCTCCACCTCTACAGTGCCAGTGTCACCTGCTACCCAGCAAACAGATGTTGTGACAGCAACGCCACCATGTCTGCCACCGTCCCCATGCATTTCCACATGGTCCCATGGAAGCTTACAGCTCTCCATCTCCCAAACACTGGAGAGAAAGAGGAAGTACCCCCCTACCCACCCGCGATCCCTGGCCCTGAATGCCAGCATTTCAAAATTCCTGGCCTTTGAAATGCTGTCATTCCGTCTGGTGGACACGGACAGTTTTAAAAACCTGATGGCAGTGTCTGTCCCACAGTATGTGGTTCCCAGCCGCCACTACTTTTCCAGGCGAGCCATCCCTTCCTTGTACAAACAAGTTGGGGACAAGATCAAGTGTGCACTGCGCAACACCATCTGTGGCAAAGTCCGCATAACCACTGATACGTAGACCAGTAAGCACGGGCAGGGACGCTATATCTCACTAACTGCACACTGGGAAAATGTAGTGTCGGGTGGGCCTGAGGTGGCTAGCCGTTTGGCGCATGTTCTTCTGCCACCGAGGATTGCAGGACATTTCTCTCTGCCTCCTGTTGCCTCCTCCTCCTACTCCGCTTCCTCCTCCTCTACCACCTCCTCATCCGGTCAGCGTAACACCTTCACCACCAACTTCAGCACATCCAGGGGGAAACGACAGCAGGCTGTTTTAAAACTGATATCTTTGGGGGATAAACCCCACACTGCACAGCAGCTGTGGACGGGCATTGAACAACACACCGATGAGTGGTTGTTGCCACTGAGCCTCAAGCCCGGCCTGGTGGTATGCGATAATGGGCGAAATCTCTTAGCAGCTCTGGGCCTAGTTTGACGCACATCCCTTGCCTGGCACATTTGCTGAATTTGGTGGTGCAGAAATTTCTAAAAAACTACCCGGATATGTCCGAGCTGCTGCAGAAAGTGTGGGCCGTCTGTGCGTGCTTTCGGTGTTCTCACCCTGCTGCTGCTCGCCTGTCTGAGCTGCAGCGGAACTTCGGCCTTCGCGCTCACCACTTCCTATGCGACGTGCCCACAAGGTGGAACTCCACCTTGCACATGCTGGAGAGACTGTGTGAGAAGCAGCAGGCAATAGTGGAGTTTCAGCTGCAGCACGCACGGGTCAGTCGCTCTGCGGAACAGCACCACTTCACCACCAACAAGTGGGCCTCCATGCGAGACCTGTGTACCATATTGCGGTGTTTCGAGTACTCCACCAACATGGCCAGTGTCAATTACGCTGTTCTCAGCGTTGCTATCCCACTTCTATGTCTCCTTGAAAAAACACTTAGGGCGATGATGGAAGAGGATGTGGCACAGGAGGAGGAGGAAGAGGGGTCACTTCCACAGTTGTCAGGGCAGTCATTCACAAGTGGCTCGGAGGGTGGGTTCCTGCACTAGCATAGGCCAGGTAAGAAGTTTTCAAGCCAGGGCACAGTTTTGGAGGATGAGGAGGACGAGGATGATGAGGAGGAGGAGGAACCATGTTCACAGCAGGGTGGCACCCAACGCAGGACATCGTGGGCATCAGTGGAGCGTGGCTGGGGGGATACGGAGGACACAGATGATACACCTCCCACAGAGGACAGCATGTCTTTGCCTCTGGGCAGCCTGGCACACATGAGCGACTACATGCTGCAGTGCCTGCTCAACGACAGCCGAGTTGCCCACATTTTAACTTGTGCTGATTACTGGGTGGCCACTCTCTGGATCCCCGTTACAAGGACAACGTGCCGTCCTTAATTTCCTCACTGGAGCGTGATCGGGAGATGCGCGACTACAAGCGCACGCTGGTAGACGCGCTGCTGAGGGCATTCCCAAATGACACCGGGGGCTCAGTGAAAGCACAAGGCGAAGGCAGAGGAGGAGGAAGAGGTCGCCAACGCAGCTGTGGCACCACCAGCACCTCAGAAGGCCAGGTTAGAATGGCCGAAATGTAGAAAAGCTTTGTCAGCAGCACGCCACAACAAACAGCACCACCAGCTGATAGGCAACATCTTAGCAAGAGGCAGCATTTCAGCAACATGGTGGAACAGTATGTGTGCACACGCCTACAGGTACTGACTGATGGGTCTGCCCCATTCAACTTCTGGGTATTCTTGGGCAGATGGCCTGAGCTTGCCCTTTATGCCTTGGAGGTGCTGGCCTGCCCTGCAGCCAGTGTAATGTCTGAATGTGTGTTTAGCACGACAGGGGGCGTTATCACAGACAAGCACAGTCGCCTGTTCACAGCCAACGTGGACAAGCTAATGTTTATTAAAATGAACCAGGCATGGATCCCACAAGACTTGTCTGTACCTTGTGCAGAATAGACATTTAGACCGGCCTCACACAGCCATTGGTATACTTTTTTTTTTTTAATATGTCTCAATATTTTGGGGGCTACCCCAATTAGGAAAAAAAAGCAAACAAACAAAAAACAGTGTTGGCTACCTCCTCCTCCTCCACCGTCACTTTCACCTACACCGCCACGGTCACCACCTCCTCACCCTCTAGGCTCCTACTCCACATCCATCTCCTCCAATTTTTATTTTTTTTATGTGATTTTAAGTTATTTCCCTATCCACATTTGTTTGCTTACCCCCATTTTGCTTCCTTTTACAGCCCTCTAGCCCTTTTTTACAGCCATTTTTGTGCCCAAAAGTTCGGGTCAACATTGACTTCAATGGGGTTCGGGGTCCGGGGTCAAGTTCGTGTCAAGTTCGGTGCCGAACTCAAATTTTTTGCGACGTTCGGCCGAACCTGACGAACCCGAACATCCAGGTGTCCCCTCAACTCTAATTATAATGCATCTTATATTAAAAATGGTCTTCCTTTGTTTCTCCCTCCCTTCCCTTCACCCTCAACCTGTTCCTTTTTCTAAGCTAATTTCTGCTTTTATCTCTCTAATGCCTTTTGTCTCTTGATTTGTGCTACTCTTCTTGAAATCTATCATAAACCTGCTCCATTTTATATCTGGAGCAGAAAGACACCTCTGATATCCTCTGGCCATTGTTAGGATAGTACTAAGAATCATAAGACCATTTTCATGCACTTGTTTCGAGTTTTGTTTGAGCTCAGTCCCATCTGCAATGTTTTCATCTTATGAAGATATACTTTATATGTTGCAATCTCTGTACATTTATCAGCACCTTGAGCCTTTTGTTCCTTTTTTGGATTTAACCTGGGACAATGTCCTGTTCCTTTCATTCTGTATATCTTGTTTCAAAACTATTAAAATCTTTGAAATGGAAAAATGGTCTGACAAAAAAAAAGGACAGAAAGGAAAGTCATTCATCCCGTTGGGACAAAGACAGTGGGGCTGTGATACTGAAAAAGTGTGATTACATAAAAGAAATGGAAAGACTTGTCTCTAATAATAATATAGGTCTACATTCATTTACATATCTCAAGGGATTGAGAGCTTTCATTAAAAAAGGGGACAGATCTTAAGATACTGAGTTATAGTTAAGCTATATATTTATTTCCAAATTCTGATTCTATCATCCTGGTTATATGTTTGGGGACTAGCTTCAACATATGCTATTATCCAATATCAAGATGGGATAGTTCTCTAAGGGACAGAAGCCGGGAGAGGAGCACGGATACTGCCTCTAAGCCAGATCGCCTTTAATGGCAATATTAGTTGCAGAGGCTTTTGAGGCTGTAGATTTTGAGGCTGTGATGATGGATGGATCAATGGATGGACTGCCCATGAAGGAGTCAACCACCCCCCTAAAGGTATAGAGTGTAAAGAGCAGTGGTACCTACCCTCAGAGATGTGCTTAGAGTGGTGCAAGTCCTCATTACTGGCTTTAACTACTCAGTTACAGCAACTTAGAGAAGATGTGACCTTATTGCGCCAGGATATGCAAAAAGTTTGTGAATGCACATCCACCTTGGAAGATCGTGTGAGCTTTCTTGAGGATGAACTTATATCTGTTAAGAAAGATCTTAAAGCTACATGTTTAGTGGTCACTAGCCATAATTCACAGCTACAGGTTACAGAGAAATAATATAAGAATTTTGGGATTGCCTGAACGTCCTAAAGTAAGAAATCCTGTTGTTTTTTTTAGAACATTTGATAAGAAAAAATGTACTCCATTTTTGTTGTAGAGCAAGCACATAGAATACCTGCTAGGTTTCCTTTCCTTGGTTCTCCATCTAGACGGCTCATATTAAGACTCTTATAGAGATAGAGACAGTATTCTCTCCATGGCTTGTATTTAAGAAAATATACATATATAATTGAATGGCTCAGAGATCTCATTCTGTCTGAACTTTTCCATGGAAATCCAGAAATAATGGGTTCAATATGCAGATGTAAAAAAAAAAGAAGAGACTTCAACATTTACAAATTCCATATGCTATGCTCTATCCAGCTAGACTGAAAGTAGTGGCTAGGGGGAACTCCACTTTTTACTGATAACCCTAAAACTTCTCTGCAATGGCTGTATACAAATAAAAACATTTAAGTCCCTCTAATAGCAGCTCTTGAACTATGCCTTTTTTTCTGTATTTAATGGTCTGAAAACTTTATGGCAGGAATAAAGTAGCTTTCACTATATGGAGATTTGTTTAGGGATATTTTTGTCAAATTTTATTTTTGGTATTTTGAGTCTTTGGATTTTTAGCACTGGATGGGTATTCAGTTTGTTTATCAAGTATACACTAGAAATACCCTGAAGGTATTTTGTGATTTACAAGGGGAATATAATTTATCTATCTTATCAAAGATTTTTTTCAATATATTCAGCTTTGCCACACACTTACAGTTGTGCTCATAAGTTTACATACCCTGGCAGAATTTATGATTTCTTGGCCATTTTTCAGAGAATTTGAATGATAATGCAAAAACTTTTCTTTCACTCATGGTTAGTGTTTGGCTGAAGCCATTTATCATCAATCAAATGTGTTTACTATTTTTAAATCATAATGACAGCAGAAACTCTCCGAATGACCATGATCAAAAGTATACATACCCTGATGTTTTTTCCCTGATAACCAGTGGCGGCTGGTGAAATTTTAGGATGGGGGGACGCCAGACCCTGCCCTTCTTTTAAACCCTCCCACTTCTCATAAGCCCCACCCCTTATAGTTTTCACCCCTTGTGTCAGGAGAGTATACAGCCCAGCATCACCAGATAGGGTATACAGAGCCCAATATCGGGGTATACAGAGTCACCAGATAGCAGTATACACGTACAGAGCACCAGATAGTAGTATACAGAGTCACCATATAGCAGTATACAGAGCCCCAGATAGCAGTATACAGAGCCCCAAATAGCAGTATACAGAGTCACCATATAGCAGTATACAGAGTCACCAGATAGCAGTATACAGAGTTATAGCGTCTATAAACTACGGGATATGCTGGAATTTACACAATCTGACACTAACTGACACTTTGTGGGAACTAACTGCCACTGACATCACCAGTGACATTATTAAA
>BLSH010373011.1:127191-148000 GCA_018402905.1 Glandirana rugosa | reverse complement strand
ACACATTTTAAAAAAAAATGTGTATAAAAGCTGTTGAATGATTTCCGGTTTGATTTAAAGTGACACACAGACTTGAAATACTTGTGCAGAAGAGATGTTCACTGATTTCCGGTTTAATTTAAAGTGACACACACATTTTGCAGAACAGTGATATGGGTACTTCCGGCTTATTTATACTTTTTTGACACAGTTTGAAGATGATTTTAGAACATTTCTATGGCCTCTAATGTTAATTAATACTTTTCAGACCCATTTTGAAGATGATCTCCATTTTTGCATTTTTATGTTTTTATTTTTTTAAAAATATTTAAAGTTATTTCACTGTCCCCATTTCTTTGTAGGGCACTTGTCCCACCCTTACCCACATTTTGCTTCTTTTTGCAGACCTCTAGGACCTTCCTGGGCTTTTTTACAGCATTTTTCTAATTTTTCATTAAAATTACCAGAACCCCGGACCCGAACCCGGACTTTTTTTGAAAAGTTCGGGTCCGGGTCCGGGTCCCGGACACCCCAAAGTTCGGTACGGACCCGAACTTTACAGTCCGGGTTCGCTCAACTCTACTCCTGACAGACCCTTCCATCTTTCACCAGTGCTGCACTGCCGTTTCTGGATTCTGAGTCATGGGGAAAGCAAAATAATTGTCAAAGGATCTGCAGGAAAAAGTAGTTGAACTGTATAAAACAGGAAAGGGATATAAAAAGATATCCAAGCAATATCCAATCAGCAGTGTTCGAACTCTAATCAAGAAGTGTAAAATGAGGGGTTCTATTTAAAGCAAGCCACTGTCAGGTAGACCAACTAAAATTTCAGCCACACCTGCCAGGAGAATTGTTCAGGATTCAAATAAGAACCCACAAATAACTTCAGGTGAAATGAGCACAACTGTATATCACAAGCCCACATTAGTGAAATGTCCTTAAGACTCCACTTATAGATGCACTTGCAACAACATTTATTAAAAAGGATTTTATCTTAAAGATATATCAAGTTCTGTTGGGAAACCTTTACCATCCCTAGTATAAAAGGATCGGGAAAAGACCAGGGACCACTGTCAGAAGAGTCTTGGCAACGTATCTTGGCATAGGTTGA
Organism: Glandirana rugosa; assembly: GCA_018402905.1. NCBI lineage: Eukaryota > Metazoa > Chordata > Amphibia > Anura > Ranidae > Glandirana > Glandirana rugosa. The sequence goes on along the minus strand of BLSH010373011.1, from coordinate 146,910 downwards.
AAGTATAACTTTATCTCCCACACAGAGACTATCCCAACTTTTTATTATTTATGGAACATGAATAAACATAAATAAAGTCCTGATTGCATGTGATGTTAAGGGCTTGCATCACCGATACGTGATTGTTTAAGTTTTTGGGGTTGTATTTGATATGCACAAAGAGAGATCACACAAATAGTATAAAGTATAGCATTTAATAAAAGTAATGGCAGATACAGATAATATTAGAAAATATAACAATAATACTTAACTAAAAATACTGTTTCACCATGGAGTCCCTGGCCGCTTTTTGCGGCATGGCCGACCAGGTTCAAACACATGTCTCATGGCAACTCTGATGTGAGACTGAGGTCTTATATGTTTTGGCTGTGGTAATATAGGACTTGAATGTAAGGGAATGGCCAACTCATCCACCTTGGAGCAACATGACCGTCTAAGGAAAATGGTACATTCCTGAAAGGAGATTAGTGGGCTGGCTTATCCATATGGTCAGTTTACAATAACATTTGTTTGGTACGAGTCACCTAAGGTAACCGGACTTTGTCCTGTATGAACCCTTAGCCAAGGCTTGAAACCATTCGTAAATATTGTGAGACAATTAGACAACTTTAAATAAGGAAATATGTAATATGCAATTTCCCTATCACAAGGGGACCCGGAAGAGTTTGCACATATGTTTTGGTGGTGTCCGAAATTATTTGGGTACTGGCAGTCTATTATAGATACTGTTATTAGATCTTATCAAATGCAAATTGTTCTAGATCCCTGGGTGTGTATTTTTGGAAACTTACATGAGGAAATATACCTTAACCACTTCACCCCCGGAAGGATTTCCCATGTTAGGACCAGAGCACTTTTTGTGATTCGGCACTGTGTTGATTTAACTGACAATTGCGTGGTCGTGCGACGTTGTATCCAGACGAAATTTGCATCCTTTTTTTCCCACGAATAGAGCTTTCTTTTGGTGGTATTTGATCACCTCTGCGTCATTTTTGATCACCGTTTATGACACTAGAGGCCATTTTTATAACTTATTAGCTCATCCTATTACACCTACTTTTCTGGATAAAATGCTTCTTTCTGCTATTGAAGATGTAAAAGTCAGCCAGGAAAAGATAGGAAGCACTTCAGAATTAGATTAATACCAATGGACAAATATTTCAGATTAAACACTTTGTTTCATGTGAGACAACCCATATCATATATTTGCTCCAATGCCCTTGCAGCTTCTAGTACTTGGGTCATACTACGGGAAAATAAGGGTCCGTTAAGGGAATATTTTAACAATATTAAAAAAAAGTCTTAAAACTATAGGTTATTTTGATATTTTAGTATTTTTTAGTAACTGGAAAGTCTCAAATCGCACTGGAGAGCTATCTAAAAATGGAACCTTTTAGATTTATCAATTAGATATGCTTTGCCCTAAGAGGCTTATTAAGGAGGTTGATATTAATTGTTTTCTGGGTAATTCCTAAAAGACTTTGGATTTGTATAAATGTATTATCCATTTCTGACACAGCAATATTATTATTATTATTATTATATAGTATTCTATTATACAGTATGTGGCTTATTTACATATCTTGAAATGTAATTGTATTGTTATAGTATGAGGAAACACAGGTGCTAAATTGTTATGATAGGGTTTTTTTGGCATAGTATTAGATTACTGCATAAATTTGTTACAATAAGAATAGTGCTATACACAGTACTTGGCTATACCCATTATAATCATTAGAGGTCACTAGTAAGCAATACTATGGATCAGATATTGAAGTAAGAGGGTTAATGATGATTAGCATATAGATCTTGATGAATCCTCTTTGTCCTATGCTCCTGCTGATGTCCAAATGTTGAAACATGAAGTGCCAAACTAGTTGATGTCAGTGCAGGTTGCTAGCACTTGCTGATGGGAGACATAGAAGAGATTAGATTGGTGGCTGCTTCAAATGCTGGTTTAATGTCTAGTGCAACCTTTTGTCGATGGAGACAGAGGTTATTAATAAGAAATCATTTATATTACTACGTACTCCACTGTATCCATAATATCCATTCTTTGAAATATATTCAAACATTTTTTGCCACCTATAACTTGGAAGTCACATTTCCTGGTTGTCAGGACTGGGCTCAGCTCTCCCTTCTCAGAGCAAGCTGCTCAGCTAAGGGTTAATTGCCAGTCTCAGCTTCCACTCTGTCTCACTCTGTCTCACCTGATAATCATATCCTGCCTTGTTAAGCCAGCTCTGCTGCTATATGGCTGCCTGGATCAGATTGCAGATGCCTTCACCTTGGTCAACGTCTCTGGAGAAATCTCTGCTGTGTTTTCCTGTGAAAGTCTTTGCCTGTTTGACATTCCCTTCTGATTCCAGGATTCAAGACTCTGCTCGGCTGACTCTCCTCCTTGCCTGACTCTGCATGCCATTTGTTTGACCTCGCTGATCTCTGGACTCCTGTTTCACTTGGTTGCTGTGACTATCCGCTCTGGTTACCGAACTCTGGCTATGTTTTGTCCATGTTTACTCTGAATATATCATTTTACCATTTTATCAAAAAGTGTGATTTTACTGCACGTCTGTCTTGTTCTGATTCATGGTTCCTGACATGAGTTTGGAATCCTATAGGTTGAAGGCTTCACATCTGGGGAGTAAACATTGGGGTGGATTTATTGGGACTGTATAAAATTGGATGGTTATTTTTCATATAAGGATGAAATATATATATATATATATATATATATATATATATATATATATATATATATATATATATATAACAATTGTATCACCAGACCAATATAGGTGATACTATGTAGCGCTAAAAAACAGTTCAGTTCAAATGTCCTTCATATATATAGTTCCCAGGACTGTGGTTAAAGCTCCCAAAATATCTTCATATAGAGCATACAAAATTCGATCTTCCCAATCTCCCACCAGGAATCCTACTCACCAGAGTTATTTGCCTCACACTCTCATGCTCGGCCACTTCGCTTGTTTGCCACACAAGGCTCTCCGCAGAGGTATCCCGGATCTCTCCTGTCAGCGCTACTGTAGTGGTCTGCTCGATACAATTCGATCGTTTCTCCCACCTCGATCAATTATCACCTCACACAATAAGATATGATTCTTTGGGCTGAACCTCAGCAGGTGGTGTCAGAATTCCATTTGGGGTAAAAGAAAGGACAGCTCCACAGCTTTTTTAAAATCAGAAGTTTTGAAACAAACACTATTGAAACAACTGGATCACCTGTTGGAAAAACGGGTGAAGACTTGGTGGGACATATTTACTTTTGAATATTATTTGCGCAATCATTTACTGTTTAGAAGCATGAGATGGGATGTCGCCCCGCAGGATGGGTTTGATGATAAAGAATCTATGGATGAATGGATAGAATTTTTCAATAGAGCAGGCAGGGAACTGCAGGCACTTGTTCTCAAAAGAAAGAAATTGAAGTTGGAAAAAATTCAAGCTGGTATTAGAGAACTACAAATGAAATTGGAACCGATGAAGGAAATTAAAGCAGTAAAGGATTTTAATTCCTATATGATCAAAAAACTAGAGAAGGTTGATCAGGATACTAAAAGAAAAAAGGTGAACAAATGTAAGAGAGACCAATCAGATCTCAATACCGGAAACCTGTACTTATGGCAACTCCCAAAGAAAGAGGGGGTACAAGACCCTAATAGAGGGAGAGGAGGAAATTTGGGGGGGTACCAACCAATGAGAAATGAAGGGGCAGCTAATAGACCAAATGCCCCGAATCAGTACGCTGAAATTAAGTCGTACGGACCCCAATGGCCTGAAGGTAGACGTCTGGAGAAAGGGGGGAAACAAATGAATAGAACAGGGGAACATTCACAGGGGGATAGTATTAACCCCCATTTGCAAATAAGGCAATCAGAGTACAGGGGGTCCCCTAGAACACCTAATAGATATGGAGGTTACCCCAAAGGAAGTAATATCCCCAGAACCCCCATAACGAACAGGGAGGATTATCAATATAATGTACAGGTACAAAATAGATTCCAACCTCTGAGAAATTGGGACAACTATTATCAGGGTCAAGGAAGGAGTCCTTTTTTAGGTTATCGGGGGAGGGGGAGGCGAAGACCACCAGGACCCCCCCAACAGAGTGCCCCATTACGTAGAGGGAATAGGAACCCCTCGCGAATATGGACAGAATCAAAGGTCCCCAATGGACAACGAAAGAGAGGGTGCAGGGCGTGGAAACGAAAGCAACGCCAAAAAAAGAAGGAGGGATCATTAAATAAGGGGATCTTCAATCTTAGTGGGGTGGAATTGGATCATAAGGAGTTAAACTTCCTTAATTTAGGCTTAAAATGTGCCCCAAAAAAGCCACTGGATACGTTTTCAGTGTTTATTGACACTCATAAATTCATACGGAGTTTGAATATGAAAAAATATTTCATCTCACATCCGGCACATCCAATTCCAAGGATGTCTGTAAATCCAGCAATAGATAGTGGATTAAAAAATAAATCATTATTTAATCCCCAGAACAGTGGTAATCACCAATTGGAGGTATTTAAAACTCTAGTGTTGAATGACTTGGAAAAAGTCAAGCCACGTGAAAAGATTAACCCCCAAAACATCATACAGGGAGTAAAACAACTAGAGGATAGGAGGGATATCATAATACGGCCGGCGGACAAGGGGGGAGGAGTAGTGATCATGAAAAAACAATTCTATCACGATCAGCTATTAAATATGCTCCAGGATACTGAGACATATAAAAGACTACCCATGGACCCCACAGATTTGTATTCAAAACAACTGGAAGAATTGGTTGAGATAGGGTATAGGGTGGGGGCTTTGAATAAGAAGGAATTGAGATATTTAAACCCCAGTGTGTGCCGGATACCGGTGATTTACACCCTACCAAAAATACATAAGAATACCGAGTGTCCACCAGCAAGACCTATTGTCAACGGGATCGGGTCTGTCACGTCACGTCTGGGAGAGTATTTAGATAAATTTCTCCAGCCTAGTGTACAGTCTACAAGAGCGTATCTGAGAGATACAAAAAAATTGCTACAATTATTAAATGATGTGGAGGTTAGTGATGTTGAGACGGTGTATTTAGTGACGGCAGACGTGTCGTCGCTATATACAATTATTCAACATGAGGATGCCCTATTGGCATTGAATTGGGCCCTCAGTAGGAGAGAGGACATTCCCCATGTACAGAAATGCTTTCTAGGTAAAGTGCTTGACGTTTGCGTCTCACATAATTATTTCTGGTATTTTGGATTCTTTTTTACCCAACAGATTGGCGTTGCTATGGGGGCTAAATTTGCTCCCAGCATCGCCAATCTGTTTATGGCTGAGTGGGAGGACAAGATGATTTATAATGTTAATCGACCCCAATTGTTATTCTATAAGATATTTATAGATGACCTTTTGTTGATCTGGAAAGGGTCTAAGGAGTCTGTGGAGGAATTTATGCAATATCTGAATTCCAACCAAAAAAACATTAAACTCGAATACCAACTAAGTGATACCAATATACACTTCCTGGACGTTGAGATTGAAATACAGGGGAACAGGTTGGTCACCAAAGCGTATTTCAAGCCAACAGACAGGAACTGTTATTTACCAGTGAACAGTGGGCACCACCCAGCTTGGATTCGGAATATTCCAAAGGGCCAGATAACCAGAATTAGACGTAATTGTAGCAATTTGGAAGATTTTAGAACACAAGCTGGAATGTTAAAATCTAGATTCCTGTAGAAAGGTTACCAGGAAGATTTCCTGGAAGGTGTGGTGGAAGAGGACAAAAACATCCCGAGGGAGGATTGCCTGAAAGATAGAACCATGAAGGTGAATAATGACCAGCATAAGTGGAACTTTATCTCTAATTTTCATTGCCAGTACAGAGAGATAGAGGCGATATATCGGAAATATTGGCATATTTTGAAATTGGACAAGGATCTTGGACCACATTTACCTGAAAAGCCTAGTTTTATTTATAGAAAGGCTCCTATGTTTGGAGACAGTATAGTCAAAAAGATCACGGATGCTCCAGGAACATTAAAACTACAGATTGAACAAAAAGGTTTCTTTGCCTGCCGTAATTGCAAAGCATGTAAAACCGTGAATATTATAAATAGAGGACGCACGTCCTTCACTAATTGGGAGGGACGTAGCTTTGATATAGAGGAATTTATCACATGCAATTCTAGTTATGTTGTATATGTCCTATGGTGTCCTTGGGGACTAACATATATTGGTAGAACCAAAAGACAACTGAAGATTAGAGTAGCAGAGCATTTATCCAACATCAAGAGAGGTTATAAGGAGCATAGCGTGTCCCTACATTTCAGGATTAAGCATAATAGAAATCCAGCCCTGTTACAGTTTTGTGGAATTGACTTGGTATTTTCATCCTGGAGGGGTTCTAATCGCGTGAGACAACTGTCTCAACGTGAAACTAAGTGGATTTTTTTGATGAAGAGTTTGACCCCTAGAGGAATGAATGTGGAACTGGATGACAATTCTTTTATTAATAATTTCTAGAACTGAATTCACTCATTAATTATGCCAACTAAATACTGTGAGTGTTGTAGATACGGTCCTAGATACAGTAAACTGGTGTATACATATTTGGGTATCTGTAATGATTATTGGAGTGTGATATGACTGAACATGGTAGAAATCCTGCTCTTAGTGATCTTGATAGGGAGCGGGGAGGCTATGCAGTATCATGGGATGAATACACAGAGGAACATTGTTTAAGATGTATGGATTTAAACCATATTGGGAATAGGGATGATTATATATCTTTTGTAGCCAAGGATATTACCTGTAGGTGGGATAGAATGAATAGGGTGAAAATGATGTGACATTGGACCTATTGGTGATGAACATGGGGGGTTAATTGTATAGGATAGCCCGAGGGAGTTGCATCTGCAATGTGTTAATAATATCGGTAGCCTTTGAGCTATTTGCATTTGCCGGTTAAGCATATACACAACTAATGACTCCTGGACATGTATGATAGTTTTAGTGATTGAGAGCGGACTATAATTAACATCAATTTAAAGCCCGATTGAGAGCGATCTAGGGTTAATTTTACTGCCTAAGATGTAAAATCTGACATGTAAAGTTGTGGTTATACTGTTTTTTAATTAAATGGATGGTCGCTTTGTGGCTATCCTTGAAGGTGGAGTGCCGGAAGTAAGGAAAATGTTATCTACGGAGTCACCTTATTAGACTATCTGTTCCACCTGTGCAAATCAGAGGGGGAGGATATTTAAATGAATTGTTGCCAGCCGTGTGGAGTGTCACAGCTGAAGTCCATTGACGAAACGCGTCTGGCACATCCACACGGCAACAGATTTTACATGCAAGCAGGGACGGCTGCATTCATCCTGCGGGTCGGGGGAAGCAGCGGTCGGAGAGAAGGAGGGTAGTGTGACAACACTTTCTGATCTCTGGCACTTCATTGACCCACTGCTATTTGCAATCTGACGTTTGTAAGTACCCTAATATAGGGGATATCTTTTAAATGTGCAATTAAACTTTTGATTTTAAAAAAAGATAATGCACTATGTGGAGCTGTCCTTTCTTTTACCCCAAATGGAATTCTGACACCACCTGCTGAGGTTCAGCCCAAAGAATCATATCCTATTGTGTGAGGTGATAATTGATCGAGGTGGGAGAAACGATTGAATTGTATCGAGCAGACCACTACAGTAGCGCTGACAGGAGAGATCCGGGATACCTCTGCGGAGAGCCTTGTGTGGCAAACAAGCGAAGTGGCCGAGCACGAGAGTGTGAGGCAAATAACTCTGGTCAGTAGTATTCTTGGTGGGAGATTGGGAAGATCGAATTGTGTATGCTCTATATGAAGATATTTTGGGAGCTTTAACCACAGTCCTGGGAACTATATATATGAAGGACATTTGAACTGAACTGTTTTTTAGCGCTACATAGTATCACCTATATTGGTCTGGTGATACAATTGTTATACATGTATGAGGGATTGATTGTAGCAGCTATTTAGAGAATATGTGTGTTGAGGAATGAAGATGTCTACAGGATATTAGCGCAGATTTGTTGATCCAGTATTAGGAGGGCGGTATTTAAAGGGATCATCTTGTGTCTAGTATATATATATATATAGTTGTGCTCATAAGTTTACAGACCCTGGCAGAATTTATGATTTCTTGGCCATTTTTCAGAGAATATGAATGATAACACAAAAACATTTCTTTCACTCATGGTTAGTGTTTGGCTGAAGCCATTTATTATCAATCATCAACTGTGTTTACTCTTTTTTAAATCATAATGACAGCAGAAGCTACCCAAATGAACCTGATCAAAACTTTACACACCCTTGTGATTTTGGCCTGATAACATGCACACAAGTTGACACAAAGCGGTTTGAATGGCTATTAAATGTAACCATCCACACCTGTGATCTGTTTGCTTGTAATTAGTGTGTGTGTATAAAAGGTCAATGAGTTCCTGGACTCCTGACAGACCCTTGCATCTTTCATCCAGTGCTGCACTGACGATTCTGGATTCTGAGTCATGGGGAAAGCAAAAGAATTGTCAAAGGATCTGCGGGAAAAAGTAGTTGAACTGTATAAAACAGGAAAGGGATATAAAAAGATATCCTAGAATTGAGAATGCCAATCAGCAGTGTTAAAATTCTAATCAAGAAGTGGAACATGAGGGGCTCTGTTGAAACCAAACCACTGTCAGGTAGACCAACTAAAATTTCAGCCACAACTGCCAGGAAAATTGTTCGAGATGCAAAGAAAATCCCACAAATAACTTCAGGTGAAATACAAGACTGTCTGAAAACATGTGGTGTGGCTGTTTCAAGATGCACAATAAGGAGGCACTCGAAGAAAGATGGGCTGTATGGTTGAGTCGCCAGAAGTAAGGCATTACTACGCAAATGCCACAAAGTATCTCACTTACAATACGCCAAACAGCACAGAGACAAGCTTCAAACCTTCTGGCACAAAGTCATTTGGAGTGATGAGACCAAAATTTAGCTTTTTGGCCACAACCATAAACACTACATTTGGAGAGTCAACAAGGCCTATGATGAAAGGTACACCATTCCTACTGTGAAACAGGTGGATCGCTGATGTTTTGGGGATGTGTGAGCTACAAAGGCACAGGAAATTTAGTCAAAATTGATGGCAAGATGAATGCAGTATGTTATCAAAAAATACTGGAGGAACATTTGCATTCATCTGCCAGGAAGCTGCACATGGGACATACTTGGACATTCCAACATGACAATGATCCAAAACACAAGGCCAAGTCGACCTGTCATTGGCTACATCAGAATAAAGTGTTGGTTCTGGAGTGGCCATCTCAGTCTCCTGACCTCAATATTATTGAGCCACTCTGGGGAGAACTCAAACATGCAGTTCATGCAAGATAGCCCAAGAATTTTCAGGAACGGGAGGCTTTTTGCCAAGGGGAATGGGCAGCTTTACCATCTGAGAAGATAAAGAGCCTCATCCACAAATACCACAAACGACTTCAAGTTGTCGTTGATGTTGAAGGGGGCAATACACAGTATTGAGAACTGGGGTATGTAAACTTTTTATCAGGGTCATTTGGGTAGTTTCTGTTGTCATTATGATTTAAAAAGAGTAAACACGTTGATTGATAATAAATTATTTCAGCCAAACACTAACCATGAGTGAGAGAAATGTTTTTGTGTTATCATTCATATGTAAACTTGTGAGCACAACTGTATATATTTCTACGCTTCACACAAGGAATCTGTAGAATGAACAAATTTAATATGATAATTTGTGATATACACATGCACTTATGATTTTTTAATACATTTTTTTAAATTATTTGGTGGAAGATTGGATTGTATTTTCATTTTTCCATTTTGTTTAATAATAGGTTATTTTAAGTTTACTAATTGTTTATTAATGTTATTTTACATGTATGTTGAGTTGGCTGCTTTTGTGGGACTTTTTAGTATCAATTTCCTCGAAAGCAGGCATGCGCTTTTTCCAGCCAGCAGTATCCACATACTCTGTGGTTAACTACATAGAGTTTCTCCCTGTGCCTGTGTGAGTTTCCTCCTATACTCCAAAGACAGGCTGGTAGGTTAATTGGCTCCTGTCTAAATTGGCCCTAGTTATGGGTATGCATTAATGTGAGTTAGGGACCTTAGATTGTAGACTCCTTGAGGGAAGGGACTGATGTGAATGTACAATATATATGTAAAGTGCTGCATACATTGTCAGTGCTATATAAATACCTGTAATAAATAAACCCACATATCTGAATGTGACCCCAGGTATATGGATACTGCTGGCTGGAAATAGGTCATAAAAAAAAAAAATACATATTTGGGGGGAACACCCTACCAAACGCATGGTTCTGCTTGTAAAGACCAATAGACAAAAACACATATTACAGCGCACACATGATACATACTCCTACCAGGCTGTTTAAAAGCATCTAAACGTATATAGCAAAAAATGTAAAAGTACGGGGGTTTGGTCACACTAAATGGCCATGAAGTGCTTAAGCCCACTGACTACTGCAAAGTACCCCGTTTTACCAGTGGGTCCTACACCAACCTGGAAATGCACCCCAGGAATGCTGCAGCACTCACCAGATTTGTGCCTTGGAGTGATCTCCATATTGTTTTCAGTAGTTCAATGGTTTACAGTGCATTTCATAGGAGATTCATTTCACTCTAAGCATAGGGTCAGCATCAGGTTGGTGGCTTTAACCACAGAGGATTGAGATATTGATGGAGGAATTGTACGATTGCATGATAGTAAGACTGCTTATGCTTTGGAGACATCCCCACTCAATCCTTCTTTTAAGGTATGGCTGGCAACATATCACTTTAATTACTGATGTATCTGACATACATATTCTGTGGATATTTCCATAAGGAAAATGCTAAAGTAACCTCATCAAGATATGTATTGGACTCTTAAAGATTAATTCCAGGTAACAAGAAAAACATTCTGGAAATTGCAAATGCAGTCCAGGAAAAAATACATTATGTTGAGGTTCCCCAGATTAACTTAAAGCTGTATTCTGGTCAAAATGCATATGTGGAAGCTATTTACCTGTCAAAGAATTTCTAATTCTTTTCAGCTATTTCTGTAACCTATATATCACTGTTAGACAGCATGGCTAAATAGGTGACTTCACTACAATATTTCTAATGGCAATATTAATCAGACAGTGAACGCCCAGTAGTATGCAGCTTAGGTCCATGACTGCAATGACAGTTTGAAGTTAGAACTGGATGTCCATATCTGTGTGCGAAATAGGAGCAAAATGTCAGCCACCAATAACATATTTAAAGGTTAAAAAGTAATTTGTTGGAATTTATTGTTCATACTTTGCAAAAGGGACAGTCTATAAATGTTGGCCACATTTGATTGTGGAGGCTGACAGATATTCAATAGTATATCATATGTACTGAGAGATGAATTGGTTGTACATCAGCTGTAGTGCATCTCTATGCAGCCCTGGTATATCCATCTCTCATGCCCCTTTTCCCTGCAAAGGATGAGTGTTTGTGACCCAAATTAAACATTCATATTTGCCGTATTAACCCTCACTATGATGAATGGTTAAATATTTCTTAGATCCACTTATTAATAGCCAATATGATCCCAACCCAGTCTGTTTAGGTATAAGTAGCTGTATTTCTAAACTTTAGTGTAATGTCACGAAGTTATGGCTATTTAATCAATCCAACACTGATAACTACCTGTCTAAGATAACATATCGTCCCTAAATAATTGGTCCGAACATCCATAACACCCATGTTAGAACAAAAAATTATTATTTATTATGTATGGCCATCTATAATAGATTATATAGTTTCAAATAATCTTTTTTTTACACATGATCACTCAACACAAGTCAGCTTGGCTGAATCTTATTTGTTTTTGACCCATTTCACACTGGGGCCGTGGCCGTGTTAGCGGTAAAGTGCTACTCGTTTTAGCGGCTCATTACCGCTGTTTAAGCTGCACTTTTCAGCCGCTAGTGGGGAGCTTTTAACCCCAAAGAAGGGGTTAAAAACACTCGTGTTGCAGCACTTCTGAAGAGCTTTTCAGGCAATGGGCAGGGGTGTTTTGGGAGCACTGTATACAGCGTTGCCAAACCGCCCCAAAAATGCTGCTTGCAAGACTTTTCCTAACGTCCCGCAAGCACACCGCCCGAGTGTGAAAGCATGGTAGGCAGTTTTCAGGCGCTTTACAGGTGCTATTTCTAACGCTAAAATGCCTGAAAACTGCCTTCAGTGTCAAAAGGGTCTTTCTATGAATAGTTTTTGCTCCATAGATAATATTTTAGCTAAAACAAGTCTAAAGACCTCAGGAGAAAAATAAAGCAGCTGGTAAGTTTTCACCTTTCATTCACTAGGAATTACAATGGAAATTGGTTACTATGGGCACCTGTTACACTCTTATGAAGACTTTTCTGTTCCAGAATGTATATATCAGCCCAATAATCTCTTCACATTCAATCGTACATTATGGTTTTGTAAGGAGCAAGGAGTTCATTCAACTGTTTCAATCCACCTTCATTGTGCATTTAATTCCTTGCAGTAATACAACAGGGTACATTTTCTTCCCATGCTGTTAAAAAAGCTGAAGCCTAAATGTAACCATATTGTTATCTCACCTTCAAGGATTTTATTAAGACACTGTCTATGCAATGCAAGTGTGGTTTGAAGTATATTTACATGTTTGACCCACAAAAAGTTATGGTTGAATTCAACATGTGTCTTTTTTAACTGAGATAACTATATCATAAAAAATGTATTTGAATTGTATCACCCCTTTGCATTTACATTTATATTTATTTAATGTTCATATTCCGACTTGTGGAAAAGGAAGGGGGAAACACCAAGGATTCTGCTCTTCTTAGGGAAACCAATATAGATAGGTGGAGAAAATTCAACCCTTTTTTACATGAGCAATCTCTGCCAAATAGGACCTACAGTCATGAGATTCATACCCAATCCAACTGTAATACTGGATCAGACAAACGTTCTCTGATGTCTTTATCTACTATCACAGTTTTCTGATAGTTTTTTTAATAAATACTGGTAAGAACTAAGAGCAGCAAAGGTGGGGCATTATGATTAACTTTAATACAAAAGGCAAACTGCTTAAAGTGTGTGTAAACCCTGAACATTACATTTTATTTTCTCCCTATTTGGTCTGTTAAATGTACCATCAGAAACTCTGTTAACCACTTCAGCCCCGAAAGGATTTCACACTTTAGGACCAGAGCCCTTTTTGCGATTCGGCACTGCGTCGCTTTAACTGAAAATTGCGCGGTCGCGTGAAACGAAAATTGCGTCCTTTTTTTCCCACAAATAGAGCTTTCTTTTGGTGGTATTTGATCACCGCTGCATCATTTCTGATCGCCGCTATAAACAAAAGAAGAGCGACAATTTTGCAAAAAAAAAAAACAAATTTCTTACTTTTTGCTAAAATACAAATCCAAAAAAAAATATAAAAAAACATTTTTTTTCATCGGTTTTGGCCGATTTATATTCTTCCTCATATTTGTGATTAAAAAAATCGCAATCGGCATTTATTGATTGGTTTGCGCAAAAGTGGTCGCGTTTACGGATGATGAGAATTCATTTCTGGGGTTATTTTTTAAAAATTTTTTACTAGTAATGGCGGCGATCTGCGATTTTTAGCGGTACTGCGATATTGGGGCGGACATGTCGGAACATTTTGACATTTTTTGGGACCATTGGCATTTATACAGCGATCAGTGCTATAAAAATGCACTGATTACTGTGTAAATGCCATTGGCAGTGAAGGGGTTAACCTGCAGGGGGCGCTCTAAGGGTTAACTGTGTTCCCTGTGCGTGTTCTTACTGTATGGGGGCTGCCCTAACAGGGGAAGGGAAGTGATCACAGCTTCCATGTAAAGGAAGGCTGTGATCACAGTCCTTCCCCCCTCACAGAACTGAGGTCCGTGTTTACTTACACGGACCTCCGTTCTTTCACTCCGGGGGGGGGGGGCATCACGGGTAGCCGGTGGAGATCGAATCCGCCGCACCCGCTCCCTGGCCCTCCCCGGACACAGTGAGCGCACGGGCGCGATCTGGCAGCCGCCGTCATATGATGGCGTTTTGCCTTACAGAGCCACTCTGTCGCCGTCAAATGCCGATCAGCGGTCGGCAAACGGTTAAATAGATCTCCACTTGCTTACTTTCTTGATGAGGGTATTTTTATTAATCTGTTCATTATGTGCAAAAATGTCTGTTGATCCTGCCAGAAATCCAGTGAGCTTATAACTTTCTGTAGTGTGTTGACAACACAGGGTCTGCTGCCTATAATCCAAAGGAGTTATATCTGCCCTGCCAATGTTACCTCTGTGGATTACAGAACTATTTCCCCTTTATGCTATGGAAAACAGGAGTGGGGGGAGTGTTGGATCCAAATCAGCAGGTCAAGCAGGGAGACAATGTTGTTCCTGCATAGATAGAGAGAAGGTTACTGGGAGGATGATAATAAAGGAAAATAAAGGAAATCAAGCCTGCAAAAAACTAATGTATCCACTTCTTTAACAAAGAGATTGGGAGCACCAAACCTGCATGGTTTAGGAGATATGCAGTGTACATACATGTGCCCACGTCATTGGGTACATGTGCAGTGAAGAAATGGCCTCAGTGCCGTTCCTTCACTGAGATCATGCCATGACTGGCATGCGCGGGAGTGACGTCACGCGACTCCGGCCAGTCACAGAGCCAGAGATCACGGCCCGGTAGGAGGAGGGGCAGAGGATGGATGCGGCCTGGAGCGGGGACATAGCTGGACATTGCTGGCTTCCAATGCAGGTAAGTGGCACATAATGGGCTAATATGCGATGCATAGGAGCCTATTATGCTTTTACATTGTAGGGTAACATAGAGGAAGCAAACATCATCAGGGTTTACTTCCTCTATAAGGCAGATAGGAAATGTGCATCTCTAAGCACAAGTTACATGCTACTTTATATAACTAAAGATGCAGCCCCATCTAGATATCTAAGACACAGCAATACTGTCAGGATGTTTAGGAAACCATTTAGATTTTGCTGGTTTTGTAAATTGGGGCAACTTGACACCTTCTCCGTGGCTCAGGTGGACAGCTCAGCATGTATCCAACATCACTGTTTGTATGAAAGATGGATGTTACATCTCCTGCTTATGAAAAATTAAATATATGGCCTATCACGGATAAAACGAATAAAGTAGTGGCATCCTATGAGAGGGACCTGTATTCTTTCACAGTTTTGGGGATTTGTAAGTAAAACATATTGTAAAATACAGGGGGATCTTCAATTATTCCCTTAATCCTTTCTACTTTATATACCTTAAAATAGTTTAATTGCTGCCTGTGTGTGTTAATTAAACTGGATGTTGGCTATAGGCAAGAGAATGAATAAGTCCGTGCTGGTTGCTGTAGCAACATCCTTTTTTTAAGCAGCTGTTGACTGGAGTAATATTGATTTAAGCATTCGTGCTATTTTTGATTTTAAGATCAAGCAGGCCATGAAAAAGCTCTTAAGCAATGCTTCATCACATACTGTACAATTGACAAGATAGGCAATGACAATATGTTGTTTCCTTCAGAACTTTGAACTCTCACAAGTACCATTTATTTTCACACACACTGTGAACTGGATATGTTATGATTATTTCCGAATTCAAGTGTAAATCCCAATTTGTGCAGAAGTGATATTAAATTGATGGCCATGCACGGTATAAAGATGAACTGAGGAATAATGGATGTGAAGACATCAGCCTGATCTTAAATCCATTGGGATAATCTGTGCAATGCATCTGAAGTGGAATAGCAGTCCACACTTACATTATGTTTTGACCTGATCGCAGAGAGGTTTTACACCAAGAAAAACATTTCTCATCTTTCTCCACTGCTTCCCATCTGTACTGTCCCTTTTAACTACCTCCGGGCACCTTCCATACTGTTACACTCATCTGCCTCCAGAACCCCACTGTACCGCTCCTATCATCCTTCTCTAGTGCCCCCTATGTACTGATCCTCTCATTCACCCTTATGTACAATTGCTCTCATTTAACTGCAGCAATCTCCCATACTGCTGCTCTCATCATTCTCTAGTGCCCCTATGTACCGCTGCTCTCATTTGACTCAAGTGGCCCCCATGTTTTGCTCCTCTCATTCACCTCCAATGCCCCCCCCATGTACTGCTCCTCTCATCTAACTGCAGCACCCTAAGTTAAGTTTCACTTGGGGAAAATGAGGACATATTGTTGAACTAAGCCAAGAGGTCTTGCAAAATATATTTGAAGGACAACTTGATTTTAAGTGAAGTTGTAATTTACAGGCCCACTCCCCCCTTCCCACGGTGTATTTTAAAATGACTAATAAATACTCGCTGTCCCGCAGAGATCTTTAATGTGTGGCACAGAGAACTGCAACACTGTGAATATCTCTGAAACAGAGCTGCAGGTGAGTAATTAACCAAGTGGACTACACAGGGTGGGTGCTATTTATTGTTTGTGCCACATTAAGTCACAGTAAAAAATGTTAAAACAGAACTTTACCCATAACAGTTTGATAGCAATCAATGTTTTTTTTAACAGAAGAACATACATTCCACAATAATAATTTTGGTACCAAATTATAAGAAAATTACCTCCAGCATTGCACCTGTTTCTTCTTTCCAGAGGCTGCCATTTTGTTGAAGCCCAGAGCAGTCGATTCCTTTTGAAAACTTCGCTCCTCTCCTTGGTCTCAAAAACTATATGTCACTTTCTGTAATTAAAAAGTGTGCATATGTCTTGGCTCAGCTAGAGGCAAAGGAAAGGGAAGCTTTACATGGCTGAAGTTCATAATGCTGCCACTGCCCCGGAAGAAAGGAGAGAATATCAGGGAGATAAGATAAGACACTATGTGAGTGGGGCTCAAGCACCCATATAGGGGACATGTGGAACTGCACTTGCTAATTCCTGAACTTCAGGCTGGGAGATGCGTTCATGTCACAATCAACATTAAAGAAGGTTTTCCGGGCTTAGAACCAAGCTGCAATGACACTGTTAACGCCTCATTTTATTTTATTTCAGGTACTTATATAGCGCTGCCAATTTACGCAGCACTTTACATATACATTGTACATTCACATCAGTCCCTACTCTCAAGGAGCTCACAATCTAAGGTCCCTAACTCACATTCATACATATACCAATTTAGACAGGATCTAATTTACATACAGCATGTCTTTGGAGTGTGGGAGGAAACCGGAGTACCTTGAGGAAACCCACACAGGCACAGGGAGAAAATGCAAACTCCAGGCAGGTAATGTTGTGGTTGGGATTCAAACCAGTGACCCTTTTGCTGCAAAGCAAAGTGCTATCCACTACACCACTGTGTCGCCCACAGTTGTGTAGTGGATAGCGCTACACCATTTTCTGTGCTGCCTCTGTTACAAAGCATTTTCTGTGCTGACTCTGTTACACTGATGATACTTGTACACTTCACACACTCTTGTGCTTAGAGGACACCCCTCCTAGGTTTGCAGCATTTTGAGGCTGGGTAACACTGAGCCATGTATAAAAATCCAGCAGTTCATGTCACCTCTCTCCCAGGGACACATCCCATGGTGGGATCAATGTTTATTGATTGATTTGAAGCATGAAGTTGGCTATCAGAACTTAATTTTCTGACTAAAGATTAATTTTAAGTTAGCAGCATTACTTTTTGTTTTCTCTGGTTTTCCACTGTGGGAGGCAGGCTGCAACTGTTGGCGAAGGGCTGTATATGGTGGTGACCGTGAATAAACGACTGATTATTGGGTAATAATACTTGCCAACATGTCATTTTTATCTCTTTTAACTATTATATTTTATGTGGTATACAAAATATGGTGTGCTTTATACCATGCTACAGCAAGTATTTTTTCCAATTTGTACCCTACTAATTTCCACACACGCCAGTGTGTGGCCATATTTGTTACCTATGTATTGTCATGATTGCCATGTTACACGCATTATAGTGTATTTTTCACATTTAGAGGCACAAATTGCAGTGTGTTGCTACAATCACTCATTTTTTGCCCTTCTTTTGTCATGATTTCCTGTTTATTGACTACATATTACCACACCCCGCTTTGCCCACAAGTTTCCAACATATGGTCATAATGGTACATTTATTTCCCAAGTATTGCTCCAATAGTCCATCTGTTGCCCATGTATTGTCGCAATTGCTTATGTATGGTCCAAATATTATCAGGATTGCCTATTTGTTGCCTAAGTATTACCACAAAGGGCTGTTTGTTGGCCATGTATTGTCATAACTGCCAATTTGTTGACCGATAATTGTCTCAATTGCTTGTTGCCTCTGTATTTAAGATTGAAAAGCAAAACCTCTTGTGCTCACCTACTTGCTATAGTGCAGAATGATGTATAAATAATTATTTAATTATAGGCTGCAGCAGACAAAGTTTCCAACTTTGTTAAAATACAAATACCAATAGTGCCATGCTCAAAAGTGTGAACCACAAAAGGTCAACAAATCAGGTTGATTGCCCCCACCTGCTCACAGAATATACCCATGAGGGGTGAGTGGGTGGTCAGGAGGCATGTCTAAATGCATATGGAGATTGCCTTGGAGAACTATGCACATACAAACCTTGTAATTTCTTAGGATATAGCTATCTGTCTGTTAAACGTTGATATGCTTAACTATATCTGTATCCCTGTTTTATTATCTTCATATGTAAAACAACGGGAATTACATCCGCAGATTGTTTGCAACCATATGTCTTTTGTTGCTTACTTCAATAAAACCATTGAAACATAAAAAAAAGTGTAAACCACAAATTCACATTTCAAGGTGAGTGACCAATCTGCATAAGGGTCTTTATATCTTAGGTGAACGGCCATCTTTTGCCTCAAGGTGGTGGAATTATTTATGTTAACACGGTGAATGTCCATGGTGGATTGAATGTGAAGATTACAGCAATGTTTTGTTTTCACATTTTTGGGACGTATTCATATGCGTTAATTGGACTATTATCACATGGATTTTATGTATTTTATCTAATTTGTTCAATATCTTGTGATCTTCATGTGTCAGGAGGGGGAGCCTACCGTGACGTAAACTCTCTGCCACTCTCTGAGACGCGCTGTATGTTTTATGCTGTGTACAAGACCCATGCTTGTGAGCAGTGGCGGCTGGTGAAGTTTTTGGATGGGGGGGCGCCAGGCCCCGCCCTTCCATTTGACCCCTCCTACTTTTAATAAGCCCCACCCCTTATAGAATCCACCCACTCCGTCCCCTGTATTCCACATATTGTGTCAGGGGTATACAGCTCAGCATCACAGGACACAGTATACAGCTCAGTATCACAGGACACAGTATACAGCTCAGCATCACAGGACACAGTATACAGCTCAGTATCGCAGGACACAGTATACAGCTCAGTATCGCAGGTCACAGTATACAGCTCAGCATCACAGGGCACAGTATACAGCTCAGCATCACAGGACACAGTATACAGCTCAGTATCACAGGGCACAGTATACAGCTCAGCATCACAGGGCACACACGGGACACTACGACTCGACATATGACACGGGACACTACGACTCGACATATGACACGGGACACTATGACTCGACATATGACACAGGACACTACGACTCGACATATGACACGGGACACTACGACTCGACATATGACA
>BLSH010373011.1:114306-125894 GCA_018402905.1 Glandirana rugosa | reverse complement strand
GATAGGTGGGGGTAGTTTGCAGCCAGTGAGATAGGTGGGGGCAGTTTGCAGCCACTGACACAGGTGGGGCAGTTTGCAGGCAGTGAGATAGGTGGGGGCAGTTTGCAGCCAGTGAGATAGGTGGGGGCAGTTTGCAGCCAGTGACACAGGTGGGGGCAGTTATGCAGCCAGTGAGATAGGTGGGGGGCAGTTTGCAGCCAGTGAGATAGGTGGGGTACATTGCAGAGTCGCCCCCCCCCCTGCACTTACCCCATCCAGCAGGCAGGATTATTGCAGAGATTCGGCATGCGAGAGCGCGCTGGGTCTGCAGAGTTTGGCATGCAAGAGCGGCTGTCCCCCCCCTCGTCGTCCCCGGGCGGTCATGGTCTCTGTGGGAGCGGAAGTCACCTCCGCTGCCACAGTGACCCGCCCCCGGCCCCGCATCCAATCACCCTGAGCGGAGGCTCAGGGCAGCCAATCAGCCTATGCATGGCCCAGGAAGAAGCGCACATGCATAGGCTTGAATGGCCGACCAATAGGCTCACTTACTTGGCTGTCATGTGACAGCCAAGGAGCCGAAAAAAAAAAAAAAAAAAGAAAGTCAATGTACCTGCGCCACCTGTAGGTGGGCGGGGTTGACTTTTTTTTTTTTTTCTCGTCTTTTGCCGGCGGGGAGGCGGCGCCCCAGCGCCCCTCCCACACCAGCCGCCGCTGCTTGTGAGTAAGTTTTTTAATAAGATTTTCAACGATAATTAGCAGTGTGCACTTAGATTCTTTCCCTCTCTTCTATGTTGGCTTTATACTGCATCCCATGCTGCTGAGTGTGCTTCTGAGACACCAATGGAAATTGTGGCTGTCCCCATGACCGATCTCAGCTTCATAAGAATTTCCACAGCAGCAGGATCGCCATATTACCGTACCCCTGTGTGGGCATGTATGTTTGACCCTCTAGTGGAACTGGGGTCAAACATCGAGGTGAGGGAGCATGCTAGCCGGTCGAGGGATTGCTCACTGTTTGGTTTACATGCACACTTGAGGAGTATCTGCATGCAATGTAATTTTTTCACCATGGAGGACTTGTTATGGACTACTTTTTTATAGATTTTGTTTTTATGCGCTTCTTGAGGATTGTTTATATGTAGTTTTGTCCCTCATCCTGAAGGACTCATATGGACTCTTTTATTATTATTATTATTATTATATATATTTTTTCTTTATTCTTTTCTTTATTGTTCTCGGTTTCTGCGCTGCATCCTTAGTAATATTGCTTAGTCCTTGGGTTTTGTGATCACCCTAATGTACAGCTAGCAGGAGCTTTCTCTACTAGACTTTAGTGATAGAGGTTGTGCAGATTTTTATATCCAGTTTTTACATTTATATTGATATATTTACATATATTTGTGTTTTACACGTTTGAGCATGGCACTGTTGTAATGTCTCCATCAGTGGCACGCTTTCATGGTACTTTCTAAAACAATGTTATCTTTCATTTATTTTAGTTTTTTTTGCTATGGTTTTATTAAATTGCTGATAGAGTTGAGCGAACACCTAGATGTTCGGGTTTGGTGGGTTCGGCCGAACTTCGGAAAAAAGTCCGGGTTCGGTACCGAACTTGACCCGAACTTTACCCCGAACCCCATTGAATTCAATGGGGACCCAAACTTTTTGGCACAAAAATGACTGTAAAAAAGTCCTGGAAAGTGCTAGAGGGCTGCAAAATGATTTTAGAACAATAATCTGTCCCTTACAGCAACAGCAGGAACCTGACCCTATAGGAGTAGGCAATGATTTTAGAACAATAATCTGTCCCTTACAGCAACAGCAGGAACCTGACCCTATAGAACTAGAAGATGATTTTAGAACAATAATCTGTCCCTCTAAGCAGTAGACTCTACCTAGTCCAGTCGGATCGTTCTGTAATGTGTCCCTAAAAGCAGTAATAGTAGTGATATCTACCTATCTATCTATCTGCAATCTGTCCCTCACAGCACCGGCAGCATCCTCTCCCTACACTACCCAGAGAGCATGTGACATGCAGCACTGACTCCAGCTTATAAAGAGGCTGAGTCAAATGATGCACTGGCCAATCACAGCCATGCCATTAGTAGGCATGGCTGTGATGGTTTCTAAGGGCAAACCAATGAAACGCTTGTTGATTGGCTGCCCTGCAGCTATTCAACATGCGTGATCAAATACCCGAACCCAGAACTCGAACCCAAACTTTTTTTCAAATGTTCGGGTCTGGGTCACGGACACCCCCAAGTTCGGTACGGACCCGAACTTTACAGTTCGGGTTCGCTCAACTCTACTTACTGAATAAAACTTATTTTGACAGAAACAAAGAAATCCACACTCCTTCAGCCAGTAGTCCCTGGGTCTTAATTGTAACTAGCTGCATGGACTCATCAGGAAGACAGGAAAATGCAGCCTCACCAGTGCCCATCAATGCAGCTTCATCAGTGCCCACCAATGCAGCCTCACCAGTGCCCAACAATGCAGCCTCAGTGCCCATCAATGCAGCCTCACCAGTGCCCATCAATGCAACCTCACCAGTTCCCATCAATGCAGCCTCACTGCCCATCAATGCAGCCTCACCAGTGCCCATCAATGCAGCCTCACCAGTGCCCATCAATACAGCCTCACCAGTGCCCATCTATGCAGCCTCACCAGTGTCTGTTAATGCAGCCTGATCAGTTCCCATCAATGCAGCCTCACCAGTGCCTACCAATGTAGCCTCACCAGTGCCCACTAATGCAACCTTCTCTGTGCCCATCTATGCAGCCTCACCAGTGCCTGTTAATGCAGCCTAATCAGTGCCCATCTATGCAGCTTTCACTAGTGCCCATTAATGCAGCCTGGTCAGTGCCCATCAGCTCAGCCTCGCCAGTGCCCATCAATGGGGGGGCAGCAAGGGGGCCCCCTCAGATGTGTCACTGGGCACCACCAGCTGGGCAACTAGGGCTACAGGAAACTGAGAAGGGGGCGAGGTAGAGCGGATGGAGACTCACAATCCTGTCCACTAATGATCTAATCCCTAGCTGTGCAGCTGTTTATAAATAGAAAAAACTTTTCCCGGTCTCCTGTGTTCAGTGCTGGCCAGGTGACAGAAAATGGACTATTTCTTCATTTTCGGCTTTCCGCCTGGGAAAGGAGCCAGTGCTATACAAGAAGCATCGGCTCAGGGGGCTCTGCCCCGCAGCCGCTTTCTTCCTCTACCGCCGGCTTCATTCACAACACCGATGCTCTGGGTTGGCAGGTCGGCAACCTGTGATCTGGGCTTGCCAACCCGCCATCCCGAGGAGGAGGTCATGGGTCACATCAGAGGGCTCCGCAAGCCACATGTGGCCCCCGGGCCACTGGTTGGGCACCCCAGGTCTAAGGTCTACAGCATGGCAGCACACCTTTCATTGGCATAGGATTCATAAAAACATTACTTAACTACTAAAAAATATCATTTAGTATTACCTTTTGTTTTCACAATTTTAAGACTTGAATTGATTTTCCCGATGCAGGAGTAGAACTCAAAGCAGTATTTATATGGATTAATATACCAAATATTTGTATTGTGATACACATGACATATTATATTTTTTATATTGTATGCCAGCATGTCTTCTCCTACGCTTCTCATTAAAATTTAAAATTTTGTTTTACTTTCTGTCAGATCTCCATGCATCCTCCTACACATTCCAAACATAGAAAGCTTTCTGCGTCACTTTTCAGTTCCTGTCACTCTGGAGGAAAGGACAAAACATTACTATAGTGAAATAGTGATTATTTTAGTCATCCTCACTGATAGAGAACAGACTGCACTATGAATATTACAGCAAATACAATTATATGTAGGGGGTTTAAGAAAAAATATAGTTTTGTTTTCACAAATTTCCCCAGGTAATGTGAATGTATTACAGCATCTTTTCCTATGTATTGAACAATATTCGGTATGTTGTTTTTGCAGATATATATATATATATATATATATATATACTGTATATACACAGTTGTGCTCATACGTTTACATACCTTGGCAGAATTTATGATTTCTTGGCCATTTTTCAGAGAATATGAATGATAACACAAAACCTTTTCTTTCACTCGTGGTTAGTGTTTGGCTGAAGGCATTTATTATCAGTCAACTGTTTACTCTTTTTAAATCATAATGACAACAGAAACTACCCAAATGACCCTGATCAAAAGTTTACATACCCCAGTTCTTCATACCGTGTATTGCCCCCTTTAACATCAATGACAGCTTGAAGTTTTTTGTGGTATTTGTGGATGAGGCTCTTTATCTTCTCCGATGGTAAAGCTGCCCATTCCTCTTGGCAAAAAGCCTCCAGTTCCTGGAAATTCTTGGGCTGTCTTGCACGAACTACATGTTTGAGATCTCCCTAGAGTGGCTCAATGATACTGAGGTCAGGAAACTGAGATGTCCACTCCAGAACCTTCACTTTATTCTGCTGTAGCCAATGACAGGTCGACTTGGACTTGTGTTTTGGATCATTGTCATATTGGAATGTCCAAGTACGTCCAATGTGCAGCTTCCTGGCTGATGAATGCAAATGTTCCTCCAGTATTTTTTGATAACATTGTCACATACCTGATGGGAGACTGAATTGACAAGGTCAGCCTCTCTTATCATTCCAGCCCAGGCCCCTCCGAGGATGGAACAGAGGAGGCCAAGGGACAGGAGGAACACGAGTGCCTGCAGATGAAATTCCAGAAGCTGGCAGCAGGGGGTGTGACTCTCTGAAGAAGAGAGAACCATCTGAACAGGAACAGTCACTGTGCACTGTGGTTCAGTGGAGATTAAAGAGGCACTGTTCCCTGGAACTGGCAAGTATGGCCGAACAAGGATTCTGGCAGGATCGCCACAGGAACTTCCAGCGAGTTGTAGGAGGACTGGTGCAGGCAGCTGGACAGGCACTCGGATGAATGGGGAAACCAGGACCAGGAGGTAGTAGCGGAGTTGCAGGATTGCCAGGGTCATAAACATGCTGGCAGCAAGGTGCACAGTCAGCAAACAGGAGCATAGTCGTTGGGAAGCCAGAGTCATCAACATGCAGGTAACGAGGTATAGAATCAGCAGACAGAAGTCACAGAATAGCCAGGGTCATCAGATAAGCCAATGTCATAAACAGGGTATTCAGGAATCAGGGTACTGCTGAAGACCAGTCAGCAATGACACACTGTCAGTGTCTCCTTTAAATAGGCCTTCTGGCGCCAAGATGCGCCTGTTCTAGCGCGTGCACCCCCGCGTGTGTTCCCGCACGCATGCGCATTTCTATGCGACCTTCTTTGAAGACCCGCGCGCACATGCGCACCTCTGATTGTCCTACGTCTTGCAGGAATTCCCTGACAAACATAATGCATTCATCTTGCCATCAATTTTGACCAAATTTCCTGTACCTTTGCAGCTCGCACATCCCCATAACATTAGCGATCCACCTCCGTGTTGCACATGCCTTGTTGACTCCTCTCCAAATGTAACGTTTATGGTTGTGGCCAAAAAGCTAAATTTTGGTCTCATCACTCCAAATGATTTTGCCAGAAGGTTGAGGCGTGTCTCTATGCTGTTTGGTGTATTGTAAGTGGGATACTTTGTGGAATTTTCGTAGTAATGGCTTTCTTCTGGCGGCTCGACCATGCAGCCCATCTTTCTTCAAGTGCCTCCTTATTGTGCATCTTGAAACAGCCACACCACATATTTTCAGAGAGTCCTATATGTCGCCTGAAGTTATTTGTGGGTTTTTCTTTGCATCCCGAACAATTTTCCTGGCAGTTGTGGCTGAAATTTTAGTTGGTCTACCTGACCGTGGTTTGGTTTCAACAGAACCCCTCATTTTCCACTTCTTGATTAGAGTTTGAACACTATTGATTGGCATTCTCAATTCCTTGGATATCTTTGTATATCCCTTTCCTGTTTTATACAGTTCAAATACCTTTTCTCGCAGATCCTTTGACAATTCTTTTGCTCTCCCTATGACTCAGAATCCAGAAATGTCAGTGCAGCACTGGATGACACCCTTTGTGTCAACTTGTGTGCATGTTATCAGGCCAAAACCACCAGGGTATGTAAACTTTTGATCAGGGTCATTTGTTGTCATTATGATTTAAAAATAGTAAACACAGTTGATTGATAATAAATGGCTTCAGCCAAACTCTAACCATGAGTGAAAGAAAAGTTTTTGTGTTATCATTCATATTCACTGAAAAATGGCTAAGAAATCATAAATTCTGCCAGGGTATATAAACTTATGAGCAAAACTGTATATATATATATATATATATATATATATATATATATATATCTCCCCTCCACCAAGTGTTTTGGATCATTGCACAAAGCAAGGTCCATAAAAACATGGATGAGTGAGTTTGGGGGTGGAGGAACTTGACTGCCCTGCACACCTGATAGAACACCTTTGCAGCCTCACCAGTATCCATGTTTGCAGCCTCACCTGTGCTCATCTTTGCAGCCTCACTGTGCCCATCATCGCAGCATGGCCAGTGCCCACCAATGCAGCCTCACCTGTGCCCATCATTGCAACCTCACCAGTGTCCATCCTTGCAGCTTCATTGTGCCCATCTTTGCAGCCTCACCTGTGTCCATCTTTGCAGCCTTACCAGTGTCCATCTTTGCAGCCTCACTGTGCCCATCTTTGCAGCCTCACTGTGCCCATCTTTTCAGCCTCACCTGTGCACATCTTTGCAGCCTCACCTGTGCACATCTTTGCAGCCTCACCTGTGCACATCTTTGCAGCCTCACCAGTGTCCATCTTTGCAGCCTCACCAGTGTCCATCTTTGCAGCCTCACCTGTGCCCATCTTTGCAGCCTCACCAGTGTCCATCTTTGCAGCCTCACCTGTGCCCATCTTTGCAGTCTCACCTGTGCCCATTTTTGCAGCCTCACCTGTGCCCATTTTTGCAGCCTCACCAGTGTCCATCTTTGCAGCCTCACCTGTGCCCATCTTTGCAGCCTCATCTGTGTCCATCTTTGCAGCCTCATTGTGCCCACCTTTGCAGTCTCATTGTGGAGAGCATGGAGGAAGAGAGAGGGCAGCCGATCCATCATAGGGGAAGAAAGTGCCGTAGAGATGGAGGATTCTCTGCCTAATTACAGAGCAGGGATTGCCCGCTGTAACAGTTTACATTACAATTACAATCCGGTTTGCTCCGCTCACCGTCACACACAGATCCCGCCCTCCTGACCCCGGGGCTGTGACAGACAGACCACGCCCTGGCATTGGACCGGCGTTCTATCTGTCACAGGCGTGGGGTCAGGAGGGTGGGATCTGTGTGTGACAGTGAGCAGAGTGCATTTGCAATGTAAACTGTTACAGCGGGCAATCCCCACTCTGTAATCAAGCAGATAATCCTCAATTTCTACGGCGCACTCTTCCTCTATGATGGATCGGCCACCCTCTCGCTCTCTTCCCCCTGCCTGCCGGCAGTGCTCCCCGCTCGCAGACAGACGAGGTCGCCAGCCCATTTGAGAGTAGGCGAGTGGAGAATGTGAGGGCTGGCGTGTATATATATATATATATATATATATATATACACACACAGCATCTCACAAAAGTGAGTACACCCCTCAAATTTTTGTAAATATTTTATTATATATTTTCATGTGACAACAATGAGGGAATGCCTAATGCCTTAACCTTCTTGGGCATGGAGTTCACCAGAGCTGCCACTGGAGTCCTCTTCCACTCCTTAATTCAGTGTTGTATAAGATATAAAAAAACATTTACAAAAATGTGTGGTGTACTCACTCTTGTGAGATACTGTACATATATATATATATATATATATATATATATAGACAAATCTAGATGTGCCAAAGGTAATGTTAACCCTAAAACTAAACTGGACTAAATACCAGATATGATATGAATTTGACCATTTACTGAGGATCTCCAATCAAACCAATGGGGAAGAGAAAATTAGAAAATTGTTGC
Source organism: Glandirana rugosa (assembly GCA_018402905.1). Taxonomy (NCBI): domain Eukaryota; kingdom Metazoa; phylum Chordata; class Amphibia; order Anura; family Ranidae; genus Glandirana; species Glandirana rugosa. Next base: position 117,954 of record BLSH010373011.1, on the reverse strand, counting down.
TGAGAATGTAACAGGACACCTTGCAGCTGTGCAATGGAGGTAGGTAAAGGGTAGGGATTGGTGGAGGATTAGTCCAGTTTAATGTAGAAGGGATGCAGAGGTAGCATTAGTTTCAGTAAACCTGAACTTGCCCTTTAGATTTACATTATTCCCTTATGATTGCTACTTTTCTCTCTTTCACAATTTAGCATAATGTAAGCAAAGTAGAAATGTCCTCTGTACTTACTATCAAGACTTGTTTTCTAAGAGGACAAGGATGATTTGCAAAATTTGAGATCAGAGTGGCCTCATAAGCTTAAAAGAGACATAAAGGAATTTTGTTTTTTTCAGTTTCATACTTACCCAGGTGGATGAAGCATTAGTCCAATGATGCACCTGTCCCCAGGCGCCTCTGCACTGAGAACCGAGCCACCGAGCAATCGCTCGATTCTCACAGCTCCCCAAGCAGAGAATGGTGACTGTCAATCAGCCACTCTTCGCTCTACTTCCTCCTCACTCACTGGAGCGATGAGCTGTGGAGGGGGCGGGGAACGGCCGGCTCAGTCTCTTAGCGGCTCCAATCTGTGTATGGGTACCCAGCCTGTCAGTTTTTTCACGATCGATCATTGCTGTCAGCTATAGCTGGCAGCACTGCTCATGCTATTCTGACTGTGGGGAAGGTTCCATGCCATCAGAACACAATAGCACAGAGGGAGGATTCCCACATCCACATCAAATGTGTGGCTGGGGGAATCAAGTAATTTTCAATGCACTGGTTGCACTATTAGAATATTAGTATGATTAAAATCACAATGTACCATAAACAGGGCACCCAGATAGCAGGTAATTGTGCTGCAAGTTTCAAATTGACTTGCTAATAGTGTTGAGCGAACCCGGACTGTAACGTTCGGGTCCGTACCGAACTGTGGGGTGTCCGGGACCCGGACCCAAACACGGACATTTCAAAAAATGTTCGGGTTCTGGGTTCTGGTAGTTGATCACGCATGTTGAATAGCTGCAGGGCAGCCAATCAACAAGCGTTTCACTGGTTTGCCCTTAGAAGCCATCACTGCCATGTCTACTAATGGCATGGCTGTGATTGGCCAGTACATCATGTGACCCAGCCTCTTTATAAGCTGGAGTCACTTGATGCTGCAGTCACATGCTCTCTGAGACTCTGACTAGTATAGGGAGAGGAAGCTGCCAGCGTTTTTGTGAGAGACAGATTACAGACATTTTAACATCTGATCCTGCATCCTGAGATTACTACTACTGTTGCTCTGAGGGACAGATTGCAGAAATTTGAGATTTCACATACTGCTGCTTTGAGTGACAGATTGCAGATCAAACCCTGCATAACACAACAATCATTACAATCGTACACAACGATCAGATTGTGGGATCGTACACAACGATCAGGTTGTGGGAGTAATTTGAGATTTCACATACTGCTGCTTTGAGTGACAGATTGCAGATCAAACCCTGCATTACACAACAATCTGACTGCATTAGGTAGAGGCTTCTGCTTAGAGGGACAGATTATTGTTCAAAAATCATCTCCTAGTTCTAAAGGGAGAGGTTCTAGCTGTTGCTGTAAGTGACACATTATTGTTCAAAAATCATCTCCTAGTTCTAAAGGGACACACATGGCCAACACATGGCCGACTACATGTTGCAGTGCCTGCGCAACTACAGCCGAGTTGCCCACATTGTAACTTCTTCTGATTACTGGGTGGCCACCCTGCTGGATCCCTGTTACAAGGACAATGTGTCGTCCTTAATTCCCTCACTGGAGCGTGAGAGGAAGATGCGCGACTACAAGTGCACACTGGTAGAGGCGCTGCTGAGGGCATTCCCAAATAACACCGGGGGCTCAGTGGAAGCACAAGGCGAAGGCAGAGGAGGAGGAAGAGGCCACCAACACAGCCGTGCCACCACCAGCACCTCAGAAGGCAGGGTTAGCATGGCCAAAATGTGGCAAAGCTTTGTCAGCAGCCCGCCACAACAAACAGAACCACCAGCCGATAGACAACGTCTTAGCAGGAGGCAGCATTTCAGCAACATGGTGCAAGAGTATGTGTGCACACGCCTACACGTACTGACTGATGGATCTGCCCCATTCAACTTTTGGGTCTCCAAATTGGCCACATGGCCTGAGCTTGCCCTTTATGCCTTGGAGGTGCTGGCCTGCCCTGCAGCCAGTGTATTGTCTGAACCTGTGTTTAGCACGGCAGGGGGCGTTATCACAGACAAGCACAGCCGCCTGTTCACAGCCAACGTGGACAAGCTAACCTCTATTAAAATGAACCAGGCATGGATCCCACAAGACTTATCTGTACCTTGTGCAGAATAAACATTTAGACCGGACTCACCAGCCATTCGTATACTTGTTTTTTTGAATAGGCCTCAATATTTTGGGGGCTACCCCGATTATAAACAAACAAAAAAAAAAAAAAACTGTGTTGGCTACCTCCTCCTCCTCGACCACCGCCACTTCCACCTACACTGCCACGGTCACGGCCTAGTCAACCTCTAGGCTCCTACTCCACATCCACTCCCCCTTCCCATTTTTTTATTTGATTTTAATTTATTTTCCCTATCCCCATTTTTTGTAGGTCACTTGCCCTACTCTTACCCCCATTTTACTTCCTTTTGCAGCCCTCTAGCACTTGCCAGGACTTTGTTACAGCCATTTTTGTGCCTAAAAGTTCGGGTCCCCATTGACTTCAATGGGGTTCGGGATCCGAGATAAAGTTCGGGCAACGTTCGGTGCCGAACCCGGACTTTTTTCCAAAGTTCGTTCGGACCCGCCGAACCCGAATGGCCAGGTGTTCGCTCAACTCTACTTGCTGAGCTATTGCTAGACCTGCCAGGCTTCACAAGTTTGTTGCACACTTGCAGAAAGTCTGCATTGCATGACTCCAGAACAACTTTCTTTGCAAACATTCTGCATCTCTGCTGCAAGTTCTGGTTCAGTTATGTTGTGCAATGGTCATCCCACCACAGGGGTCTCTGTGGTTGAATTTTCATGTTGCAGACTTGTAGAGCTCTTGCTGTAGACTCACCATTGCAACTTTGCTCTTGCTAGAGACTTGTCACACAAATTTGCTACAAAATGGAAAAGTGTCAAATAGAATTAGTGCTTCAAGTGCTCTGCAAGTGTATAACTTGTCAGTGAAAATGTGCAGCAAGTAGTGTTGAGCGAACCCGGACTGTAACGTTCGGGTCCGTACCGAACTTTCGGGTGTCCGTGGCACGGACCCGGACCCGGACATTTCAAAAATCGTTCGGGTTCGCAGGCACGGTGCCTGTGGGCTTTCAAGCCATGCCTGGGCTTGCAATGTCAGGCCCAAGCGAGTTGTGATGAACGACGTGTAAAAGTGACTGTTCAATATGTGAACGTCTCGTGAACTTCGTGATTAAGATAAACTGTGAAAAGGTAAAACATCGTTTAAACACACTGTTCAGAGATCGTTCTCGTTTCAACGTTACCACTCAGATGTCGTTCTCGAGATGTTCAGACGTTGTACTTTTAAGTTGGTGTCTCTGGGGACACCACCCTACTGGTAACGTGTTGTATTGACTTGGTCTTGAACGTCGTCTCTACGTCTTACAAACGTTTCTTTCAACAAGACCTCAGTACGTTACGTCTGAAAGACGTTCACACGT
>BLSH010373011.1:45002-57729 GCA_018402905.1 Glandirana rugosa | reverse complement strand
ACGATGCTCTAAAGTGGGTAATAGCGTGTGGTGGTCCGGCCCGATTGAACAACAGACCGATGAGTGGTTGTTGCCACTGAGCCTCAAGCCCGGCCTGGTGGTGTGCGATAATGGGTGAAATCTCGTAGCAGCTCTGGGCCTAGCCGGTTTGACAGCAGGCTTTTTTAAAACTGATATGTTTGGGGGATAAACCCTCACTGCACAGGAACTGTGTATGGGCATTGAACAACAGACCAATGAGTGGTTGTTGCCACTGAGCCTCAAGCCCGGCCTGGTGGTGTGCGATAATGGGTGAAATCTCGTAGCAGCTCTGGGCCTAGCCAGTTTGACGCACATACCTTGCCTGGCACATGTGCTGAATTTGGTGGTGCAGAAATTTCTAAAAAACTACCCGGATATGTCAGAGCTGCTGCGGGCCGCCTGTGCACGCTTTCGGCATTCTCACCCTGCTGCTGCTCGCCAGTCTGCGCTGCAGCGGAACTTCGGCCTTTCCGCTCACCGCCTCCTATGCGACGTGCCCACAAGGTAGAACTCCACCTTGCATATGCTGGAGAGACTGTGCGAGCAGCAGCAGGCAATAGTGGAGTTACAACTGCAGCACGCATGGGTCAGTCGCTCTGTGGAACAGCACCACTTCACCACCAACGAGTGGGCCTCCATGCGAGACCTGTGTACCATATTGCAGTGTTTCGACTACTCCACCAACATGGCCAGTGCAGATGACGCTCTTCTCAGCGTTACTATCCAACTTCTATGTCTCCTTGAAAAAACACTTTGGGCGATGATGAAAGAGAATGTGGCACAGGAGGAAGAGGAGGAGGAAGAGGGGTCATTTCCACGGATATCAGGCCAATCATTCACAAGTGGCTCAGAGGGTGAGTTTCTGCACCAGCATAGGCCAGGTAAAAAATTTTCAAGCCAGGGCACAGTTCTGGAGGATGAGTAGGACGAGGATGATGAGGAGGAGGAGGAACCGCAGGGTGGCACCCAACGCAGCTCGTGGGCATCACTGGAGCATGGCTGGGGGGATACAGAGGACACAGATGATACGCCTCCCACAGAGGACAGCTTGTCTTTGTCTCTGGGCAGCCTGGCACACATGAGCGACTACATGCTGGAGTGCCTGCGCAATGACAGCTGAGTTGCCCACATTGTAACTTGTGCTGATTACTGGGTGGCCACCCTGCTGGATCCCCGTTGCAAGGACAACGTGCCATCCTTAATTCCGTCACTGGAGCGTGATCGGAAGATGCGTGACTACAAGCGCATGCTGGTAGACGCGCTGCTGAGGGCATTCCCAAATGACACCGGGGACTCAGTGGAAGCACAAGGCGAAGGCAGAGGATGAGGAAGAGGTCGCTAATGCAACTGTGTCACCGCCAGCACCTCAGAAGGCAGGGTTAGCATGGCCGAAATGTGGAAAAGCTTTGTCAGCAGCACGCCACAACAAACAGCACCCCCAGCTGATAGGCAACGTCTTAGCAGCTACACGTACTGACTGATGGGTCTGCCCCATTCAACTTCCGGGTCTCCAAATTGGGCACATGGCCTGAGCTTGCCCTTTATGCCTTGGAGGTGCTGGCCTGCCCTGCAGCCTGTGTATTGTCTGAATGTGTAAAAAGGTATGTGACTCAGTACAGCCCAGCAGTAGCGGGCCTCCACTCCTGGCATAAAGACAAAAACAGGGAAGAAGGGGGGTGGAGCTTGGCCACGAACGGAGATGGCAGCTTGAGTTCCGCTCTCCGACGCACAGTGAGACTTCCAGCCACAAGCTGAGCACTCAGCCCTACGAACCGGCAACCCCGATCCTCCAGGACATTCGGCAAAACGAGGGAAATGATGTCCCGAAAAAAAAGCTACTTCCCAGAGCCGAAGAAACTCACGGACTTCTTTGCGGGCCCTGTGCCGCCTCACAGGCAAGATGGCGCCGGCCCACAACAAAGCCTGATGACACAGGCCGCAGAAGCAGTCTCCCCTCAAAACGGCGCCGAAGAAATGGACTGCACAGCGTCCAAGAGAGACGCGCTTGCCAGAGACACCCCCAAAAGAGTGGCCCCATCCCCATTCGCCTCACCATCGCAACAGGCACTGGTAAGCAAAAAGCACCTAGCCTTTCACCATAACAATACGTCAGAGGGGGACAGCTCAGGGGATGAGCAGGACACATCTCTAGCTAATCTCCCCACCACAGACAACCCAGTGTCAGAGAACACACTAAAATGTATGCTGCTTACACTTCAAAAGGATCTTCAAAAAGATCTACACAGATCAATTTCACGCATGCAGGATCAGATTGAGGACTTAGGAGCTTGCATTGATACTGTAGAACAACAGCTCAGTAGCTATGCCACTGCCTATAACAAATTAGTGGATGCACACAGAGCCCAAGCTGAGGAAATCGAACGTATAAATACCAAACTGGCCGATTTAGAAGACCGCTCACGAAGGTGTAACTTAAAAATCAAGGGTATTCCAGAATCAATCCCCACGAACGAACTGACACCCTATCTCCAGAAAATGTTTGTTTCCCTTGTGCCAGCCCTGTTACAACTAGAACTTGCCATAGACAGTGCCCACTGCATACACAAGCCAGCCCACATCCCTGCTGATAAACCCAGGGACGTATTAACCCGTCTACACTTCTACCAAACTAAGGAAAGAGTCCTGATGGCAACAAAAAACAGGCCGGCCCTACCTGACCCATATTCAGGTCTCATGCTGTTCTCTGACATCTCTGCAGCAACGGCCCAGCGCAGAAGAGACTTCTCCCCCATAACCTCAAGCAAAACAACATCCCCTACAAGTGGGGATACCCATTTAAGCTTGTGGTCACCTACCAAAGCAAGACCACCACGATTTATCACATGAAACATGGCCTCAAGCAATTACAAAACTGGGGTCTGTCCCCCCCACAGCACAACCTGACTGCAATTAAAACGATGCCTTCCCATGTTCCTAAACCATGGCAAACCAAGAGGAACACCTGAAGATATTCAACTCACACTGCAACTGACTCCCTCAATTAGGGCCTAACTATATTCTCCCTGTGCCAGGCCTCCTAATAATGCACCACTTGAAGCTCTACTTTTCTCCGATAAGTTTTCTCCTCCTCCACTTAATGTGTGTTAAATACACAGTACGGACTTCCCCTTCCATCCCCCCTATCCCCCCTCCTCCCAGGTTCATATAAACCTATTTCCACTAAGGTGCCGGTTCAGAATCTCTACACCCATTATCTGTGATAAAGGTCGTAATATATGTGTACCCGTACGATATTTTGCACAGCTATATGATACTAGGGGGACATCTCCTCACGTTCTAGAAGTACCTTCCTTCTCATTCCAAAGATGACTGCTAAAATTATTTCAATCAATGCCAGGGGACTAAACTCCCCATACAAAAGGGCTATGTTGTGGAAAGATGCCCTGGTCTTTAAGGCCGATATTTTGTGTGTCCAGGAGACACAGTTCGCCTCACACAAACCCCCCAAATGCCAACACCCCAAATTCCCACATACATTCTTTGCACATGCCCCTAATAAGACCAAAGGCGTGATGATAGCCTTCAGAGATATTTGGCTTTTCACTGTCACTCCCTAGACACTGACCCGCACGGTCGCTACATCATTATTGATGTAACAATCAATAACAACAATCAATAACCACCGTACTACCTTAATAAACCTATATGGGCCTAACTCCAAACAAAAAACTTCTTTAACCACCTCCTTTCCAAGAAAATTCAACCCCTTAAGTCACGCCCCATCATCATATGCGGCGACTTTAATGATGTTATGGAGCCAACTATTGACTTCACCAACCCCTCCCACAGAACAACCTCCTCGCTACACACAATTACCTACAATGAAGAGCTCTATGACGTTTGGAGATGTCTCCACCGTACAGAACGTGATTACTTCTTTTTCTCATCTGTACATAAGGTTTACTCTAGAATCGATCTGTTCCTGACAGACAAATTCACTCTCCAAAAAATTTAATCAGCAACCATTGGAACTAGCACTTGGTCAGCTCACACCCCTGTTTATTTGGAGCTTGCCCTGGCCAACTCAGGAACAATGCCCACCCCTTGGAGACTTAACACCTCCATATTGAACCACCCAGTCTACCAGAAGCAGATTGAGGATGCTATTAATAATTTTTTTACAGAAAACTATGGTTCTGTTTAAAGACCCAAATGTGTTATGGAATGCCCATGAGGCTTCCCTACGAGGAACCCTTATCAATATAGCGGCCCATGAGAAGAGACAGCGCACTAAACAAATCTCCCAAATTTACTCTGGTATCCAACACCTAGAATGCCAAAACAAATGTACTTACTCCCCGGCAACGGAAGAGGAGCTCAGGGACCTCCGACTCCAACTAAGCACCCTCTTTACAAACTCCTATGACTTTTACATTAAAAGATTAAAACTGGCACATTACTCTTCAGGCAATAAACCTGGGGCCTTCCTGGCCAGACAATATAAGCATAAAAGCAACTCTAAAAAAATCCCATATCTTAAAGACGATACCAAAACAAAATCTTAAACCCTGCTGACATTGCAAGTACTATCTCTCTCTCTACAACCTCCAATCTGCCCCCTCCTTCCCCCCCGACCTGGACATGATTAGAACCTTCTTGGACTCTGCCCACCTACCTACCATCTCAACAGACCAACTGGAACAATTATCCCTCCCTATAACCGATATAGAAATAGGGAAAGTAATACGATCACTTCCATAAATCCCCTGGGCCAGATGGATTTGTGAATGAATACTACAAAATGCACTCACAATCATATAAGCGACACAGGCAATTGCCCATCAGAATTCTTAGAATCATTAATAGTAACGATACCCAAACCAGGGAAATCAATGGACTCCCCTTCCTTTCGTCCAATTTCCCTACTTAATTCGGACACTAAAATTTACGCCAAAATTCTTGCTAACAGAATAGCCCAAATTACCCCTTCATTAATACATCCAGACCAAGTAGGATTTGTTCTAGGGCGGCAAGCCTCTGACGGCACACGTAAACTTATAAACATCACACAATGGGCAAAACACCACAATATTCCAGCACTACTCATTTCTCTGGACGCCGAAAAGGCCTTTGACAGGGTCCACTGGCTCTATATGAGAGAGATGTTAACAAAGTTCGGCTTTACAGGTCGAATTTTGTCAGCTATATCTACTTTATACACCTCCCCAACTGCGAGAGTCTGGACTAACGGATTCCTGTCAGCTCCTTTCTCCATAACTAACGGCACCAGGCAGGGATGCCCATTATGGCCCCTTATCTTCTCTATAATCATTGAACCCCTTGCAGCCCATATACGTGCACATCCTCTCATTACAGGCATAAAAATAGGTCCCACCCACCATAAAATAGGGCTATATGCGGACGATGTAGTCCTTACCCTATCCAATCCCCTGCACTCCCTCCCCCCTCTTTACAACCTCCTAGAACACTTCGGAACTATTTCTCTCTACAAGCTCAATAACTCAAAATGCCAAATGCTTCCCATAGGACTAGACTCCACAATTAAAAATAAGATACTAAGCGCTTTCCCCTTCTCATGGGCCCCTCTATCCTCCCTACAATACCTGGGAGTTCAGACCTCATGGTTACATTAGAGAAGGGAGTGAAGAATCTCTCAGCAACCCACACAACCTGGGCGGGCCGCATTGCCCTGGTAAAAATGTTTTTATTACCACATATTCTGTATATGTTCAGATCCCTCCCTATCCCAATCATTCCAGCACACCTCAAAAAACTACAAAAAATAATAAACTCCTTCATTTGGAACGCCAGACGCCCCAGGATTAAAGCCTTAATACTCCTTAGACCAACGCTATATGCTGGCCTAGGAGCTCCAAATGTGACAGCATATTACAAAGCTACTATCCTGACTACACTGAAGGAATGGTGGAATCCAAAACACCACCCCCCCATATGGCAACAAATTGAAGCAACGGCCCTAGGCAAAGACCCTAAACATGTTCTAGGTGCAACGGTTATATCCCCAAATGTAGGCAAACACTTCTTGAGCTTAATTACAGCAGCACTTAGAGTGTGGTGCTCAATCAACGGCCCTCATAACTCAGCCTCCAGTAAGACTCTCCATAAACTTCCACTACGATCCCTAGAATCTCTCATCCCACACCTCTCATTAACTTCTTGGGTCGCTGCCGGCATCTCCACCGTCGGCCATCTTTTTCATCAGAACCACATGCGAACCTTTCAATTCCTGATGACCACTACTCCTTGGATAAAGCCTCCTTCTATAAATATCTCCACATAAGACATACTCTCCAATTCATAAGAGACTCCCATGGACATATAGTAGAAGATATCCTCAACCTCTTTGACCAAGCGAAAACTCCTTGGAAGGGGATATCACCAAATCTACAAAATCCTCACCAAACCCTCCTCTACAGAAAAGACTACATCTATGATCAAATGGGAACACTCCCTACAGTTCAACGTTTCACAAAGCCAATGGTACACAGCGGCCTCAACCCTGCTGAAATACTCCAGGTGTATTACCCATTGGGAATCAGCACAGAAACTATTACACCATTGGTATATCACACCCACTCAACAGACCCAGACCAATCCAATAAATGCTGGAGGAAATATGGTGCAACAGGATCACTTCCACACATCTGGTGGTACTGCCCATCCCTCACTACTTTCTGGGAGGACGTGTTCAAACTTGCAAAAGAAATTACCGGGTTAGTTATAACACCACACCCACCCCTAGCCTTACTGAACATAAGCCTAGATCAATTTCCGAAAGAGTTCCACTGCCTCCTCACTCACCTCTTCATTGCAGCTAAATTATCTATAGCTCGTAAATGGAACACAACCTCTCCCCCAACCGTGCAAACCACCATTGACATCATGAATGACCACCCTCACTACGAATACATGTTTGCGAAATCAAACCTACAGTTGAACACATTCTTCCAAAGATGGAATCCCTAGCTTCAACACCCTAAAGGAACTTTGAAATTCTAGCAAAGATCAGCAGCCAACGCCCACGATTATCTCTTTGTTTTTGCAACAAATACCTTTAAAAGCACCGACTAACAACAGTAACAGAACATCAAATATATGACGGAGACAACTCCCACCCTCCGCCTATTACTACTTCCCAAAGGATAACCCACTTCTGAACCGGCACCAACCTACCCCGAACCACCCACCCCACATCACCCTAATCCTCTCTTAACTCCCCCTATTCTTTATCCCACTCCTCGATACCAGGAAAGAATATATGAACTGCTACAAACTGCTACATATCTACCTATCTACAAATAACTGTTAATCTGAATGCTACAACTCTCGTTCCATAGAGTTGTTAAAGCGATTTGAGGTTCTTATACAGCAAGCCCACCTTAACAATTCCAGGAGCACCTATTCACCCAGATCTAAGTGAGTCCCCCTGTAAGACTCAGCAGGTTCCCAGTTGGGGCGCCTGGGGCTCTCACTTATCACTTATCAATGAACACTCCTGACCCCCCCATTAATTTCCACAGTAATAATAAAGAATCAAACCAAAACCCATCTCAGAACTTCTTAGGTAAAACAGAACCTCAGATAAGCTTCTTTAGAAGTTTTTACTTTATTGTTCACCGTCTGTGGAATTTACATTGTAGTGTTTATATCAAACTAAACTACGACCCATGTTACTTTGTAACCCTTTCCTCTTTCTTTAAAACTTCAATAAACATATTGAAACAAACAAAAAAAAAACAGGGAAGAAACAAATGGGGCTTTAAATGAGGCATGCCATTGTGGATCGAAAATACCACATGACCATGTGCATGTAACTCATGTATCAGAGATAGCCATAACCATATCAAATGTTAGACATATCATGATCCCAAAATGACATAATAAATATATAATGTAGTTTTAATAAGATTCATACATAGACATGATTATATAAAACAGTAAAATGATACAGTATGATACAAAAATGCATGCAATGTCCATACATTTGTGTGGGAACATGATTGGCCTAAAGAATTCATGAGTAAATACGTATAACATACACATAAAGAATGAATATGCTAAATTTCCAGAACTTGGTAAGAGTCAGCCTGGTCTTGGCGCCCTTCATAGGGACTCATGCTGAATGTATTACAAAATATAGGTTAGACTAGTCTTGGCACCCTTCGTGTGGACGCATTTGTCAGGAGTATCAAATGAAGGGGTACTAGAGAAATAGGTAAATGGTAGTCCGTTATTATATAGCGTCCACACCAGGACAGATGAAGGAATATGTGTATACGGTATCGTGTTATAACCTTACAAAACAGCAAACCGAGCTGTACCCAGCCTGAGGAAGGAAGCCGACAGGAGCCACAGACAGACGCCCACACCGGGGTTGCAGCGGGAATTACCCCCAAGACCAGAGGAAACCAGCCATGGGCAGGCCCAAACATCACAGCACAGCACCTATATAAGTCAGTGTGTGTGGACAGATCCAACTGCAAAAATGAATAAAAAAATGTGAATATAAAAAGTTTTAAAAAAGTGATCAAATACACTGTGAAAATGTGTAGAAATACATGTGTACCCCCCGAGGGGACTAGCGAGTGGAAGAATGTAAAACAACAACAAAAAAAAATTAAATTTAACCACTTCTCTACCGAGTCATATTAAAATGATGTCGGCAGGAACTGCTCGTCGATCCGTCATTTGACGTCGACCGCTTCTCGCCGCTAGGGGCCCGCAGAGCAGCGATCTCAGATTGATCATGTGCCGGGGTGTGTCTCCCCCCGATCGTGGTAAAGAGCCAATAGATTTGGCTCTTTACCACGTGACCGGCTGTGTCCAATCATAGCCGGCCACTTTGTTGACACAGATGGCCGCTGGGACACACAGCGCTGCGATTGGGGATGCGGCTTGTCCCTTGGACACAGTCCATTCCCCGATCAGTATAAATGAGCCAATGAAATGGCTCTTTACCACATGACCAGCTGTGTCCAATCACAGCCGGTCATAAATGTAAACAGTTCACGGTAACGCGCTGTTACCTTGCTCTTCTCCTCACACACAGAGGAGAACTGTGAGTAACTACACTTTGAGCAATTGGGCGTGGCCTGGATGCAGTGGAGACCGGACGTGCCTTGGAGGAGCTCCCGGCATAACAACAGCATCTGGAGGCATCCGACATCTGGGGACCCGGGTAAGAGGCACTATCCATCACATCAGCCTCCCCGTCCCTGCAGCTACATTTTGAGGCACTTATTCCATGGATCGGAATCTCCGGTCCGCGGCATTAATAAATTGAGGCCCCGGCTTTTGCGGCCTACCCGCGGCAGCGCAGGCCACGCCATCTACAGCCTCCACAGGGCCCCATCTGCCCTCTAGGGTCCTAGCATTCATTGGGACTGGGTCAGTGCCCACAGAGGGCTTAAGAGGACTGTCTGCAGTGCCACAGGGACTTATAAAGTCACTTGGGCCTATGTTAAAAAAAAGTCCGGTGGCCATCTTGGTACACCCAGGCCTGCTCTAATACTATCTGGTAGCATTAGCAAACCTCAGCCGCATCAGCACTGTTAAACTTGACCCTAACAACCTAATTCATAAGATCCATTCTACTAGTAAAGGGCCCAACAATAAGAGACAACTGCCAAGCTATCTAAGTACACCAAGGGAGCACAGTCTCCACATGGCACTGTAAGGACTTATGCAGTGAGAGCTTCGTCCGATAACAGGCCTGTTTTCCTCTGACAATGCCATCTAAAGGCCCTAATGCTCGTGCCAACTCCAGTAAGAAGTCAGGGAAGGGCTCGGCAGCAAAACTGGCCACCTCAGGCTCAATTCAACGCTTCCTCGCCACAGAACAGCTTGAATCTGCAACACCGCTAAAGCCTTGCGGCCGAGTCGCTCCCCCTCTGCTCACACAGCCTCCTCCCGCGGCTGCTCGCCGGCCTCCTCTCAGGGCTCAGAACTGATGGAGGACCCGGGTTCTCCAGCAGGGTCTGACATGGTCTCCCTGGTAAGTGGGCTCAAAGGGGAAATAACATGCATGTTTAGTAGCTTTGAAAAAGCCATGAAAAAAGAATTTGCGGCCGTACGAACGGACATTGCTCACACGTGTGGAGGAGAAAGAGAAGCGGCAAGATATACAAGATGAGGTGATCAGGGAGCTGCAGAGCACGGTAACCAGACTTGCAATTGCTTACCGTGCCACCTTATATAAATTGGAAGATATCGAAAACAGAAATCGCAGGAACAATCTGCGCATCAGGGGGCTCCCTGAAGCAACTAAGGATGATGACCTGGAACCCACAATCTGTGGCATCCTAAATACCATCATGGGTAAGCCGGTGACCGAGACTCTGCGCTTTGATAGGGTACACAGGGCCCTGTGCCCCCGCAACCTTAACACAGACTTGCCGAGGGACGTGATATGCCGTCTTAACATATGGCACAACATATAGATGGGGCTTTCCAGCGTGTCTGATTGCTACTAAAAACGGCCGTTCCTCTACTTTACGGTTTCCTGAAGATCTTCCAACATTTCTGAAAGACCTCAACATGGCTCACGTGGAGTTACCGGGATGGCAGGATCAAATCCCCTCCTTTCAACCCATACCTGAATCCTATGGTCGCCAGACCCCCTCTAAAAGGAAGCGTAATGCAACTCCGGGATCATCTTCAAAGAAAATTGGGTGAGATCCCCCCTACTTTTCAAGCTTCACGTTAATGCTTCTCTATTTCTCAAACTGATTGGGCCCTCTAACACTTCAATGCATGGCTGGGTTACTTACTTTTTTGGTTTTTACTCCTCCCTCCCCCTTGGGGCTTCTCCCCGCTTGGGTGGGAGGAATATGACTGTGGTTAAATAGCCACCCAGCCTTATTGACCCTCAACAATCACATATGATGCCCAGCATACTCTAGTTAAATACACATTTGTTACCCAGTTTTTACTTTATTGGTACGGTTCTTTCCTTCTTCCTTACTTAAGCATTTATACAATATATCTTCCTTGGTGTCAGAGGTACTTTGTCAAATATATTGTTGTGTAAATGGCTTATGAAATAAGCCGTTAAAGGCCTTGCTAAAAGGACGTCTCTCACTTGATGCGTTACATGCAACTGCTCTTAGTGACAGACCCCCTCCCCTTGGGGTCGGCGGGGGCGGGAGGTCGGGATCACCGGTGATGTACGCACCACCTGGTGGTCTCCTGCTGGCCCTGCCTCGCTTATGGGATCACCGCAGTGAAATGCGTGATGTTTCAACAACCGATGAATTTGCTTTATATTACTTACATGTTTTACTATGTTTTGCTCCTGAAGCATATTGTTTCTCTTGTCTCTCTCCTTTCCTTCTCTATCTTACTTCTTTCACTAATTTCTCTTCTCCCCGGCAGGGCTGGCTGAATGACCCGTTTGGAGACACACCGCTATCCCCATGGCTAAATTAAGTGTGCTCACATATAATGTAAGAGGGCTAAACGTGGCTGCGAAAAGACATCAGGTCTTGAGGGAGCTAAAAAGAGCTTCCTGCTCTATAGCATTTCTACAGGAAACTCACCTGACTCACACCACCAATGTTAAACTTCTCTCCCCGCATTTTCCTCAATGGTACTATAGTCTTTTGGACACCAATAAGGCCAAGGGAGTTGCCATTGGGTTCAGCAGGTGTGTCTCCTTTCATCTCACTACAATGGAAGCGGATGAACATGGTAGATACCCTTTCCTACGTGGGTTCATAGGTAATGTTCCATGTACTCTAGCTAACATCTATTCCCCAAACGTAAACCAACCTGTCTTTTTATCCCAGGTATTGACAAGGTTAGCCGATTTTGCGGAGGGACTAACCATACTAGCTGGAGACATTGATATACCCCTCGATCCCATTATGGACACCTTGTCGGGTAGGTCCTTGATACCCTTTAAATGTATATCTCATATTAAAAAAAGACTCCATGACTCATGGATGTCTGGCGAATACTTCACCCTAAAGAAAGGGACTATTCATATTTTTCTAAAACACATAACACATACTCCTACATAGATAATATCTTCATAGATCATTTCCATCTTCCACTACTACGCTCGGCCTCCATAGGCACAACAACTTTATCTGACCATGCTTCTGTGACAGCCCGGCTGTCTCTCCCCTCCCTCCCTATACACACGAACAACTGGAAACGAAACGATTCATTGTTATCTAATCCAGCGGATACAGCCCTCATTGCCAAAAAGATAGAGTTATTTTTTAAAGAAAATGACAAACAGGGATCCCCCCAATCATTGGTCTGGGAAGCTCATAAAGCTACTATTAGGGGAGTACTCATAGAACTGGGGGCTAGGAAAAAAAGGGAACACAACACGGAGCTCAGGGACAAGCTGAAACAGGTCACTGACCTGGAGCGACAACACAAATTGTCCCTTCATGCTTCACACCTGGCGGAGCTCACTCTGCAATGAGAAGAACTTAGAAATCTTCTACAAGCTGACTTGAACAGGAAATACTACTCGGTGGCCCAAAAATGTACGAGTGGGGTAATAAACCCGGTAAACAACTTGCACGCTCCCTTCATGCCAAGAAAACAGCTAATTTCATATCTAAAATTAAACTTCTGGGTGGGGGGATGGCCCATAACTCACGGAAAATCGCTGATGCTTTTAGAGACTTTTATTCTGATCTGTACATCGTAGTCGCTAAAAGGCACTCAATACCCGGTAGGGGGGTGG
>BLSH010373011.1:6921-17225 GCA_018402905.1 Glandirana rugosa | reverse complement strand
TGTAACTTCATCGTGGAAATTCGCAAGATGTTCGTATTTAATGTGTAGAGTAAAGAGTTGGTGAATAATGTAACACTTCCGGGACCTCGTGGTCCTGTTACCTTAACGGGTGTTTTATTGGGTTATGCTTGTAGAACGCTTAAAGGTGCTACTTCAATGTTAAGCCTCGGTATGTGGCCAGGCTGTGTAAAAGTCTCACACATGTGGTATTGCCATACTCAGGAGGAGTAACAGAATGTATTTTGGGGTGTCATTTTTGTTATGTACATGCTATGTGATGGAAATAACTTATAAATGGACACCTTTGTGTAAAAATAATGCATTTTCATTTTATTCCACATTTTCCAAAAAGTTCTGGAAAAAAATGACATGTTCAAAAGACTCATTATGCCTCATAGATTATACATTGGGGTGTTAGCTTTCCAAAATGGGGTCATTTTGTGGGCAATTCCATTGCCCTGGTGCTCCAGGACCTTCAAAAGTGTATTAGGTGGTTGAGAAATGAGATGTGTAATTTATGCTCGTAGAATGCCTAAAGGTGCTACGTCAATGTTAAGCCTCGGTATGTGGCCAGACTGTGTAAAAGTCTCACACATTTGGTATCACCATACTCAGGAGGAGTAGCAGAATGTATTTTGGGGTGTCATTTTTGCTATGTACATGCTATGTGTTGGAAATAGCTTATAAATGGACAACTTTGTGTAAAAAAATGCGTTTTCATTTTTTTTCCACTTTTTCCAAAAACTTCTGAAAAAAAATGACATGTTCAAAAGACTCATTATGCCTCATAGATTATACATTGGGGCGTTAGCTTTCCAAAATGGGGTCATTTTGTGGGCAATTCCATTGTCCTGGTGCTCAAGGGCCTTCAAAAGTGTAATAGGTGGTTGAGAAATGAGATGTGTAATTTATGCTCGTAGAACGCTTAAAGGTACTACTTCAATGTTAAGCCTCGGTATGTGGTCAGACTGTGTAAAAGTCTCACACATGCGGTATCGCCATACTCAGGAGGAGTAGCAGAATGTATTTTGGGGTGCCATTTTTGCTATGCACATGCTATGTGTTGGAAATATCTTATAAATGGACAACTTTGTGTAAAAAAAATGGGTTTTCATTTTTTTCCACATATTCCAAAAAATTCTGATAAAAAATGACATGTTCAAAAGACTCATTATGCCTCATAGATAATACGTTGGGGTATTAGGGGGGTCATTTTGTGGGCAATTCCATTGTCCTGGTGCTCCAGGGCCTTCAAAAGTGTAATAGGTGGTTGAGAAATGAGGTGTGTAATTTATGCTCGTAGAAAGCCTAAAGGTGCTACTTCAATGTTAAGCCTCGATATGTGGCCAGGCTGTGTAAAAGCCTCACACATGTGGTATTGCCATACTCAGGAGGAGTAGCAGAATGTATTTTGCGGTGTCATTTTTGCTATGTACATGCTATGTGTTGGAAATATCTTATAAATGGACAACTTTGTGTAAAAAAAATGCATTTTCATTTTTTTCCACATTTTCCAAAAACTTCTGGAAAAAAATGAACGGTTCAAAAGACTCATTAGGCCTCATAGATTATATGTTGGGGTATTAGCTTTCCAAAATTGGGTTATTTTGTGGGCAATTCCATTGTCCTGGTGCTCCAGGGCCTTCACAAGTGTAATAAGTGGTTGAGAAATGAGATGTGTAATTTATGCTTGTAGAACGCTTAAAGGTGCTACTTCAATGTTAAGCCTCGGTATGTGGCCAGGCTGTGTAAAAGTCTCACACATGTGGTATCGCCATACTCAGGAGGAGTAGCAGAATGTGTGAGAAATAACCTGTTGTTATTACAATTTTGTGTAAAAAAAAATATTCATTTTGCAAAGAATTGTGGGAAAAAATTACAACTTCAAAAAATTCACCATGCCTCTTACTAAATACCTTGGGATGCCTACTTTCCAAAAAGAGTCATTTGGGTGGTATTTGTACTTTACTGGCTTGTTAGTGTCTCACAAAATGAGATGCCATCAGTACATCAGGAGTGATCAATTTTCAATGATTTGCACCCTAGCTTGTAGACTCTATAACTTTCACAGAGACTAAATAATATGCACTAATTTGGGTTATGTTTACCAAAGATGGGTAGCAGTATAAATCTTGGCCCAAATTTATGAAGAAAAAACTGAAAATTTCGGCTCAGAGCCAGAGGCCGTGTTCCTTTTTTTCCTCCTCCTGAAGACCAGAATGATTGAAGTCTTACCTTGGATAAAGTGTCCACGATTGAGGCCTGGTTGTTCGGCAAGTTGTGCCCCAGAAGATGTGTGGCATCTCCAGCAATTCCCAGCCGTTGGCGGGTCAGAGAAGGGCGATAGCTGCAGTCCCATGTAAATCCCCAGCAGTCCTCAGTGGTGAGTGGGGTGAAGAGGGGTGATGGATGCGGTGCCATGTAAAATCTACAGCAGCCCCAGCTATGAGCGGGGTGGAGAAGGGTGATGGATGCGGTCCTATGTAAATCCCTGGCAGTCCCCATCTGTGAGTGGGGTGATGGCTCAGAGCCAAAGGCCATGTTCCGTAACTAGCCTACTCCTGACACTGGGGTGGGAACTCCTGCTGCCATGGAGTCCATCAGGAAAGGAAAATTACGGTAAGTATTTGATAGGAAATTTTCAGTTTTCCTGACAGACTCCATGGCAGTATACGTATGGGATTTAACTACCCATACTCCTCATGGGCAGGCAATGCTGAACCAAAGGCTTTAATTCATACCATCAACAGACAGGCCCTTTAAGCCACAATAAACAGAAGATAACTAAGCAGGCTCTGCATAATAATGAGCCATAAAAGTATTGATTGAGGGCCGCAAGGCCGCCCTACGGACTATATTGGGAGCCACATGCTGCGAAGCTGCCCGAGATGTAGACACACTTCTGGTTGAGCCAGTGGTCACCACCTCCAGAGAGCCAAGCCCTCAGTTCTGAGCCTGTTGGATGGCCCAGACAACCCGTGCCACCATCATCCTAGATGAGGCACATTTCCCATGTTATTTTTGGCATTCTAAAGCCTGAAGGAAGCTATAGCTTGCAGATATAATAATATCTGAGAGATTCCTAGAACCAAAGAAAAGGCCATCTTATACATAGTTCACATTTGTTTTACACTTGCCAAG
The DNA here is from genome assembly GCA_018402905.1 of Glandirana rugosa. NCBI lineage: Eukaryota > Metazoa > Chordata > Amphibia > Anura > Ranidae > Glandirana > Glandirana rugosa. The sequence continues at coordinate 14,084 of BLSH010373011.1, read as the reverse complement.
TCACTCATAGTAGCGCAAAAGTCAGATCACTTATTTGTAAAGAAAGGGCATTGCTGAGAGCCAAACTCAGGATTCCACAACATGACCTCTCCCATGTTTAAAGGATGTATGTTAGTACTCTAAAGGTTAGCAGAACAATTCCTTGGTACCCATGAAATAATGTCATCTTGAGATTCGAGTCAAGCATAGGCAACAGCACCACTCACTCTGGAAAGAGTCTTAAGAAAGATTCTCCATGGCGATGCCTCAGTTTGAGGCTTTATATGCCGATGTGATAGCCACGAGAAAGGTGAATTTGACAGAGGTCTTAATAGGGACAATCTTAGAATACTGTGCTCCAATTCCCGAGGGAGACAAGAACAAGAGGGCGGTACCATTTGGGAAGCCTCTGCTTACTCCAAAGTCTGAGCCTAGGTCATGACAGAAGGTCTGGCCTGAGGGAAATGGGCTCTGACTTCCGGTAGCTGATCCGCGCTAACACAGGGAGCCATGGCGAATACGGCATCTCTGCCTCTATCTCCATGACTTCTGTTTTGAATCCTCACAAAAACCGAGGTTGACTGGAACAGGAAGAATCGCATAGGTCCTGCTGCATATCCAATAATCCATCAGGTCCCTGTCCTGAAACCTTGGAGATACCAGCCCTGCGTATATGTTAGCAGATATCATGATATCATGCGTTGGAAGCTTTTTGAGTGATATACTTTACAGAATACTTTACTTTCATGGAGAAATAGCAGAACATGTCTTCTAGCATGGAGATAGGAACAGGAACTATACAAGTGCACACTTTGATACAGAATGTACATCCGGTGTTAATATTGTAACACAGCATACACACTAATACTGCAGTGCCACCTACTGGTATAGACAGCTATAATGTATATATGTAGTTTACAGTACCAAGCAACTTTACTGTAGTACTTCCAACAGTATAAAACTTCTCCGACTTCTTGGTGCACAGGGAGACAAACAGGTTGATTTTGGACTGACCCCCAGGGACCTGCCTGAAAACTAGCACATGGAGAGACCATTTGTTGCGTTTCAGTTGGACTCTGGAAAGAAAGCCCTGTTAGAATCATTCAGGATTCCAGGGACATAAATCGATGAGATGTCGGTTAGATTCTTCTGAGTCCAAGGCATACTGGCTTGTAGGGTGCAGAAGGCTGCCAGTAATTTCAGAATGTTTGCACACTCCTGTGAAACTGATAGCCCCACTTGTTCTGCATTATCCCTGATAAGCAGTAAGTTCCCCATTTTGTATCGCTGGTATCAAACGCGATTGTGAAGCAGGAGATGGGGCAATGGAATGGCCAATAAATACCTTTCTCCGTTGCAGCCACCTAGTGCTCTCTCATGACTGAGGCCTTGTAGATGACCTGCATTTTACTTCCTGGCTCCCACTGCTGGGGAAACCCCTTATGGAAGGGCCACATTCTCTAGAGCGTCAAACTTGACCATTGGCTACATAGACACCATAGTGCCGATAATTTTGGATACTGAAAGGTGTGCAGGTGGGAAGAAGACTGACCCAGATTCAGGTAACAAAGCAAGTTAACATTTAGGTCTACGAAATGAGCCAGTCACATGGCTGGAACCCAATCATAAACTTTCTCTTTTAGATGAGAAATGTTTTAGGTGTGTGAGGACTATAGCTGGCCTCTGCAAGCCGTTCTTTATGACCATGAAGAGGGACAAGTGCATGCCCAGAAATCTTCCACCTTCTGGGACTGGCACAGTAGTACTTTGCGACAACAGAGACCTTACATAATACAAGAGTATCTGCCTCTTTACCTCGGAGTAAGGTAAATCTGGAAAAACAAAACTGAGCTGAGGAGGAAATCCCAAGGCCCATGTGTATCCTGAAATGACCGCTTTAAAGTTCCAAAAGTCGAGACCCCAACTCGGCTTCTCGGAAACCCAAGGTCAGGTTCACTTAGCCGACATTTGAGGGGACACCTGGCCTCTCCACCAGCTCTTTCCAAAATCCTGACCTGGTCTGTAAAGCGTGCGACCCCCGCACACTCTGAACATTGTCTTCTAGACCCCGTATTCTTCCGGCCTAGCAGGCGCCGGTCCTGAGGCAAAACCCAACTGTGGCCCAGGTTATGGAGCTATTCAGCTTGTTGCAAACAATGAAGCTCAAGGGGATCTTCCACCACGCCTGCTAGGGGCAGGATCCACAAGCCAAGGCCAAAGCCATGGCGTTTACTTAGCCGTAGCTAGCCAGAACATTCCTACAATGTGTATGATGTCAAATGAAGCCTCGTCATGGAACCTACCGCCAGCTCTGGCTCCTGAACTACCAGGTGTCTGATCGCTTCATCTGAAAGGTTTTGAATACTGCATCCACATTCTTCTTCCACATTTTCAGTGCTATAAACATGGCCACTAGAGCCTAGACCGCCTTTCAGCCCAATCACTGCATCTTCCAGGGAAGAGCGACCGGCTTGCTTGCCTTATCAAGACTTCAACCACTAGAGAGGCAGCCTTTCGATGCTTCACATCCTTATTCCTGAATGGATAGAGCTTGGCCTGCTCAGAAGGGAGGTATATCTCGCGACCTTGCTCATCCAAAATGCTGTCCCCTAGTTCCATTAGGAATGGGGAGAATAGGACACTCTCTCTGAGGCTACGTCTCCACTATTACGACCCCAAAGTCGCACGATTCAGAGCGCGACTCTGGAGTGCAACTCCGATGCAACTAAGTGCAGCCCCCGATCCAACTTTACAGTCTCTGGGTCAGAGCTTCAGCAAAGTTGCACCGAAGTAGTGCAGGAACCCTTCCAGAGTTGCTGCAACTTTAAGACGCATAAATTGGAATGCATGACAAGTCGCACTGGAGGAAACAGAACCCAAGGTGCTTACAGAACTTCCTCTTGCTTTACAGGAAACTCTACAGGTTCTACCCATACAAATGCCCTCTTCATAGCTTTGACCAAAAGGGCACCACAAGGGCAAAGTGACTCTCTCTGCCTCACTGTCTGAGGTCCTTATAGATGGATGGCATGGTTGGGATGGTTCCTGCTCTTCCTAGCCATCCTAGTGGGAGAAACACACCTTAACGGCTAGTGGGCATTGCATGTAGCTTATACCCTACTCTTTAAGGGGTTCTTGCACCCCGCACCTCACCAGAGACTTGAATTGATGGAAATCCTTTTCTCCAACCGCTCGGGCATAATATTGCTCACACAGAGACCTGCCCTCTGGGACCTGAATCCTGTATCCCCAGCAGGCTCCTTCCTTGGAGCGGCTGACATAGTGGTGAGTGCGGTACCTAGAGAAGGATTCAAAGCTTCTGCTATGAAGGCTGGATCTTGACAGTGACTTATGATGACTAAATCTGGATGAAGAAAGTTGATGTTGTGACCTAAAGAGGTCTTACTGATCTCATGCTGTGTATTGTCAATCTGACCTAGAAGGGCTCACAAAAAAAAAGCACAAAATAGGGTAGAAAGGAAAGGACTAAGAACCCAAAAATGTGCCCAGGCAAGCAAGGAAAGAAAAGGGTTAACACCCTCTCAAACTTGCTACACAAGGGCTGGCCACAGGGGGAGCAGTAATACATCTGTAGTGTGAACTGCACAGATAACAAACCTGCACAGGTGATACAATCACACCAGACAGCACACAAGGTTGTATTGCAGAGCATATACCTGTGAAGACTGCTGCAAGCTGTCCACAGAGAAAAACACAATATCAACAGTACTGACCGTTGATTGAATTTCTCCCTCTGCAATGATGCCACTGCTGCCAACAGCACACATGCGCTGAGTTCCTGGGCAGGAATAACCCAGGGACACTAGGTCAGAAGAGGGAGTGGCGGCTTGGAACGCAGGTGCGCTCCAGCCACCACAGGCTGGAAAACATTAAAGCCAGACAAACAGATAAAAACACAAACTGCTGCCATTGAGTATGCAATAGAAAGGTATACATCACCGCACACGGCATCCCCCACAATTACGCCTGGATACAGAAGATGTTGCTGCATGGGCTCAAGGTGTTTATGGCCGCCTGCTCTTAGCTAAGCTATTAGGCCATACTGCTGCTTTGCCTGCCAATGGCCAGGCTTGAGTTCTTCATGGCACCGCATCCATCACCCTTCTCCACCCCGCTCATGGCCGGGGGTTGCTGGAGATTACACATGATGCCACATCCATCACCCCTCTTCACCCCATTCACAGCTGGGGACTGCTAGGGATTTACATGGGACCGCATCCATCGCCCTTCTCCACCCCGTTCATAGCTGGGGCTGCTGGAGATTAAACATGGTGCTGCATCCATCACCCCACTCACAGATGGGGACTGCCAAGGATTTACATAGGACCGCATCCATCACCCTTCTTCACCCCTCTCATAGCTGGGGCTGCTGTAGATTTTACATGGCACCGCATCCATCACCCCTCTTCGCCCCACTCACCACTGAGGACTGCAGGGGATTTACATGGGACAGCAGCTATTGCCCTTCTCTGACCCACCAACGGCTGGGAATTGCTGGAGACGCCACACATCTTCTGGGGCACAACTTGCCGAACAACCAGGCCTCATTCGTGGACACTTTATCCAAGGTAAGACTTCAATCATTCTGGTCTTCAGGAGGAGGAAAAAAAGGAACACGGCCTCTGGCTCTGAGCCTAAATTTATGGGAGTGGGGTCCTATAGGAGTGGAGAGGAGGCGGGAATAACCCATACGTATGCTGCCATGGAGTCTGTCAGGAAATTACTTTTTTGCAAAATTGTTAAATAGAAACTAAAAAAGTGTTTTTTTTTTCAAAATTTTCTTTCTTTTTTTGCTTATATTGCAAAAAATAAAAAACCCAGCAGCAATTAAATACCACCAAAAGAAAGCTCTATTTGTGAGAAAAAAAATGATACAAATTTTGTTTGGGTACAGTGTAGCATGAGAGAATAATTGAGATTCAAAATGTGAGAGCGTTGAAAGCTGAAAATTGGTCTGGGCAGGAAGGGGGTATAAACGTCCTGTATTGATGTGGTTAAAATTGTATATCTAAAGTATGTGTTCCCAACTGAATGTGTGTGATGTAAGGGCTCAAAAAAGTGAACAGTGAATCTATTACCTAAGGCGTGTATGGCACTGGAATGGGCTAGGTGTATTACCCAGAGTGTTGGGAGCTGCTGTTGAGTGATCCTCTGGCCACCCCAGACCGCTGCACCCCTGGCATAGGGCAGGTTCCCACCAATGTCATGCAGACGCCGTAGCCTCTGTGGGAGGGTGAAGGCTGCCCTCAGTACTTATGTCCGCAGTAGGGTCCCACCCCGTCCTGTGCAAGACGCGAGATGGTCCGGGACTCTGCGCGTCTTCCACTTCTTCATTAGATACCAGCCCAGATGGGGCGGACATGGGGCTTGGACTCCCATCCCATTTCCGGGGTTGCGATGCTCTACAGTTCTCTCTCCACCCTTACCTGTTTGGTACAATGGTGGGGGCAGGGATTTACCTCCGGCGCATCGACGTTATGATGAGACGCACCACTCACTGCACCCTATGATGGTCTCAGACCCTCTCCCACCTTGCACAGGAAGGGGTGTGACCCTACTGTGGACATAAGTACCGCGGGTGGCCTGCACCCTCCCACAGAGGCTACGGCGTCTGCATGACGTTGGTGGGAACCTGTCCTATGCCAGGGGTGCAGCGGTCTGGGGCGGCAGGAGGATCACTCCACAGCAGCTCCCAACGCTCTGGGAAATACACCTAGCCCATTCCGGTGCCATACCTTAGGTAATAGATTCACTGTTCACTTCTTTGAGTCCTTACATCACACACATCCAGTTGAGAACACATACTTTAGATATACAATTTTAAATTGAATTTTTTGTTTTTTTGTTTTTTTGTTTTACACTCTCCCTCTCGCTAGTCCCCTCGGGGGTACACATGTATTTTTACACTTTTTCACAGCGTATTTGATCACTTTTTTATCACTTTTTTATTCACATTTTTTTATTAATTGGATCTGTCTACACACACGCACTTATATAGGTGCTGTGCCGTGATGTTTGGGCCTGCCCATGGCTGGTTTCCTCTGGTCTTGGGGGTAATTCCCGCCTCAACCCTGGTGTAAGCATCTGTCTGTGGCTCCTGTCGGCTCCTCTCCTCAGGCTGGGTACAGCTCCGTTTGCTGTTTTGTAAGTTTATAACACAATACCGTATACACATATTCCTTCATCTGTCCTGGTGTGGATGCTATAAAATAACAGCCTACCATTTACCTATTTCTCTAGTACCCCTTCATTTGATACTCCTGACGAGTGGCTGCAATGCCACGGAACGTGTAGAGTCCACATGCAGGGTGCCAAGACTAGTCTAACCTATATTTTGTAATATGTTCAGTATGAGTCCCTATGAAGGGCGCCAAGACCAGGCTGACTCTTACCAAGTTCTGGAAATTTAGCATATTCATTTTTTATGTGTATGTTATACGTATTTACTCATGAGTTCTTTGGGCCAATCATGTTCCCACACAAATGTATGGACATTGTATGCATTTTTGTATCATACTGTACCATGTTTACTGTTTTATATAATCATGTCAATGTATGAATCTTATTAAAACTACATTAAATATTCATTATGTCATTTTGGGATCATGATATGTCTAACATTTGATATGGTTATGGCTCTCTGATACATGAGTGACATGCACATGGTCATGTGGTATTTTCGAACCACAATGACATGCCTCATTTAAAGCCCCATTTGTTTCTTCCCTGTTATTGTCTGAACATGTGTTTAGCAGGACAGGGGGCCGTTATCACAGACAAGCACAGCCGCCTGTCCACAGCCAACGTGGACAAGCTAACGTTAATTAAAATGAACCAGGTATGGATCCCACAAGACTTGTCTGTACCTTGTGCAGAATAGACACATTATACCGGTCTCACACAGCCATTGGTATACTTAAGTGAACTTATTCTTTTTTTTTTTTATAGAACATAAGTCTTTATTGGAATTTATAACAGGAGAAACATGAAAAATGAACCATGGTACATTTTATATGGAAAAAGTGAACCCGTGCTAGAACATCTCTGGGTTTGTCTGCAGATAGTGATCTTTTTTTTTTTTTAATATGTCTCAATATTTTGGTGGCTACCCCAATTAGGAAAAAAAAAAAAAAAAAAAAAACCCCATCGGTGGTTTTATAACT
>BLSH010372939.1:1065252-1102054 GCA_018402905.1 Glandirana rugosa | reverse complement strand
GAAACATGTTCATATTTGTCCCTTCGGATAATTTCAGATGAACTGTTGTGATCGCCTCTAAAAAGCTGTGTACGAACGATCAGATTATCGCACAATCACTTTGAAAGCGGTATTTTTCATATGATTTTCTGATCATGTGTACGGTCCTTAGATTGTATTCAAACTTAGTCAATCAACCAGGACAGAAAATTGATTTTTTGGGCATTAATTTGATTATTTTTCAATGATGAGGTATCATAGTGGAAACAGAGATATCCTGGATAATGTACAATCATATTCTGGCCATTTTTTTTTTTTTTTGTGCATTTCTGGCCAAGTTTTATGTTTAAAACAGGGTGGATTTGATTTAAAGCGGAAATTAAGTCATTTTTTAATCTTTCCATCTATTAAATCCTCTGCCCTTGTTGATTTAACTTTGGATAGTAAAAGTTTTTTTTTTCTGCCAGTAAATACCTTATACAGCCCACTTCCTGTTTCTTGTCAGGATTATGACATCATGCACAGCTGTCTTGCCAGGAAGGGAGGGGGGGCTGAGTCATAAGAGGGCCAATGAGAGCTGCAGAGCTGGAGGTGCCTGTGTAAATCCAGGAAGTGAACAGGCAGCAGCTTCAGCTGCTCACAGTTAAAATGATTGCAAGTAGACTCAATGGAGGGAGATTTCTACAGCATATTTGGCTAGTACAGAATCACAGTTTATATAAAATAATATGCAAAGTAGTTGGAGGGAAGCTTCTGAATGGCAAACATGTTTTTATTATAAATCAACTCGATTTAAAGCAACTGTCATCTCTGTCCCACAGCTTCTCCTCCTCTGACCCGCTGTTGACTCACCAACAGTCCCATTCACTTTAATGGGACAGCTGGTGATGCGGCAGTGACACAACAAGGTGAGGGACGTGGCGGCGGCAGGTGAGTGGATGCCCTCAGGTGCTGCCATGATGGATCTGAAATGAGAGGTGCTCTTTAAATGTAAGGACTTATCCTTGCTGGTAGTTAGAATCGTTAATATTTGTAAATAAATGAAGGTTTCCTATTTAGTATTTACTCATACACATGGGTATTTTTACAGCCTCGTTTTTGAGCCGTTTTTACAGCTTAAAAACGCCTCTCCATGTTATTCAATGGCCTCATACACACACTGACGATTTTCAGCTGTAAGTGGCATAGGCGTTTTTAAGCTGTAAGCTGTAAGCGCTAGAGCTGTTTTGACGCTGACCCCGGCAAAATGCTCAAAAACGTGGCTTAATGTTGTATACCCAGTGTTAAGCCTCGTCAGGCCTTTCTCTGCCTCTATTCAAAATCAATGGTTCCCTATGGAAGCCCATTGATTTGAATAGAAGTCACACCAGAAGTCGGATCATGATGATCCGACTTGCGGTGTGACTTGTGTGATGAGGATCTTGAAGGGGAACCCCCTCAAAAATTAAAAGAAAAACATTTGCGTAGGATTCCCACCCAAGAGGTACCAGAACCTTCGGTTTGGTATGGATTTTAAGGAGAACCCCCACGCCGTAAAAATTGCATAGAGTCGCCCCCAGGATCCATGTCAGACCCTTATCCGAGCACTCAGCCTGGCAGGCCAGGAAAGGGGGAGGGGACTAGCAAGTGCCCCCCCCCCCCGACCATACCAGCCACATGCCCTCAACATTGGGGGGGGTGGGTGCTGCGCCCCCCTCCCCAAAGCACCTTGTCCCCATGTTGATTAGGACAAGGGCCTCTTCCCAACAACCCTGGCCGTTGGTTGTTGGGGTCTGCGAGTGGGGACTTATTGCAATCTGTAAGTCCCCTTTAACAAGGGGGCCCCCAGGTCCCAGCCCCCCACCCTATATGAATGAGTATGGGGTACATTGTACTGCTACCTACTGACCTAAAAAAAAAAAGTGTAAAAAACCCACACTACCCAGGTTTTTAAAATATTTATTAAAGCGGAGTTCCACCCAAAAGTGGTACTTCCGCTTTAAGGGGAGGTGACCCCCTGACATGCCATAATTGGCATGTAATTTTTTTGGGGGGGGCCGTGGACCCTGTTTTCACAGGGTCCCAGGTCCATTTCCTCCCCTGGCGCCGAGGAGCCGGAAGGAAGTTCACCTTCCCTCCCTCCCTCCCACCGATCTTCTGGGACACGTCACAGGTCCCAGAAGATGCGGCGAGCCATTCACAAGCTGCAGCGCGACTCGCGCATGCGCAGTGAGTGCCCGGCTTTGAAGCCAAAGCCGGGTGCCCACACCTGTGATGCCGGCGCCACCGAGGGGAGGGGGAGACGAGAGAGCCGTCGGATGACCGCATTGCAGGAGTGAGGGACAGGTGAGTGGCCGATTGTTAAAAGTCAGCAGCTACACTTTTGGTAGCTGCTGACTTTTAACAGGGTGGAACTCCGCTTTTAACAGGGTGGAACTCCGCTTTAAATCAGCTCCGGAGTTTTCTCCCTCTCCGGCGTCTTCTTTCTTCTGCTCTTTTGCAGGGTCTTCTTTCTTCTGAGGGGTCTTCTGTCTTCTGCTCTTCTCCCTCTGTTCTTCTTCCCATGTTGGCACAACGTGATCTCCCGGACTAATGAGGTCTCTGTGCTCTGCATTGACTTATATTGGCATGGGGTGGGGCCACCTGCTGATGTCATCTGGAGGCCCCACCCCTTTATGAGGTCACCGCCCATGCCAATATAAGCTTGCTGTTACCGTGGGTTGCCCAGCAACCAGTGATATTGCGTGGGGTGTGCCCCGCCTGCTGCTCTTGACCGCGGTTCTCACTCTCCCTCCCAGCTTCCATCCCCCTGCAGCTTGCCGAACGCGCTGACTCCTGCCCTCAAGGTATGTGGGGCATAGTTTAAGTTGCACGCTGATGGGCAGAATCTGTTAAGGTGCACGCTGATGGCATATTTTGTTAAGGGGCACACTGATGGGCACATTTTGATGTGCCCATCAGAGTGCCCCTTAACATAAAATGTGCCCATCAGCGTACCCCCTTAACATAATATGTGCCCATTAGTGTGCACCCACTAACAGTGGGCCTCCTTAACATAAAATGTGCCCATCAGCATGCCTCTTATTTTATGTTAAGGGGCACTCTGATGGGCACATTTTATAGTGCATGCTGATGGGCAGATTTTATGTTAAGGAGCACTCTGATAGGCACAACAAAATGTGCCCATCAGCATGCCCCTTATTATGTTAAGGGGCCACTGTGATGGGGACACCTGATGTAAGGTGGCACTATAATGGGGACACCTGATGTAAAAGGGCACTGTGATGGGGACACCTGATGTAAGGGGGCACTGTGATGGGAACACCTGATGTAAGGTGGCACTATAATAGGGACACCTGATGTAAAGGGGCACTCTGATGAGAACACCTGATGTAAGGAGGCGTTGTGACGGGAATATCTGATGGGGACACCGATGTAAGAGGGCACTCTGATGGTGGCAACTGATTTTTGGGAGTAGTCTGATGGGGGCACCCAATGTAATGAATTCCGCTGGTAGGGGCACCTGATGTAAGGGGGAACACTACTGGGGACAATTACAGAGTATTACCAGTGTGTGGAGGAAACGGTAATAAAAGCGCCAGAGAGTGCGGCTTGCGCCAAAATATGAAAGAAGACACGTACAATCTTTTATGGCACAGACTTGTGATTCGGACCTTGGCTGGAAAAATGATTTAGTTACTGGACCGCCTTGAATTTTAATTCTCTACCCTTGGGATAAAGCAATATTCCTGATCTTTGTTTTATCTCATGGTTACTGTGAAATTGTGTGGATGCATCAATGTAGTGCATGTTATCTCCTTCTTTTAAAAGTTTTTATTGTTTAACATAAGATATAAGGCAGGACCGACATGAGGTAATACAGAAGATATGTATACAACATCATTAGTAAATTAACAAAAAGATGCGTGGACACATACAGAGGCACTTGGGAGTATACAAAATGAGCCATGATACATAAACAAGAGGGAGACAGGAGAAGGCCACATGAGAGCCCGAACCACGAGTGAGGGAGGAAGGGGCTATCCATACCCCGCCCGGCGCCCCTCGTGGGAGCAATCTGCGCCAGGTGGGGCAGGGAGCATTTTGAGGGTATTGAAGGGGGCTGTCGCTGCAGCCCTGTCTCTGTCGAACATACAAGGCGTGTAGGGAACTGAGCAGGGAAATGCATGTTATCTCCTCTTGCAGAGCTTGGATTCATTGAATGAGTTTACCAAAAATGTAAATATTACAGAATATACAGCCTCATGCCACATAACTAAGCTCAATTTTTATGCTGAATAAAGTCATTTAATAATGTATCTTAACTACTTGACCACTGAGCACTTAAACCCCCTTCCTGACCAGACCAATTTCAGTGCTCTCACATTTTAAATGACAATTTCTCGGGCATGCAACACTGTACCCATATGAAATTTTGTCCCGTTTTTCACACAAATAGAGCTTTCTTTTGGTGGTATTTAATCACCACTGAGTTTTTTATTTTTTTCGCTATAAATGAAAAAAGGCTGAAATTTTTGTAAAAAAAAATAGCATTTTCTTCATTTCTGTTATAAAATTTTGCAAATTAGTAATTTTTCTTCATAAATTTTTGCCACAATTTATATTGCTATATATCTTTAGTTAAAATAACCCAAATCCGTGTATATTATTTGGTCTTTGTGAAAGTAAGGCCCCTTTCACATGGGCATTCCATTCAGGTCCTCCTTTCCGTTTTTCAGGCGGACGCTCCATGCAGCTCTATGGAGCGGCAGATGCCAGCGGTGACATGTCCGCTGACATCCGCCACACTCCGATCTGGTCCGTGAAATACAGACGGATGGAAACCCTATTTTCCTTCCTTCTGTAGAATCGGATAGGAGTGGATCGGATGAAAACAGACAGGCGAGTTCTGTTTTCATCCGATCTCCATAGAGCAGAGTTTCTACACAGTGAGTGGAGACAGATCTGTCCCGCCTGCTCAGTGGGGATCAGCAGATTGCAGACTCTGCTCTGCTCAGCAGGGATCAAACGGACAAGCTAGTGTGAAAGGGACCTTAGGGCTGGTTCACACTGCAGCGATCCCAGAGATCGCATATGATTCGCACTGCAGTGTGAATCAAATGCGATCTCTGTGCCATGCAAATTCAGCCGTAGAGATCGTATGGCTGAATTCGCATCGCAATTGGAGCAAACTCGCACTGGACTCTTTTTTCCACAGGGGCAGCATCGTATCACATGGGTGTTCACACCATGCGATCCGATTCCTGTGCGAGTTTGCATTGAGATATGCAAACTGATTTGGGGGTGTCATTAACATTGTCTTGACACTACCCGCAGTTCGCATATGGTAGTTTGAACTGCCCCCGGGAGACATGCGGTGGGGGAATCCACAGTGGATTCGCAGGGTTTATGCAGATGAGCACTGTAGTGGTGCAGATGAGCACTGATGGGCACTGTAGTGGCACTGATGGGCACTTTAGTGGCAATGAAGGCACTGTAGGGCACAGGTGAGCACTGTAGTGGCACTGGGCACTCTGGTGGCATAGATGTGGCACCGATTACACAGATGAATGCTGTAGTGGCACTGTAAGGCACTGATGTCGCACAACTATTGTTGGATAAATTTTTACTCCAAAAGCAGTTTATTAAAATAAATGTGAAAAAATCGATTTAAATAAAAAGAAATCTGTTAATTTTTTTTTTTTAAATCATTGATTTTTATCCACTCTGGTTTAAAATCCAGTTTCCTCCTACTATAAAAAGGCATTTGTGCAGCAGCTCTAGTGTGACCCTCGGCTTATAAGATCAGTCATTTATCAAAGTGTGTCTATTATTTATTTATTTCAGGTACTTATGTGTCTAGCCACCATACAGGAGATTGTATAATGTATGGTCAGCCTGATACACAGTCTGATCGTTCAATTCCTATTCTATCGGAGTCATAGATTGAGCATTCATTTAATTCATCTTTGATGGTATTATTGATTGAAAATTGTTTAATTTGCCTCAGAATTGCTTTGTGTATGGGCAGCATTAGGCCTCATGTGACGGGGAGAATATTAGCTGCATATACAGTGTGAGGGAACAGTTGGCATTGCCCCCGGTGTAACTCAATGACCAGCACCACCACTGGTAGCTGGTCCTGATCACATCAGAGAGTATTGGAAGTGTGGGCAGAATCACACATTTCTGTGTTGTCAGAATGCACTAAAAAAGTGTGTTTTTCATGGGACAAAACGCCCAAAAAATGCACAAAAACATGCCGTTTAAAAATGCAAAATAAAGGGGTACAGAAGATACTGTGGTGTGTTTTTGGGGCTTAAAGCAGACCATGCAAGTGAATGGGCTGCCCCTACGTGTTGCACCAAAAGTACGCCAAAAAAAAACGTGGTTGCTCAGCTGTGAATGCAGCCTCAGTGATAACATGCAGACAATGACTCTGACCGGCCTTAGATGCAGACAGTTTGTGTCCAGCTAATCGTCAAGTGTGTATACCGCCATAGCGCAGGTCCAGGGGTGTCTTTCAGCCATCTCTGAACACAGCAGATTATGTGCCCTCATTTGACCATCTGAATGACCTTAGGCTGGCTGTACACGGGGGGGAATTTCTGCCGTTTTCATTTGCACATCCATCACAAGTAACTGCTGTAATTTACCCAATACATTTATTTTCTATGATTGTCAGCTCCATCTACTGGCCATATTGCAGTATTTTTCTGATTGGGGTATTTCAGGGAAATACCACATCAAGGCCACTAGATGGAGCTGGCAGCCATAGAGAATAAACATATTAGGGAAATGACAGTGATTATTTATGATGACTGTGCAGCCTAGGGCATTCCTACAGCATTGTTTTTTTTTTTCTATAAATCGACCCTGTTGCTGAAAAGTTTCATCAGCAACAGGATTGGTCATGTGATATTGGGCTTAGACTGGCCACACATGGTGCAATTTTCAGGACGTTTTTTCCAGCTTTTAAATGCAAAATGATCAAATGGTTCAAGGCAACCAAGTACCAATTAGAATATAGAGCTGATGATGGAGGCATGGCCTAAGCCTCTGAAATGCATTCTGATTGGCCGCTACCAGAGACAGCTTTTATTATGATACAGCACTGTGTGAGTGCATCTTATACTATTTTTATACAATTTATGTTAAATAAACTATGCTGCACTAGTTATGGTCTGGTGCTTCTGTTCTATCCCTTCAGTTTTCATCCAATTAGAATGTTTCACTGATTGTTGATGCTTTAAAAGGCCATCATAGCCTGTACAATCTCTATTAGATCTGCCATCACATATGAAGTCTAAAGGTCCTACCTCATTTTTATTCTAATGGAATAGATCGTTTAGGTTTGACCTTCTATTACATCATTTTGGTAAATCTATTTGAGATTGTACAATCAGATTGTCTGGTGTATGGCCAGTCTAACTGTTTTTGGGATTTGAAGCTGATTGATCGTAGTTGACATTGCCTAAATATTTCCTTGTGTATGCCCATTATTAATTGCTAAGTGATACATCCAAGAGGCACTGGGCCTTCAACACAGCAGTGAAGGGAAAACAATCGTTGCCTCTGACTAGGCAGCTCATATGTATACATAGCTACCCTCTGATAGTTACAAGAAAGTCACTCAAAGCTTAAACCAAAAGGAGAATCTCCAGACCAAAATTGAAAAAGAGTCCAAAAAGGTTTAAGAGTTCACAAAAAACTTCCAACACGTTTCAGGGCCTAACTCCCCTTCATCAGGGCTAGAAGAATAAATAATTAGAAGCACACTATGGATAATAACACAGATAAATCTTCAGGTGAATACTGCTATAAAATAGATAATGAACTATTTACATAAAATTACACATTTTTTATGCAGTTTTAGAATAATCACTGGAGATTTTCTGATTATTATCTAGGTTATACTTCTATTTATTTGTACTTTTAGCCCTCATAAAAGGGGGTTTGGTCCTGAAATGTGAGGGAAGTTTTATTGGGAACTGTTAGAGCTTTTTAGACTCTTGCAATTTTGGGTCTGGCAATCCTTCATTTGGTTTAAAGTGATTGTAAAGGTAAAATGTATGCTCATACTTACCTGCTCTTCTCGGGTCCCCTGCCAACACTCCTGGCCCCTCCCCCCTGCTGAGTGCCCCCATTGCAAGCCGCTTACTGTGGTGACACTTGAGCGGGCTCATGCCTGAACCACTTGTGTGGGTCCATAGAGCGCCCCCTGCTCCCTTGTTACTGCCTGTGATTGACAGCAGTGCCTCGTGCTGCTGTCTCTGAGCCAATGAGGGGGGAGAGAGCGGAGATAGCTGCTTCTTCTACTCTTATGCACAGTGCTGGATGAAGATCGGGCTCAGATATGTATTTGGGGGGGGGGGGGGCTGCAGAAGGTTTTTTATCTTAATGCATAGAATGCATTAAGGTAAAACCTTGAGCCTTGAGAACCACTTTAAGCTTTTAGTATTATTGGCGGAAAGCAGCAGCTCAGGCACAGTGGTGGAGACATCGTCATTGATTGTCAGTATCCAGAGGAATGACATCTTGTCAATATGAAGAACCGTTTCTTGGAAGTTTTGTGCTTTATGGCTATTTGACAACTGAAGCACAGTGTACTTTTACTTGTAATTTCAAGTATAGTTATTTTGGTTGTCAGTCTTCTTTATTGGAAAAGTATGAGGGCTACCATTGCAGGCCCTCTATTGAAAATGCTGGTTCCTCGGCTTCAATACTTTTTTAGTCCTCGGCTCGGGACATACATGTTGTAAATCAAGTGTGGCCATGCATGTTGGACAGAAGTCAGTTCTTAGATGGACTTTGGTCAAGCAGACTTTTTGGAAATGTTTTCTCAATCAGCAGGCTGCAGCTGGTGATCGGTGACAGCAGAGAGTCCCACTGTCAGAATACAGAGTCTTGGGGGGCGATTCCTTCCATCCACCTTGCCTGTGTGAATGGGGGAATCTGTTCTTTTTTTTTTTTTAATCAGCTCACTGGCTGAATGAAAGAACAAAAAAAAAAAACAAATAATCTTTGGTCGGTTTATAGACACGGAAGCACTGGAGCCAAATCAGCAACATAACATTCTGAAAAGCAGGGTTGATTTGATTTAAATCATAATTTTAACCACTTCAGCCCCGGAAGGATTTCACACTTTAGGACCAGAGCCCTTTTTGCGATTCGGCACTGCGTCACTTTAACTGACAATTGCGCTGTCGTGCGACGTTGTACCCAAACAAAATTTGCGTCCTTTTTTTCCCACAAACAGAGCTTTCTTTTGGTGGTATTTGATCACCGCTGCGTCATTTCTGATCGCCGCTATAAACAAAAGAAGAGCGACAATTTTGCAAGAAAAAACAAATTTCTTACTTTTTGCTAAAATACAAATCCAACAAAAAAATATAAAAAAACATATTTTTTTCACAGTTTTTGGCCGATTTATATTCTTCCTCATATTTGGGATTAAAAAAAATCGCAATCAGCCTTTATTGATTGGTTTGCGCAAAAGTGGTCGCGTTTACAGGTGATGAGAATTCATTTCTGGGGTTTTTATTTTTTTATTATATTTTTAGCGGTACTGCGATATTTCAGCGGACATGTCGGAACATTTTGACACTTTTTTGGGACCATTGGCATTTATACAGCGATCAGTGCTATAAAAATGCACTGATTACTGTATAAATGCCATTGGCAGTGAAGGGGTTAACCTGCAGGGGGTGATCTAAGGGTTAACTGTGTTCCCTGGGCCTGTTCTAACTGTCTTAGTGTGACTGGCAGGGGGAGGGGAGTGATCACAGCTTCCATGTAGAGGAAGGCTGTGATCACTCCCTTCCCCCTCTAACAGAACGGAGGTCCGTGTTTACTTACACGGACCTCCGTTCTTTCACTCCGGGGGGGGGCATCGCAGGTAGCCGGCGGAGATCGAGTCCGCTGCACCCGCTCCCTGGCCCTCCCCGGACACAGTGAGCACGCGGGCGCGCCTCTGGCGGCGCGCGTGCTCACAGTGCACGATCTGGCAGCCGCCGTCAGATGATGGCGGTTTGCGCAGGAGAGCCACCTTATCACCGTCAACCTGCGGTTGACGGTCGGCAAGTGGTTAACCACTTCCCGCTGGCGTCACGTCATATGACGTCGCAAACTTTGAGCGGGGATATCTGAATGGTGCCTGCAGCCTGCATTCAGATAGTGTTCACTTCCACTGGCGATTCTGTGCACGTAAGAACAATCATAGCGGCAGTTCATCCGCTTGATCGTTCTTACAGGCAGCGCCGCCATCTGGTTATTCTCCGGGCCCGCACGTGCCATCGGCGGCCTGGAGAACCGATCAGTCGCCAGCGGCAGTTGACCATAGAGCTGAATGGTGACAAGATGGTCCTCAGTCATCTGTAGGCGCCTCGGAGGTCTAGGCGCAAGGTATGACGTGACGTCATACGTCCGGCTGGCCAGATGTAAACAATGCCCGGGGACTCGGCTGGAAAGGCAGAGACAGTGGTTTTAATAAAATAAAACTTGATTTTAATAAAATAAAACTTGGATTTAAATAAAAAAAAAAAAACATACCGGTGTAGGTGTAAAGAGATCTTCACCTATTCCAACCAGATCAAGAAGTGATGACCTAGGAGGATACCCCCAGGCCTGTTGATTTCAGGGGAGCAATTGATTGTCCAATGGCTGATTAGTATTGGCTCCAGGGATAAGGCTGTGGGGTGTCCGCAAGGGATGTGAACAGGCATGCATGTCTGTGCGGCTCTGCATGTTTATGTGATTGATCATTCTTAAAGCGGAGGTCGCCCACATATGCAAAAACTAAAAGCCAGCAGCTACATATACTGTAACTGCTGACTTTTAATAATAGGACACTTACCTGTCCTGGAGTCCAGAGATTTCGGCACTGCAGCTGATGTTTCCTCAGCTGTCGGGTGCTGCCGCCGCCATTGCCGGTAAGGGAATCCAGTAGAGGAGCATTACGGCTTCACGGCCGTGCCCCTACTACGCATGCGTGAGGCATTGCTGCATTAAGAAGGGAGAAGGAGGGGGGCCGAGCTGTTGGCGTAATTCCCCACAGCCCGGTCTCCCGGAAGTAGGTATCCGCTCCCCCCTGTAAGGTGCCAAATGTGGCACCCGAGGAGGGGAGGAGACAAATTAGCGGAAGTTCCATTCTTGGGTGGAACTCTGCTTTAATGAATGTGATCGGAAATGTAAACATGAGAGCACCAGATTGATAGTTCTGCACAATGCCACTAACACTGGCAAACCTCACACTGTTAGGGATCAATAATATACAGTATCTCACAAAAGTGAGTACACCCCTCACATTTTTGTAAATATTTTATTCTATCTTTTCATGTGACAACACTGAATAAATGACACTTTGCTACAATGTAAAGTAGTGGGTGTACAGCTTGTATAACAGTGTAAATTTGCTGTCCCCTCAAAATAACTCAACACACAGCCATTAATGTCTAAACCGCTGGCAAAAAAAGTGAGTACATCCATAAATGTCCAAATTGGGCCCAATTAGCCATTTTCCCTCCCCGGTATCATGTGACTCGTTAGTGTTACAAGGTCTCAGGTGTGAATGGGAGCAGGTGTGTTAAATTTGGTGTTATCTCTCTCACTCTCTCATACTGGTCACTGGAAGTTCAACATGGCACCTCATGGCAAAGAACTCTCTGAGGATCTGAAAAAAAGAATTGTTGCTCTACATAAAGATGGCCGAGGCTATAAAGAAGATTGCTAAGACCCTGAAACTGAAGACCATACAATGGTTTAACAGGACAGGTTCCATTCTGAAAGAAGTTGAGTGCACATGCTCAGCGTCATATCCAGAGGTTGTCTTTGGGAAATAGACGTATGAGTGCTGCCAGCATTGCTGCAGAGTTTGAAGAGATGGGGGGGGGTCAGCTTGTCAGTGCTCAGACCATACGCCGCACACTGCATCTAATTGGTCTGCATGGCTGTCATCCCAGAAGGAAGCCTCTTCTAAAGATGATGCACAAGAAAGCCCGCAAACAGTTTGCTGAAGACAAGCAGACTAAGGACATGGATTATTGGAACCATGTCCTGTGGTCTGATGAGAACAAGATAAACTTATTTGGTACAGATAATGTCAAGCATGTGTGGCGGCAACCAGGTAAGGAGTACAAAGACAAGTGTGTCTTGTCTACAGTCAAGCATGGTGGTGGGAGTGTCATGGTCTGGGACTGCATGAGTGCTGCTGGCACTGGGGAGCTACAGTTCAGTGAGGGAACCATGAATGCCAACATGTACTGTGACTTACTGAAGCAGAGCATGATCCCCTCCGTTCGGAGACAGGGCCACAGGGCAGTATTCCAACATCATAATGACCCCAAACACACCTCCAAGACGACCATTGCCTTGCTAAAGAAGCTGAGGAAAAAGGTGATGGACTGGCCAAGCATGTCTCCAGACCTAAACCCTATTGAGCATCTGTGGGGCATCTTCAAACAGAAGGTGGAGGAGCGCAAGGTCTCTAACATCTACCAGCTCTGTGATATCATCATGGAGGAGTGGAAGGCAACCTGTGAAGCTCCGGTGAACTCCATGCCCCAAGAGGATTAAGGCAGTGCTGAAAAATAATGGTGGCCACACAAAATATTGATACTTTGAGCCCAATTTGGACATTTTCACTTAGGGGTGTACTCACTTTTGTTGCTAGTGGTTTAGACATTAATGGCTGTGTGTTGAGTTATTTTGAGAGAACGGTAAAGTTACTGTTATACAAGCTGTACACCCACTACTTTACATTGTAGCAAAGTGTCATTTCTTCAGTGTAGTCACATGAAAATATATAATAAAATATTTACACAAATGTGAGGGGTGTAGTCACTTTTGTGAGATAATATACTTCTGATTACAGATTTGCTTGCTAAAGAGTGCTTGAGTCCATGAAAGCTTTTTAGGCCTCATTTACGCTGCTGCTGGTAAAACGCATTTGGGCATTTTTTTCAGCTGCTCCTGAACTTTCCTCTATGTTATCTTATCAGTACATTTACACAGGTTCGTTTAAGGTCGTCTCCAGGCAGATGAGTTTAAAGGCTTTTTTTGGAACGCAAAAAAATGGGTTCACACGCCAGTTCAGAGGCATTTGAAATGCCAAACAGCTTGTAAACGCCGCTAAATGCGCCTAAACGCGGTAACTCACATCTAGAACCATTTTGTTTCCAGGAGTTTCCATTCTAAAAAAAAAAAAAAAAAAAAGGCTCCTAGACGCAAACACAGCAAAACGCGGCATGCAAAACGCCGTTTTAGACGTCGGCTTCTAGCTGTCAAAAAAAATTGTTCATGGGAGGTTGATATAGCGTCCAGTGTAAATGGAGCCTTAGGCCCGATGATCACTTGTTACCCCGAGAAGGTGTTGGCTGATTTTGTTGTCATAGAATTATTAAAGCAGTTTGGGCTCTTTGCCCTTGGTTAGGAGCTCCTTGTATATTGCTTTGAGATTAGCTAAAAATTCTGCATTTGAGGCATACGTCCTTTAAAACATACTGCCCTAAATGTGAGGACCACTCGAAACAGCGTCCAGGGGCTGCATAGATCAGCCTGTCATTAATATAACAGGCTGCTGGCAGAAGGCTGTACGCTGCTCCTGTGCCTCCCTTACACAATACTGCTATAGAGGCCAAACTGTCCGTGTGCATGAAGCTTATTATTACTATTGTATTTGTCATTTTGAAAGGTAAATATAAAATATAGGATGTGATAAAAGCATTTAAAGAGGATGACTTATGTTTTGCATATTCATGTTTCAAGGTTGCATAACTGGGGGGGTTAATTGCCTAAATACTTTTCGTTTTCATTTCAGAAAGTTGGGAGGTGTGTGTACCTGGCACAGCGGGCCCATTTATTTACCATCTGGCCACAAGAGCTTTTCAGTCCAGAACTAAGCCTTAAAGTGATACTAAAGGTAAAAAAATGAATTAAGAAAATAATAATAAACATGTCATGTTTGCCTGCTCTGTGTAATCGTTTTGCACAGAGCAGCCCGGATCCTCCTCTTCTCGGGTCCTCCGCCAATGCTCCTGGCACCTCCTCCCTGCTGAGTGCCCTCAGAGCAAACCGCTTGCTCTAGGGGTACTCATGCATGCTCTCTCCCGAGCCCTGCTCCCTCCTCACTGGCTGTGATTGACAGCAGCTCTGCTGTGTCTGAGCCAATGAGGAGAGAGAGAGACGCCGCTGTTGTGCACCTCTCTAGATCGAGATGGGGCTCAGGTAATTATTAGTGTTGTTGCTGCATACTAGAGCTGCACAATTCTGGCCGAAATGAGAATCACGATTTTTTTGCTTAGAATAAAGATCACGATTCTCGCTGCGTACCATCTTACATATACAAAAAAATTGGGCTAACAGCACTGTTTAGTTTTTTTTTTTTTTTTTTAAAGCGTAATTTTTCAAAAAAAATTTGTTTGAATTTAAACAACTGCCATCTTATTCTCTAGGGTCTCTGCTAAAAAATATATATGTATATATTGTTTGGGGGTTTTAAGTAATTTTCTAGCAGAAAATACTGCATTTTTCTTGTAAGCAGCAAATGTCAAAGATTTAGTCTTTAAATGGTTAAACTAAACTCTTCTATACTCAGAGTTCAACCCTTTGATCAATTGAGACATAGTATCTTTTTACTTCTTTTATCAACTTGACTTGGCTCTCTGTCTAGACTTGACAGTCTGCCCTAGCTCCTACTAGAAAAAGATTCCTGGGGAGATTTCAGATGAGTTGCATTGACTTCTATTACAGTAAGTCATGCAGAGTCACCCTGTAAGTCGGAGTCCATTAACTGCACTGAAAATCGTGGTAATGCCTGATGGAGATCGCAGGGGGGTTGAATCGAGATTGAGATTTTAATATGATTAATCATGCAGCTCTACTGCATACTGAAGGTTGTTTAGCTTCTTGGATAGAATGCATGAAAGTAAAAAATCTCCAGCCTTTAGAGTCACTTTAAAGTGAAGGTAAATTCAACTTTTGAACTTGTACCTGCAGCCAATCCTATAATAAGCGATGCTGCTGGTGATGTCATCGGCACATGTGCTCTGAAGGGACGGCATATCCTCTGTGCCAGAGCATGCGTAGGAGTGACGTCACCGCGACCCTGGCTATTCATACAGCTGGGGCCTGAGAACCCAGAAGGAAGACCGGGTGAAGATGGCAGCGTTTGGGATCCATGACAGTGCTGCACGGGAGGGATCCACTTTACAGGTAAGTCAGGGGGGCGCACTTTATTTTTATGTTAGTGGCGGTTTACTACCGCTTTAAAGCTGTACTCTGGGGGAAACAAAAAATCCCCTGCACTGCAAGGTGCTAAATTCTCATTTATGACTCGGGTTCCCTTTAAAAAGGACTTTCTTAGTTACCTTGTCCCTCCTTTCCCCGGTAGCCGGCACTCAAATCCTCACTCTGACTCGTGAGTGGTCTCCCTGTGTCCTCACATACCATGAAGGACTGTTGGACCTGCATTGTATTTCATGATAGTGCCCGTGACTGCCAAAAGAAGAGACTGCGGGGATCTGTGTTATACACCCTGTTCCAAATTATTATGCAAATTCTATTTCAGTGTCACAAAGATTAAATATTTTGTTTTTCAGTTTAACTCATGGATGGCATTGTGTCTCAGGGCTCTTTTGATCATTGAAAACAATCTTGAACCCCTGTGATAATTAGATTGCCAGGTGAGCCCAATTAAGGAAAAACTTCTAAAGGAGGGTGTTCCAGATTATTAAGCAGCGCACCATTTTCAAGCAATATGGGGAAGAAAAAGGATCTCTCTGCTGCCGAAAAGAGTGAAATAGTTCAATGCCTTGGACGAGGTATGAAAACATTAGATATTTCACGAAAACTTAAGAGTGATCATCGCACTATTAAGAGATTTGTTGCTGATTCAGAGCACAGACGGGTTTGTGCAGATAAAGGCACATTGAGTAAGATTTCTGCCAGGTCCATTCATCGGATCAAGAGAGCAGCTGCTAAAACACCATTGCATAGCAGCAAACAGATATTTGAAGCTGAGGGTGCCTCTGGAGTCCCACGGACATCAAGGTGTAGAGTCCTCCGGAGTCTTGCAACTGTGTATAAACCTTCCATTCGGCCACCACTAACCAATGCTCACAAGCAGAAACGGCTGCTTGGACAGAAAAATACATGAAGACTAATTTTCAAACAGTCCTGTTCACTGATGAGTGCTGTGCAACCCTGGATGGTCCAGATGGATGGAGTAGTGGATGGTTGGTGCACAGGCCACCCTGTTTCAGCAAGGCTGCGACGTCAGCAAGGCGGTGGTGGAGTCATGTTTTGGGCCGAAATCATGGGAAGAGAGCTGGTCGCCCCTTTAGGGTCCCCGAAGGTGTAAAGATGACCTCTGCGGGGGGCGCGGCCGAATGGTGAGCTGAGCAGACGTGCCTGCTAGGAGCTCCTGCCATCCTGGAAACATCCTGGGCATTTCGACCTGAATCACCACCTCTACTACACCAGCGGGGTGTTGCGAACCCCCAGCCTGCTACCTGAGCCTGTCGGAGCGGTGAGCTGGGTGCGGGGACCGCTGCTGGACACCTCGTGGCTTCGGCCTAGCCGCGGCTTTGGCCTAGTACCGGGTGCGGCGGCCATCTTACTAAACCCACTCGGCTCTAGCAAGGACCCTCCTGTCCTCCGAAGCCAGCCACCGACAGCTCCGATCCCCGGACGTACTGCTGGACACTTGCAGCCACAAGAGGTGAGGACTGGGAATACATCGGGCTCTGGGTCCATACGGCGGCCATATTGGTGCTCCGGGCAGGCCTCCACAGCCTCCTTCTCTCCCTAGCTCTCACTCCGGGGTCTCCCTAAACAAAGGACACCTCAGCCTGCGTCCCATCTGCACTGCGCCCGGCGCGCCACACAGCAATCCCCTAATCCGCCGGCTTATTGTCACACGGTCATTAGCGGAGTGGCCTCCTCCTGAACTGTGGGGACGGGAGCTCGCCAGGAGCCTGAATCTAGACGGGTGTCCCCCCGCTCCAGCAACATCCATTACTATTATTCAGTCCGCTGCCGACTGTCGCCACTATCTACAAGCGACCCCGCGGAGGGGTGCTCGCTGATGTCTCCAAAGAGACGAGCCACGGCCAAACGGCAGCCCGAGCCTCAGTACACCTGCCCGGCCTCTACTGCAAGTGTGGACTCCATCCTACTACAGCGCCTGCAAGACCTGCTGGCGACTATGGAAGGGGGTTCCTCCGCAGACCCCTCTATCTCACATACACCCCAGGCCTCAACGGGGGATACAACCATGATCCTGGCAGCTATCGAAAGCAGCAAGGCATCTGTGCTGGTGAGGATCGATCATCTAGCAGAAGAATGCAACCTTATCCGAAATGATCTCGATAAAATACGGGGACGTCTCTCAGAATCTGAGCACCGGATTTCTGAGGTCGAGGATCAAACTGGACATCATGCTAGTCAACTCACTGAACTGCAAAATATGATCAAACACCTAGTAGCAAAATCTGACGATGCCGAAAACCGCATGAGCCGAAATAATGTCCGGGTGTTGGGCCTCCCGGAGGGAACCGCCCGGCGGACTTTGCGGAAACAGTCTTCAAGGACCTACTGGGACTCACTGCAGTCTCCTCAACATATGTAGCAGAGCGGGTCCATGGGGTCCCGGTGGGTCGCCCTATCCCTGGGAACCCTCCTCGCCCCTTCCTGGTGCGGTTTCTAAATTACAGGAATCGGATGCTCTTGGAAGCCAGGAAACACCCTAACCTGCAATATGGGAATGCACGTATCTTGCTGTTCCCAGATTTTTCCGCTGAACTTCAAAAAAAAAACGGAACACCTTTCCTGAAGTCCGCCGCCGGACTACGCGACCGCAACATTAAATACGGCATGCTAAACCCAAGCCGTCTGCGAGTCCAACACGAAGGAACAAATAAATTCTTCGATACTCCTGCTGAGGCGGATGCCTGGCTCACCATGCTACCTTGAGGATGGGGTGACAAATGCCTCGCCTGCAACCAAGAGCTGCTTGGGGATTACCTCCCCATTCTTTTCCCCCCTCTAGGGCCATCAATATGGGTCCTATTCTTGAGGGCACCACCACATACTTTCCTTACCTTTTTTGAGTGCCAAGTTCCATCCCACGTTATCCAGGAGCTCGGACTTGGAGTGAACAGTTCCCACAGGATTCAACCGGGGACCCTTATTGCCAGACCCCCTACCCCACAGGACCCCTTTGGGGACCATTGGAACCAGTACCGGGCTTCCCACCCTAGCTGGAATACACTGGTGCCGAACCAGACTATTGGGTGGACTGCAACTATCCTGGTTGCTGCCAGGTCGATGGTTAGTAAGGTACTCTCAAAGTATTAGAGTACACAACGTAAGTTTTGTTTTGGGACTGAAGCTGACCTAGTTACTGTTGGGTCTTCATGGTCAGCAGGGCGTTTACAAAAGTTTATTTTCTGTTTGCAGTTTTCAGTTTACCTGAATATGCTCCAGAACAATATGGTATGGCTCTCCTCTTGTTATGTTATGGTCATAGCTTTCCCTTGTTTGTCTCTGCCTGCTCCCTCTTGCACAGGTCATTGACCCCCCCACCTACCCCATGAGTCTAAAACTGCTGTCATGGAATGTTAGGGGCCTCAACGACAAGTTCAAGAGGGCACTGATGTTCAAATACTTAAATGGTCATAGACCCCATGTTCTCTTTTTACAAGAAACCCACCTGGTGGGAAATAAGATTTTGGCATTGCGCAGGTCATGGGTTCAACAGGCATTCCACGCTACCTACTTCGGTTATGCTAGGGGAGTGGCGATCCTCTTGAACAAATCCCTGGCATACAAGGTATAGCATGTAACTACGGATGAGTTGGGTAGATATATAATCCTATTGTTGGAAATCAATGCTGCAGTTTATGCGTTTGTCAATGTATACATACCTCCTCCCTTTAACCAGCAGGTTCTGTACACCATATACACTAAACTGGGTTCCCTTACCTTCTCCCGTCTCTATATGGCTGGAGACTTTAATTCCGTACTGGATACGCAGCTTGACTCCTCCAATCCCTCTAAACCCCATTTGCCTGATCTAAACAACTGGGCCCAAGCCGTAGAGTACACGAGATCTGGCGATGGAAACACCCGGAATCTAGATATTACTCCTGTCTCTCCTCAACCCACAAATCAGGTTCCCGGATTGACCTAGCCTTTGGAAATGCACAAGCCCTGAGCGCAATTCTTCAAAATGTGAATTATCTTTCCTCGGGCCTCTCAGACCACGCCCCTCTGGAGCTCTGCATAGCCTCGAGGGCGGCCGGGGGCTCCAGATGCTGGCGTCTGACGCCCAAATGGGTACAGGACCTGCGGGTGGGGGAGCTGGTTTCTCATAAAATCACTCAGTACTGGGATCACAACGAGGGCTCTACCTCACAAGCCATGGTATGGAATGCCTTTAAGGCACATACTCGGGGAGAATATATTTTCGGAATTAAAACAGTCAAGTCAGAACTGTTAACACAAATTAAACATCTCGAGGACAACGAGGTGAGGGCAGCTAAAGCCTTTTCTGTCTCGCCGTCTAGTGGCAACTTCGGGCTACTGGCGCAGGCGAGACGTGAGATAGCTTTACATATTACCTCTGCCACTCATCTTGACCTGCGCTACGTGGCTGGCAGGGTGTTCTGGTCGGGGGACAAGAATGGGAAGATGCTGGCCAATCTGGTAGCGGAGCCTAGGTTTAAAACAGTGGTCTCGGGCATTGGCTGTCCGTACGGTACCATAACAACTGATCCCAATGCTATCCTGCAGGTATTCACAAACTACTTTAGTCAGCTATATTCACCAATACCAGGGCCGCCTAGGGCTGATATCCGAGACTTCCTGGGCCCTTTGGACCTCCCTGTTCTTGCTGCAGAAGATGTAGCATTTCTTGACAGGCCCATTACATCGGAGGAAATAGAGGCTGCTATACACGCCATCCCTGGCAACAAAACCCGGGGGCCGGATGGTATCCCGGGAGAATGGTATAGGACATATGTGGCTGGTGCCCAGACTTCATGGTGTGTATGCGGAGTCATTAGAGCAGATGCAGTTACCCCCCCTCTATGTATCAGGCCCACATAGTGCTCATTCCCAAGCCAGGTAAGGATCACTTTAAGTGTTCCTCCTACAGACCCATCTCCTTATTAAACTATGATTTGAAGATTCTAACAAAGGTCTTAGCTACTAGACTGATGACAATTGTCCTGGATTTGCTTCGTGTGGACCAAACTGGCTTCATGCCGGGGAAATCCACGGACATTAATATCCGCAGAGTACTCGCCCACCTGCAGCTGCCCTCAACTGGCTCTACCTCTAGAATTCTGGTGGCTCTCGACATAGAAAAAGATTTTGACTCGTTAGCCTGGCCCTATATGCATGCAGTACTAGACACTATGGGGTTTGGAACCGGATTTTTTGAAATGGGTACAGATCCTATACTCCTGCCCGACGGCCAGGGTCAAGCTGGGAGGTGAACTGTCAGAGTCATTTCCGATCGGCAGGGGCACAAGGCAGGGATGCCCGCTGTCACCGGCCCTGTTCGCAGTTGTGATGGAGCCGGTGGCAGCGGCCATATGGAGGAGCTCAGCTATAGAGGGCATCCGGGTGGGCACCTTGGTTGAAAAAATCACGTTGTACACGGATGATCTGATACTATTTCTGAACGACCCGGGGCCATCCCTCAAGGAGGCACTGAAGATTTTGTCCGAATTTGCCATTTACTCAGGATTACAAATCAATTGGGGTAAATCGCAGATTCTACCTATCGACAGTGAGGCACGGGCAGTTGCTGATCCCACTCTACCCTTACAATGGGCATCCAAGATTAGATACATAGGCATAGACATATCCCCTAACACTTCAGATTATTGCGCCCTCAATCTAGTACCATTACTCGACAATATGAAAACTAAACTGAAAGCATGGGCAAACCTTCCCTTGTCCCTCATAGGACGCATTAATCTTTTTAAAATGAAGTTGCTTCCCGGCTTTCTCTATGTGCTCCGACACGCTCCGGAGTGGATCCCCAAAAAATTATTTAAATCAATCAACTCCAATCTGATTTTATTTGGGGCTCACAGCAACCAAGGTTTTAACTGACAGTCCTGCAACGCCCATGGTTACAGGGAGGACTGGCTTGTCCAGACCTTCATAAATATTTCCTGGCAGCCTTGCTCACTCACGCCCACAACTGGATCCTACAGGATAGGACGAATGTAGCGGTGGCACTGGAGGCTGCTTATGTGGGCTCTTTTGATGCCCTTAAAAATCTATTGTACAGGAACACTATGGCTTCCCAGGCCTCAACCACGACCATGAGAGCTGTGCTGAGGGCCTGGTCGATGGCTCAGGCTCTTAGACCTGGTCCTTCTGACCACTACTCACCACACACTCCTCTCTGGCACAATCCAACACTATCGGAGTTTGCCACCATACCTGACCCGCAAATTTGGGCATTAAGTACCTAGAACAGTTGTGCTCCGCAGGAGAGTTGAAGTCCTTCGACACCCTAAAATCACAATTTGACCTTCCCAACACCTACTTTTTTAGATTCCTCCAGCTGAGACATGCCTTTCATATACAGTTCAAACACCAACCCGTAGCCTTCTATACCTCGTCTTTAGAAGACACAATTAGAGATGATACCCTCACCAAACCCCTTTCTAACATTTACAAGACTATGGCCCCCTCAGTTCACAATGGATTAGAGTCCCTCAGAGCTAGATGGATGCTGGACGCCCCTGATCTAGATGATGAGGACTGGGAATAAATATGGGAAGGCCCCTTCCTCCAGATGGTATCTGCGAAAGACAGACTGATTCCGTTTAAAATCCTACATAGGATCTATTTAACATCTGCGCGTCTACATAGAATATATCCCTCCGTCCTGGCTGGGCATTGGAGGTGCGCGGCGGACTTGGCAGACTTTCTCCACGGTTTTTGGCTATGCCCCAATATGTCTGTGACCACTATTCACGTTCCCCAGACGGTGGAAGTCTGCCTGCTGGGTCTGGTGGGCGCTCTGGCACACACCCGGGTCTCTAGAATGCTTATAGGGTTGCTCCTGTTCTATGCCAGGAAAGTCATCCTCCTTCACTGGAAATCCCCATCAGCTCCAACCCTGACATCTTGGAAAAAATTAATTAATGTCAACCTGCCTCTATATAAGGCTACCTACTTAGCGAGAGGATGCCCCAAAAAATTTCACAAAGTTTGGGACATTTGGGTTGAGGATCTGTCTACCAATTCTGATCCTGAATCCTTCAATTAGTCCAAGGCAAAGCAGGGATTGTGATACGCGAGAGAGCATAGCAAACCAATGCCCACTCCACGGACTAAGTAAAGGGGTTTCCCTCCTAAACTATGACCGGATGTGACCTATGGATGGCCGTTACCTATACTTTATGACAATTCAAGTGCCTACTGGAGCGATGAGTATTGTTAGGATCGAGGTTGATGTTAGACTTTTTGTGATGTGTTAACCCCGAGCCTGGGTATGCCCGATAGGCTCGGTTTTGTAACTAAAGAGAAAATCAATAAAAATAATTTTAAAAAAAATTATGACCTCTGCAAAATATGTGGAGTTCCTGGCTGACCACTTCCTTCCCTGGTACAGAAGGAAGAACTATGCTTTCCGTAATAAAATCATCTTTATGCATGACGATGCACCATCTCATGCTGCAAAGAATACCTCTGCATCAATGGCTGCTATGGGGATAAAAGGAGAGAAAGTCATGGTGTGGCCTCCATCCTCCCCTGACCTCAATCCTATTGAGAACCTTTGGAGTATCCTCAAGCAAAAGATCTATGAGGGTGGCGGGCAGTTTACATCCAAACAGCAGCTCTGGGAGGTTATTCTGACATCTTGCAAACAAATTCAAGCAGAAACTGTCCAAAAACTCACAAGTTCAAAGCATGCAAGACTTGTGAAGCTGCTATCAAATAAGGGGTCCTATGTTAAAATGTAACGTGACCTGTTAAAATGTTTAAAGAGTTGAAATGTTGTTCAAAGTTTGATTGAAATAGCATTTGATTTCAGCAAACACAACAAATGACAATTTTCAGTTAGTTACAACCTATAAAGTGTTTTGAAACTTACTGTGCGTAATAATTTGGAACAGTGCACTGTAAGTTTTTTATTTTGAAAAAAATACTGTTATCATTAGGAGGTTTCTTCGAAGAAAATTTGAATTGTACTCTTAATAGTTGATAACATGAGAATTATGCTGACTGTTGTTTACTTCAATTATTTAGGTAAATGAGAAAAATATAATTTGCATAATAATTTGGAACAGGGTGTAATGTGGAGATGGGACCAGGTAAGTAGAAGTTCTTTTTACTGGTACGCCAGGCATTAACCAGCAGTGTGGGGAAGCCCCATTATATGGGAGGATTTTTATTTTCCCCGGAGTTCAGCTGTAAGTTAAATTCTGCAGACTCTGCCTTAATCAGCAGTGCAAAGTCAGTTATGTAACATTCCAGCTTTATTGGGCTGTTCTATAGATACACATGTAAAACATATATATGTTATATACTGAGATATATTGGATTCCAAGCTCATAAAGTGGCGGATGCGAATAAAAAAGGAGAATGCTTTGGGCTGACAACACATGGTAGAGTTCTAAGAGCAGAAGCTGTGTCTGCAAAGATGAAATAAAATATTATTACAATGACAATGATCCGAGGCCTTTTATGACAGGCTGTGGAAAGCGGTGACTGGTCAGGGTGGATGACAATCATGTAGTTACTGTGTAAGATTTGCCTTTATGATGTTCTAATCCTGGCTTATAATTGTCATATGACAACCTGGAGGACACAGGGACAAGGGCCTGATTCACCCGGCTGACACCTTCAGAGAGAGATGTGGGGTGCCAATGCTGAATTGCCTCCTGAAAATGCTGGCGGCCTGGCTGTCATGCTTTTGAGCCACCAACCCAGAGCAATGCAGTGACACGAAACTCTAGTTAAAAAGACAGTGATTTTTGCTAGCAGGTATACCTGCCGCTAGCGACAATCACATGTAAAATCGGGCAGGCTGGTTGTACCCAAGTTGATTGATCAATTTGGTACAGTCAGTCTGCCTATACATGGTTTGAACCTCGACCGGTTCCTGCTGAGCCAGTTGAAGTTTTAACAGTCTATGGCCGGCCTTAGTTGCGCTCAGTGTCGAATGCTACCACCAAAAGCGACATGCTGTTACATTTTTGCCACAGCTCTAAAGCACAGCATCCCGGACATGTTATGTGTACAGCCCTGAGCAACTGCATGCCCAGGTTCAGGCGGGCAGTTGGGGCAGCTATAAAACCGCCTAGTTTTACCACCCCATAGCCACATATGTGGGGCTGACGGCTCGCTTACATGAACTTTGCCCTCTGAAGAGTGATTTGCTGCAGATTACACTTCTTAGAGGGCAGTTGATAGGTGGTGAGGAGGTGTTATGTCCCTCCTTACCACCTATTTTAACCCCTAAAAACCTGCACCACTGCGTTGCAACTGCATGCATTGCACATGGACCCACTCAGTTGAATGGGTTGCATTGAGCTGTCAGTAATGGGGGGGTCATCTTTGCGGCTCGGCATGTGTACACCCCCCCTACTGCCTTTGCAGCTTAGAGTCAACCGCATGTTTCTACCAGCCCCCCCCCCCCCCCCATGTATAGTTTGCACCTATAATAAGGCTTATCTATAGGTACTGTAAATATCTCCCAAACATGCACCGTTTAGGAGATATTTACTGTATATGCAGCCGATGACATCATAGGTACATGCGTGCTGAAGAAATGGCCACCCATGCTGTTCATTCAGAATCCTGTGCTGTGGATGACGGCATGCATGGGAGTGACGTAATCTTGGGTCCAGCCAGCGACACAGCCAGAGTCCACCGACCCAGAAGGAAGACAGGTGAAGATGGACGCCGCCTCCAGTGATGATATTGTTGGAGGGCTTCCTTTTCTGGTAAGTTTCACATAACATGCTAGTATGCGATGCATACTAGCACATTATGCCTTTACCTTGGAGGTCCGAAAAAAAAAAAAAAAAAAAACCACCAGCGGTTTATAACTCCAAGAGGTCAACAATGGCGGCCTTCATGTTGCTCTCAGGTTGATTCTGATACTTCCCTTCCCCCACACTCCCCTTCTGCTCCATTCCCCTACTGTCACCCTGTTTCTGGATATGGGGAACCCTCTGACCTTCTCCCCTTCAGCGGTGCAATAAAGGAATGGTGAGGCAGCAGGGAAGGTCCTTCGCCATGTGTAAGGTCTGACCCTGAGATCACACAATGTACTCAGGGCTCCAGCAGACAACCATAGAGGTGAGTTGTCTCTGATTTATTGAGTGGTAAGTGATCCTTTCTTGCTGTGTTGTTGGAGAATAAAAAATGATCTTTTCCTTTTACATGAGATTTTTCTGTTTAAGCACCTGAGTCATGGTGAGTGTCATTGTCACAGGTTTTACAAGACAGACAGCCGGCACATGTGCTTCTATATAATACCGGAGAAAGGACTGTGGCTGGGTGCCATTGTGTTCCGCTATCAGCTGCAGGACACACCTGCCTGAAATATGTCACTGCTGAAAGCCAGACGTTCCTGAGACAGCCAAGCTAAAGCCCAACTCCGGAAAAACTAAAAATCCTGCACCACACTTTTATTGTCCCCGGAGTTCAGCGTAAACTTATTTTGCGTTGCATTTTGATGGAAACATCTATTGATTGACCATACTTTGCTGGTCAGATTTAAAAGGTTATTAAACCCGAAACCAAAGCTTACCGACAGTGGCAGCTCATGCATTGGGGCGCACAGGCGCAGCCCCCCCCCCCATCCATGCTTCTGGCCCCTTGATCTACATACAGGGACGCCAGATGCATGGATTCTAATGGGGGGCTCTAACATGCTTCAAAAAAAGGTAGGCTCGGGGCACAGAGCACTGCGCCTGAAGCCCACCCAGTTGTGTGACGATAACGAATGAATATATATAATGACAGGCGATCCTATTGGATGCCTAGCAGGAAGAGAGAAGAGATGCACATCAGAAGCCGCCGTGATCCAAGAGGATCCACAGGAGCCGCTGCTTGACCCATAGCTTAGCGCCCGTCACCTCCTACCTGACTCGCAGTCCATCACCAAGATGGGGTAAGTGCTGGGTAGACAGCGGGCGGCGGGGGGGGGGGTGAGGGTGCTGGTTAAGTGCCACTGGCCCCGGGGGGTTGACTATCCACCCCCCCAAAAAAAAAATCACCAGCCGCCACTGCTTACCAATCATCAGATGTGGTGGCTGCATTAGTTTTGTTTTTAAAGCGGAGTCCCCCCCCCCCAGCAAAAAATTAAAAGTCAGCTGCTGACTTTTAATATTAAGATACTTATCTGTCCTGGACACAGCGATGTCGGCACCCCAGCCGATGTGCTGCTGCCACCATTTGTGGTAAGGGCTACCGGCAGTAAAGCCTTTCTGAATGGTCTGGCGGCGGGGGAAGGGGGGGGGGGGAATTGCGAGTGATCTCGCCACAGCCAAATATGGCACCGGGGGGGGGGAGGCAGATAGGTGGAGCTTCCACTTTTGGGTGGAACTCCGCTTTTTAAGCCCCCCCCCTGTTTTAACCTGGTGATCTGACCAGTAACACATCTCCTGCCCCCACTCTGGATGAAGGAGCACAGGGGGCACCTTTGGACACCATTGTCAGTCTGGAGGGGAGAGGAGTGTTAGATAGCAGATTTAGATACACTAACAAACTGAAGCTACACTCCAGCTAACACTTTATCAGCAGTTACAGCAACAGTTATTTCCTTTTGAGATATAAGTTTTACATTAACAAAAGCTGATCATTGTAAGCTCCCTAGTCAGTAGTTTGTGTCAACTCTCAAACTGATACATCTGTAGGACAGCTTGTTGTTTTAAATAACAACATACTTATTGGCAGGATTACTAGGTGAAAATTAAAAAAAAAAGCCTAAAAATTAAAAATGAATGCAACCATTACATCTAAGAATGAGTAAGCTGAAATATAATAAATATATTGTTATATATATTTTTATTCTAGAGCATGGTGTCAAATTTATAATATAGTATTATTATACATATATATCTAAGAATTAAAAATTGATTAACACTATTCTCATATCTAAGTACTTATTTATTATCCATTGCGCGCTTCACTCAAAGTCCCACTCTCTGTTCTTTTTTGTCTCATAATAAATAATTGCTTTTGGGTTTAATACGGCTTTAAATTTAATTGAAAGGGTTGTCCCACCCATAAGTGAGATGGAGTCTGTCATTAGATTATTTCCACAGCAATCCTAATATAAGAATATATGTGCATTTAGCGTACTTTAGGCATGTTGTGTGACTGTAAAATCCTCCCTTGTGACTGCTGCTGAGTGCCGCCATCTTGGATATGAGTTAATGGAAGGTGAAGGTGAAGGGCGCTTCTTGGATATGGATGTGTCAGCAGACTCAGAGCTGTCAGTCAAGTGGCACTCTATATGAGGGGTGTAAAACTCCATTTCATTGAGGGCCACATTCAGCATTATTGTTGCCCACAAAGGGCCGGTTTTATCTGTTAGACTAGATGTCAGAGCACCCCACTCCCCCTTACATCAAACTTCAAGATGTATTCATTACTGTAACAGAGGAAGTGTTATCATCCACCTGGCTTTACAGCAGAGTTGTGTACATATCAGGACTGGATGGACAGAAATAGAAATATTTTTTGCAGGTAGAACAACGTTCTTATGTGTGTTGAATCTTTGAAAATGAACACACCCAAAGGGCGGACAGAGAAGCCCAAAGCAAAAAAAAAAATAGGCGAAGGGCAGGCATGACTAGGCTAGTAGGGTAGTACAGCAGTCAGTGGGTTAATGGTAAAGTGGTCAGGGGTCGGTAAGGGGCTGTAGGCATTGATTGGTGTAGGGAGGGGCAAGGAAGTCTAAAGGGGCACTTTGAGGCAGAAAGATGACGAAGAAGCTTAAGGTGTCAGTGGGAAATTTGGTATTGTCCTCAAGCCGATGTCCTGTAGCTGAAGACCTTCAAGTGGTTCTACAGATACAAAGTTTGTGTTGGTTTCGGTAGTGCCTCCAAGGATCGGCAACCTAGGGGTCATTATTGTTCTTTTTCTATATTTCTGTCCTAAGGAATGTTGATATGTTGTTAATAAATGGCCTCTATGGCCCATTTCACTCCAAACGTGTGTCAGTCGTATCATTTTAGTGGAAAATGGGGTTCACTGGGCTGCAGAGGTCTATGGAAGCACATCTAGCACTACCTCTGGTATGCCTTAGTCAAGAGAAGCCCGGAGCAAACAAAAAAAAATAGGCGAAGGCCAGGCATGACTAGTCCAATAGGGTAGTACAGCAATCAGTGGGTTAATGGTAAAGTGGTCAGGGGTCGGTAAGGGGCTTTAGGCATTGATTGGTGTAGGTAATGCTAGGGAGGGGCAAGGACTGTGGGGAGGTGGGGTCGAGAAGTCTAAAGGGGCACTTTGAGGCAGAAAGACGACGAAGAAGCTTACCACCTTCCCACCCTGTGGACGTTGGACTTGTTGGGTGGTTGTAGTGTTATGGCCATTGTGGTCCTTGGAGGCATCCAAATTTTGCTCTGTAAGGACCCGTCTATAGTATGGCATCCTATGGTTAATCCCAGTTAACGGTGGTTTAACGGGATTTGTGGAGATGGCGGTGTCAGATGGAAATTTGGTATTGTCCTTGAGCCAGTGTTCTGCAGCTGAGGACCTTCAAGTGGTTCCACAGATACAAAGTTTATGTTGGTTTCGGTAGTGCGTCCAAGGATTGGCAACCTGGGGGTCATTATAGTTCTTCTTCTAGATTTCTGTTCTAAGGAATGTTGATATGTTGTCTATTAATAAATGGCCGCTACGACCCATTTCACTCCAAAAGTGTGTCGGTCGTATCATTTTAGTGAAAAATGGAAAGTGGGGTTCACTGGGCTGCAGAGGTCTATGGAAGCACATCCAGCACTACCTCTGGTATGCCTAAAGCCTCATACACACCATGCGATTGTTGTACGACCGCACGTCCAACTTTTCCCAAAATCGGCTGTCCGTGATTTTGTCTAGCATACTGCCGGTAGTCAAATTATCGTTCATCAAAGCTGAACGTAGTGACGTGTTACGAGCGTATAAAGAGGAAGTTCAGGTGAATGTGATTTATGAATTACGGACGCAGGTTTACGCGACGAACACTTCCTGGATTCCGAACATGCGTGTTTGTACGTACAACTTTTGTTTGGCCAACTTCTGTACACATGAGCCTAATTTCGGACGCCGCCTTGTCGGCAGACAAAAGTTTTCTAGTCTTCACGAATGGAGCATACTAACGGTCAAATTATTGTACGACAGGCTGTCGTATGGCAGTTTTCAGCCGATAATTGTACCGTGTGTACGGGCCATAAGTCAAGAGATTTTCACTATTTATTATTAAATGCCGTTTGTGATGTTTATAGCCCTCATTTTCTTGGCTTTCTTTTGGCTCTCTGCAGAAAACCAATTACTATTTATGAGATTAATAGGATGCCGTATAGCAGCCTATCAGACAGAGTGCTCAGGTTTTGGGTTTAGAATTATAGGCCTCAGGGGCCATTCTTCTTAGTTAATTATCTCAGCCTGCTCATATAGGTAGGTGGAGCGGGACGCACCTTGGTATGACTCACACAGGCTGGCATCCTATGTCCTGATTTATGAAGCACTTTTTTAATCTGGTGTTGGTGTTTCAGCCGCCAGAATGAGTTTCCATTCAGGTTTATTTACTTCATCGAATCGTCTAAGATAAACTTTTTTTGTCATATCGGGCTCCACCCAATACCCAGAGAGTATGGCTTTTGCTTACTTTGTCTGCTGCAAAACTTAAAGGAGTTGTAAAGTCTCCATTAAGGTGAAAAACCTTCTGTGCAGCAGCTCCCCCCTCCCCCCTTCTTTTTTTTTACCTGAACCTGATTGTTCCAGTGACAAGAACGAGCCCAGCAGCTCCAGCTGCTGTCTCAGGTCCTCATTGGACAGATTAATAGCAGCAGGAGCCATTGGCCATTGTCAATGGATGCAGCAGCAGAACTCGGGAGCGCTCCCACACGGGTGCCCCCATGAAAATTGGCTCTCCGCGGGGGGCACTCGTCGAAGAGGAGAAGCCAGGAGTGCCGCCTGGGGACCCAAGGAAAGGAGGATCGGGGCTGCTCTGTGCAAAATAACATGTTTGTTATTTAAAAAAAAACCTTTACAATCACTTTAAAGTGGTCAGATCCTCTACTCTTTGTTTAGTCTACACTGTGTAATGTTTTACTGACTAATTCCACAAAAAAAGGTTTGATTCACTTCTGGGTGGATTAGCACAGGGTTCACTTGCCAATTGGCTTCTGCAGATGTCTGAAACCTTTTAAAGTGAGCCAGGACTTTGTCCATGCAGGACAAAGGAACAGCTTTACTTTGATGGCGTTCCCATTCCTTTTGCCCTCCACCTCTCAGGCTTCATTCACACTACAGCGTTTAGAATCTCGGGCAGATTTGCAGGAAATCTGCCCACGATTTGACAGCGCCAAGGTGTGAATGACAAATCATGGGACGCGTATTTGAGATGCCATTCATTTGAATGACACCTCAAATCGCGATGCAGGTCTGCTGTGATTGACGCACGAT
This sequence comes from Glandirana rugosa, assembly GCA_018402905.1. Classification (NCBI taxonomy): domain Eukaryota; kingdom Metazoa; phylum Chordata; class Amphibia; order Anura; family Ranidae; genus Glandirana; species Glandirana rugosa. The sequence goes on along the minus strand of BLSH010372939.1, from coordinate 1,071,439 downwards.
ACCTGCATCACGGGACACATGTCGCCCCAAAGTAGCTCCTGAACTATTTTTGGGCGACATGCATCCCGCGATTGCGGCACGATTTAGCACTCAACAATCGCGGCAGACCCGCACCGCGAGTTGAGGTGTCATTCAAATGAATGGCATGTCATATGTGCATCCCGCGATTTGTCATTCACACCTCGCCGCTGTCAAATTGCGGTCAGATTTGTGGCAAATCTGCCCGCAATTCAAAACGCTGTAGTGTGAATGCAGCCTCAATTCCACTGTTGGGAACACAGAAAAGCTGTCCTGTGCATAGATGCCAACTGTATGGCATAATTAGGGGCAGGACCACCCAGAAAGTGGGCATGATCTGGCAGGAGCACCCAGAAGGTGAGCCTGATCTTGGTAGGATTGCTCCAAAGGTGGTAGTGAGGTCTGCCCCCACTGCTGTCATGGTAGACATGGCTTACCTGTATGCTGTGGTATAATAGGCAGCCGTTTCCTCTAGCAGCCAATGAGATTTCAACCCTTATTCTTCAGGAACTGAAATTGATCTGATCTGCTATTTTTATTCTTTTTTTTATTTTTAAATCAGATCTATTTGTTCTTACTACAGGGGTCATAAGATAACAACATTTTCTGGTAGACCAGTTTGAAATCTGAGGCCAATCCGGGGAAGCAGTGATTGGACAGATTAGAAAACATTGCCCAATCAGCAGGGTTTTTATCATGATAGGCCAACTTCAGAGGTACCTGCAGTGCCCCTCGTTCACCTCTCTGTTGTGACCTAACATTGACAAATGGTAGTGCCATGCAAGGCCCTTTAATTAGCATCATGGGCCCCTGGGCAAAGTAATTCACTGGGGCCCAGATCCCTGCCAGCAGTCTTCCCCTGTTCATCCCATGTGATTCCTAGCACATCCTGCCCACACAAGCAGCAGCAATAGTATGATACTGCTTCTTGGGGGTTCCTCCTTAACCCCTGCAAAGCCCTGGAAGAGCCACAGAAACCGTGAGAGGAAAGAAGAGAGTTGGCAAGTATGATGTAGTGCAAGATTATCACCATGTTTTCTCATCCAACCACTTTCCAGCCTACGGCCATCTCATAGGTGCTTACAGACAAATGGTGCTCAAACAGCCATTATTACAAGTGATCATTGTACAATCATTCAAGCTGGTTAAAAATGTGAGTCTTTAAAGAAAAAAAAAGTTTGGGGGGGTGGGGTGGGTTTGTAATATATGGTGGAGGTGCACTTGGGAGACTTGGGTTTCATACAGTATCCCATTCACTCTTTTGGACACCCAGCAAGAGACTTTTTGCTCATTATCACTATTGTAACCTTTTTGGAGCATCACATGAACTGTTTGCACATTGATTTTATACTTGTTTGCCTTCTTGATTAGTTAACCTCCCTGGCGGTAATCCCGAGTGTGGCTCGGGGTGGATTTTCAGTACCATTAGCGGTAACCCTGAGCCACACTCGGGATTGCATCGCTGGATCCAGGCAATGTTACTCACCTTGTCCCCTGGATCCAGCGATGTCCTCCCGCGGTGTCAGCGTGTCTGTCCACCGCCAGATGACTCCTGTGTGCCGGGCTCCGTTCCCTGCGAGCGTCGCGTCGCACGGGGACGGAGACCGGCGGGAAATTCAAAAAGTGAAACACACATAACACATACAGTACACTGTAATCTTATAGAAAACATTACTGTATGAAAACATTTCACATCCCCTTTGTCCCTAGTGGTTTGCCCAGAGCCCTGCATGCACTTTTATATTATATATGTCATTCTTTCTGCCTGGAAACATGAGAATGTCCATAGCAACCAAAAAGTGTCCCTTTGCGTCAAAAGTGGTTTTTGATCAGCTAGAAAACACCGATAGTAAATAAGAATGATTTGCAGAATTGAGTGATACTGATTTTTGGGGGAATTTATCATCAGAAACTGAAAGTGACGACAGCGACAATTCTGCAACTGAGCAAATTTCTGTGTTTTTGGTTTCATTACATTATTGAATAAATTTTATTACTATTATATTATTATTTTTGATAATTATTTTTAGTTATTTATTATATTATAATTTATGATTTCATTTTTCAAACGTTTTCATACCCGGGATGTCTACTAGACTCTTGTTTGGACAGATTTAAGTGAGTTATTGCTAAGAATTACAGGCCTACAATATAAAACGCCAAATTTTCATGCAAAATAATTGTACCGCTTTCAGCACCAAAAATCTGACATAATCATACCGCCAAGGAGGTTAACGTGGCAACCTATGTTGTATATATGGGGCATGGTAGGTACCTGCCTGTCATGATGGAAAACAACAATAATGGGCCATAAAAATCTATCCGGCCAAATGATACAATAGATTTCAGGTACTTGAGCTGCTTTACAGATACACATATCTGATCCTCACATAAACTGCAAATATTCTATGTCTATGTATATGATCTTTGGAACCCTAAAGTGCATGTACACCCAAAAAGTTCCTGAGGTGTTAGATCCCTGTTACTGTCTATGTCCCCACTGGAAATATTTACGTTAGTCACACACTGTTCAAATGTTGTCCGATTCCTTGTCTGAAACTCAAGCTTTGGGTCGCCCTGTTGGCACTACCCAATCCACAGATTTTCAAATGGAAAAATCTAAGGAGCCAGCTGGAAAATTGTCAGCCAAACAGTGAATGCATTCAGTCAGATGCAGTCACTGTTTGGGCATTCTGACAGCGGTGTTGGCAGCTGTCAGAATACAATGGCAGATACTTGGAGTGGTGGATTACTGGCAGTGGAACCTTGGGTGAACAGAGCTTTCGTGTTTGGATTTATTTTGTCACAACTATACTAGTGGTGAGCCACTGAGGCAACCAAGGAGTGGTATGTGGGCTGCTTCCATAGATCGAGGACCTAGCACAGAACCCTCCGGAAGTGAATGCAATAAATTGAAACACCACACATAAGATTTTTTAGAGTACAGAAAAGTGTGAATTAAAAACGTATATTGAATCAATGATCCAGCAGTTGGGTTAGAGTTGCTTTTTAGACTGTAAGTATTGCAGAATACAATAGCAGGCAGTGGAGATTCCTGCATCCATGCTGTTGAGCGTGGATGGGGGAATTTGTTGTTTTCCCCTGTGGCATTAACAAGAGAAATCAAATCATGTATGGCTAGAGTTACTCTTTCTATTTGTCCTCAAGACCACTGACTCTGTCTGACACTGAGGCCCCGTTAAGAGGGGTCCAATCAGGTCCGGCTGTCCGTTTTTCAGGCGGACCCGATCAGACACCCATTCTTCTCTGTAGGGAGTTGCATGTGAACAGCCTTGTGTCGGTCTACACCCTACTACCTCCTATTCAATATCCGTTCCCCTCCATCTATTCCCATCGGATTGGAGGGCAGTCTGGTGTAAACAGATAGCTGGTCCATTTACAACGACTGCCCTTAAAGGAGAGCGGGCTGTATCCGTGTACGCTCTGCATAAGCGGACACGGACCTGTAATCCAGCCGCTCGGCTCAGCACAGCAGGGCAAACAGTGAACAGATCCCATGCTGAGCAAAAAAACGGATTTGGCCCATGTGAAAGGGGCCTTAGAAAAAATCCAAAATTTTGAGTTGTCATCAGAAAAAATAAAATAAATAAAAAGGGAAATCTCCCAATGGAGACACCTGTTCCCGTGACAGCTGTCCAAGATGGGGTTTTGGTCATCAGGGGGATTTTTTAAAGCTGGTGCACACAGGATCTGGTGCAGCTTTGCTTAGTAACCAATCGGCTTCTTACTTCAGCTTGTTCAATTAGGCTCCTTTCACACGTACGGACCGTTCAGGTCCACCTGTCAGTTTTTCAGATGGACCTGAACGGATGCTCCATGTGCTCCTATGGAGCAATGGATGTCAGCGGTGACCTGTCCGCTGACATCTGATCTGCTCCAATCCGCTAAATACAGATGGATGGAAACCCTATTTTCCATCCGTCTGGCGGATCGGATGAACACAGAAAGACGGTCCGTGTTCATCCGATCCCCCATAGAGGAGAGCGGAGCTCTGGACCTGTCATTGCTGGCTCAGCGGGGATCAAAGGATGGATCCCCGCTGAGCAAGCGGAGCCCATCAAAACGTCTGAAAGGACCCTTAAGCTTTGACAATAAGGCCCCTTTCACATGAGTCGTTTTGACAGGCTCCGCTGCTCAGCGGGGATCCATCCGTTTATCCCCGCTGAGCTGGCGGATGACAGGACAGTCACTGACCTGTCACAGCTCCATTCTCCTCTATGGAGGATCAGATGAACACGGACGGAAAATAGGGTTTCCATCCGTCTGTTTTTGGCGGATTGGGTGTCAGCGGACATGTCACCGCTGACATCTGCCGCTCCATAGAGGACAATGGAGCGTCCGTTCGGGTCTGCCTGAAAAGCTGATATGCACAGCTGCACCAGATTCTATCTGCACCAGTTTTAGTAAATCACCCCCTGTAGGTCAGGAAGTGAAGCAAAATCTCCCCAGTCGGACACAGACAGCTATAAAAAACTGACAGAAGTTCTACAGTATTGTCTCAGCAAATAAAATAACCACCCCAATCTGAATGTAAGTGGTAAATACACTTTGATATCATAAACACACCCAACAGTTCCTCAATTTAGTCTTTATAAGCATTGTCTTTCATTTTAATGAATCTTCTTTTTTTAGGTGATGTAGTTGCCAGCGTCTGTGGATAGGTGCTGCTCTTGTCTGGACACCTTCTTCCTAGCAGAAGTGCAAAGTTCTTTCCATCGGTGTGGCTGGCTGATTTCCTCCAGGCCTCCATGAGTTAATGTGGAGGGAGGCTGGGATCAGAGTGAGGAAGTACAGACTCTGTGTACAGAAGAGACCGGCAAGCAGAGATCCAGCCCTTTCTGCAGGGACTTGTCGCAGAGAAGACCACAGCCAACCTGTTACTACAGAAACACACAGTAAGTCAGCTCTGTCTGAGTCCTGTGAGCTCAGCTCTTCTGTACTGTGATATATGGAAAGCTCTGGGTGATGGCTACCAGGCTCAGCAGGAGGACCATTCAGGACCTCTCTTAGGTAGTGGATGGCCCAGTTGGTAAGCCTCAATGCCAAGGTTTCCCAGTGACACCAAACTTTTCTATTTTGAATTTAGGGTGGTCTCCGATGCCTGGGCATGTAAGGACTTATTATATGTTTGGGTATTGACTAAATAATTAATTTATTATGAGAGCATGTTCATTAAAGTTGTTGTAAAGGCTAAGTATTTTTCTAATTAAAAAAAAAAAAAAACAAGTTTTACTTGCACTCTGCAATATTTCACAGAGCGATCCTACCTCTTTTTTTGGAGTCCTCCCAACTGGTGCTGTCCCTCCTTCCCTGCGGGTGCTGCCTCAGTAAGCTGTGTGCTGATGGGGCATCTGTGTGTGTACCTGTGCTCTCCCAAGCTGGGCTGTGTGCACCCATAGACGCACAGTTTGGCCACGTCCCATGCTGTGTCCTCACAGGATTTCACTCACAGTAGCAAGAGCCAATGGCTCCCATTGCTCTCAATGTGCCTTTGAAAGCAAGAAGAGGAGAGAGCGCTAAATCGAAATAAGACTCAGGTAAGTATTTAGGGGGGTGGTTTTGGGAACATTTGGCACTTTTTGGGGGGGGGAGGGAGAGGGTACCTGGTTTGGACAGGTTCCCGCTCCTACTTCCTGGTAAGATCATCGCAAGGCGATCTATGTGATTTCCGGCCCCTCCTCCTTCCACCTGCTGTCTTTTGGGACACACAGAGGTCCCAGAAGAGAGCTGGACCATTCAGAAAGCACAATGCAACTCACCCATGCGCAGTAGGAAACAGGCGATGAAGCCTCAAGGCTCCACTTCCTGTTTCCCTTAATACAGATGCTGATGCCTGCACCCGAAGCCAATTGACAAATCAGCTAGGGGTGCCGACATTGCGGGATCCCTGGACAGGTAAGTGTGTTTATATTAAAAGTCAGCAGCTGCTCGGTCCCCTCTGTTGGAGCGGACATCTTCCCTCGGATCTTGCTTCTGGGTACGCCGCTCCAGCGCTGTGACTGCGCACGGGAACCGTCTTTCTGGTAAGGTCCGGAACTATTGCTGGGCCTTTGCCGGGACATACACGGCGCATGCGGGCGTACGCGGCACATACAGGGCCGTTTCCGGGTCGTTATCAAGGCCTGGAATGGTCTTTCTGCCAAGGGCA
>BLSH010372939.1:1043540-1065242 GCA_018402905.1 Glandirana rugosa | reverse complement strand
ACGGGAACCGTCTTTCTGGTAAGGTCCGGAACTATTGCTGGGCCTTTGCCGGGACATACACGGCGCATGCGGCGGGACATACACGGCGCATGCGCCGTAACGCCGCAGCGGATTAGAGAGGGAATATCTTCTAAACCATACAGGTTTAGAAGATATTCATTTTACCTACAGGTAAGCCTTATTATAGGCTTACCTGTAGGTAAAAGTAAACAAAATGGGTAGACAACCGCTTTAAAATCTGTGTTTTATGTTGCATTAAACTTCTTCAAGCCTCTAATATTATCTTGACTTTTAAAGTGAATCCGTGCCTTTCCCGTGCAGATAAAGAAACAGGTTCACTTTTTTTAAAAAGTGTATACATGCACATTTTGTTTTTGCAGGTAAAAAAAAAAAAAATTGCAATTATTATTTTTGTAGTAGGAGCCTGTAAAGCGTTGCACCCATGGTCAGCAGATTGCTGATGCCATGCAGGTCTCCTGCACACTGAGCTTATTTGCTTGCCCCTACGGGCAAACTGATTATCCCCGACAGGAAGACTCAATTAACTACCACAGCGCTCCAAAAATTGTGTGAAACATGTAACATGTTCCCAAAGGTGAACTTATCCTTTAAAGCGGAGCTCCACCCAAAAGGGGAATCTTTGCTTGTTTGCTCCCCCCCCCCCGCCACATTAGGCATTCGGGGGGGGGGGGAGCGGGTACCTGTTTTTGACAAGTACCCACCTCCGTGTGACTTTGCCGCGCCTCCCTCCTCCTTCCCCCGCCGCTGGGCCTTTCAGAAAGCATAGTGCGCTTCGCGCATGTGCAGTAGGGAACCGGCTGTGAAGCCACAAGGCTTCACTGCCAGTTTCCCTTACAAGAAATGGCGGAGGCAGTACCTGGGAGCCAATTGAAAAGTCAGTTGGGGTGCCGACATTGCAGGATCCCTAGACAGGTAAGTGTCCTAATATTAAAAGTCAGCAGCTATAGTATTTGTAGCTGCTGACTTTTTTATTTTTTTGGTGGGGGGGGGCTGGAACTCCTCTTTAACCACTTCCCGCCCGGCGTATAGACAAATGACGTCCGGGTGGGTGGTTCATTATCCTGACTGGACGTCTATTGACGTCCTCAGGATAATCCGCGATCGCGTGCCCCCGGGGGCGCGCATCACGGCGATCGGTGGTGCCATGGGTCAGTCTGACCCACCGCATTACCGACCGAAGTAAAAGGCTTCCACCTGAAGCCTTTTACCATGTGATCAGCCGTGACCAATCACGGCTGATCACAGTGTAAATAGGAAGAGCCGTTTATCCTCAGGTAGCCGTATACCTGAGCAGTGGAGAGCCGATTGGCTGCTCTCCTGACAGGGGGGGGGGCTGCGCTGAACGTTTATCAGCGCAGCCCCCCTCATGATCACCCCACTGGACCACCAGGGGGCCTGCCCAGGACCACCAGCCCCCCCCCCCCCCCGGACATCGCAAGGAGGCCACCCAGGACCACCAAGGAAGGAACACAGAGGCCGTCCAGGACCATCAGGGGAGCCCCCACTAGACCACCAGGTAAGGGCAATATAGTGCACTGTAGGGATGGCACTGTGCCCATATATGATGTTTGCCAGTGCCATCCCTAACAGTGCTTGTTGCACCAGTGCCCACCACTGCCACCTATCAGTGCCCACCTGTGCCACCTAAAAGTGCCCACCTGTGCCACCTAAAAGTGCCACCTATCAGTGCCAATCAGTACCGCATATCAGTGCCACGTATCAGTGCCCGTCAGTGTTGCTTGTCAGTGCCGCCCATCAGTTCTGCATATGTGCCCCATCATCAGTGCAACCTTATCAGTGCCAATCTGTACTGCCTCATCAGTGCCCATCAGTGTAGCCACATCAGTGCCCGTCAGTGAAGGAGAAAATGTACTTTATACAAAGTTTTGTGACAGAAACAAAGAAAAATGTTTTTTTTTTTTTCAAAATTTTCAGTCTTTTTTTTTTTTTATAGCGCAAAAAATAAAAACTGCAGGGGTGATCAAATACCACCAAAAGAAAGCTCCATTTGTGGCGAACAAAATGATAAAAACTTTGTTTGGGTACAGTGTCGCATGACTGCGCAATTCTCATTCAAACCGCAACAGCACTGAAAGCTGAAAACTGGTGTGGTCGGGAAGTGTTCTAAGTGCCCGGTATTGAAGTGGTTAAATAGTGGTCTAAACAGCCACATATAGCTACCTTCCTACAAAGGAAAGTCTTTTCTAGGCTACAAGTCACCAAAGTTGTAGCTTATGCAGCGCTATGGGCTCTCTGTGTAGAAGAATTAATTTGCCAAGCGTGGTGAGAGTCCCATGCTCGTCCATACCCAAAAGCACTGGGTTTCCTTTAGTTTCTGGGGTAGTGTGACTGTAAAGGAAAGAAACATATGGACGGATGGGGAAAGGGTGGAAGTTTATGGTTAGATCCACCTTTCAGGAAAAAATAATAAATGCACATATTTTTGCAGAGAAAAAAATCAGGCATTTATTATTTTTTTCCTACAAAAGCCTTTAATGCATTGCACCCATGATCATTGTGTTGCGGGTACAATGTCAGGCTCCTGCAGACACGTTCCTCCAGCTTTCTTTTTGTACCTCTGTACGGACTTTTAGTTTGAAAGCTGGAGGAAGTGTCAGTGGCCTACGAGGAAACTCATCAGCTGCAGGCCATCTGCAGCAGTGGCAGATTGGACTTATAGTTTATTGATTTACAGATTGCTATGAAGGAATGATGTTGCGGTGCAGTCACATTGATTGTGAATGTGATGGCAGCTGTGGGGGAGAGGATCCCCCTCTCGCTGTCACATGGGAGGGAGTGAGGTGGGTGAGCGGGGCAGGTATTGGAAAATACGGGTGTAACATGTTCCAAATAGTGAACTTGGCCTTTAAAGCAAAGCTGTTGCATTGCCCTTCATGGCTTACTAAAAGGCAAATCGAAGTGTAAATCCTGCTGAAAACTTTTTTTTTTTTCTATTTTGGAGTGGGGAAAGATTAGAAACCCTGTCAGGTTTTTATTTCTATCCTCGGTTCGTAATATTTCCCTAACTTTCTCTCCCGCTGACAGTGGTTTTACCAGACAGGAAGTGAAGGGAAATCTGCAACGGGGGCACAGAAAATAAAAATCTGTCATGGATTCTACTCTTCCCCTTCTCTTCTAAAGAAAAGCATTGGTGTTGCTGTTGAAAAGTTATCCTCAATTCCTTTTTGGTAAAATGTTGTCAACCGTTCTGGAAAAAAAACAAAACAAAAGTAAAAGCTAAATCAGCAAGGATTAAATTCATAATTCTTATTGTATCTGCTGTGTACAAAGCAGATCCTTCCTAATAGTAGCAATAATAATTGTTGATAATTCTGTCACTTTTACATAATTCTGTTGTATTATACATTGCATTTATACTTCTTTATATATTGAATTTGTAATTCCTAGGCTTGTTTTGCTCACTTTCCTCTACCTCCAGTGCAGCATTGCAGAATACCATCTGCAGCTTGGCAGTTGTCTGTAGATATACAATAGGGAGACGTCTTTCAGGGGTTAAGCCTTCACCCCTCCACTTGGCTGGGATACTACCATTGGCATCGCTGTCCTGTCCCATAAGTTATGTGCATTCCTCCAGAGCACTCAGTTTAATAGGTTGGGACGTGTTCTGCATCTCTTTCCCATGATTAGAGCAGAGAGAATTGCCCCGGCTTAATAGCAGAGGAGGAAGGAGGGGCGGGGGTGATGCCATAGGGAGGGATCTGCTTTTTATGATAGGCCTGTTCTTTGCATCAATTGAAGCTAAACTGCAGGTTTTATTTCTATTATCAGTGACAGATGTGGGCACAGTGGTGGCACAAGTCTGCACCATTACTGAACAGACCAGCAACAGGCGTCTGACAGTTGACCTGTCAAAGAGAAACATTTTGCATTTAAATGGACTGAGGAGCTGACCCTGCTAAAATCTTTCATTTTACCCCACTGTTTATGTTAAAGGGTAGAGCTGGCCATAGAAGGTTCAAATCTCGGCCAGTTCAGCATGGACCAGCTGAGATTTTGAACCATGTATGTGCAGTTGACTGATCAACTTGGGTACAACCAGCTTGTTGGGTTATTAAGGTAATAATCGCTGTTCTCCTGGCTGGGATGCCCCCCCCCCCCTGCTGGGAGAACACAATATCTCCCATCAACACAATCTGTGTTAATGGGGGGGGGGGGGGTTGATTTTCTTTCTTGCAACCCGTGCACACCATCTATGGCTGATTAGATCAGGGCAAAATATTAATAATAAAATACATCTCTGCAGTACATTCACATTTCTCGTATCTGTTAAAAATGCAGCAAATACAGAAAAGTGCATTTTTATCTGGGTAGGGAAAGGGTTCTTGGGAGATGTAGTTCTGGAGAGAAATATGGCGACTGCAATTGATGATCTGCTTCAGTAAAATTCCTGGTTGCTTCCTCTACTTCTTCCAGACAATTCCTTTCAAAATGCCTACATCTTATTTTCAAAAACTCCACCAATTATAAGTACATTTGGAACGATTCCTGTCCCCGACTTCTTTACAGACTACTGACTCTTCTGAAGTCACAGGGTTGGGCTGGGCTTCCAGACGCCTCACTTTACCACAAAGCGTCTTTTATGTTTTTACCAGGGTGTTGGACTGGTTTCACCAATCATCCACATATTTATGTCTCCAACAGGAAAGTCACATGACTCCCATAGACCTCTGTGCTTTACCTTGGATATCTCCCAGAAACATACATTGTTCATTTGGGATGGCACAATTTTACGATATATGAGCCCCATGAGCCCTTTTCTTGGTAATCCTGCCTTCCCATCACCCCTTCAAACCCTTTTGGCCCTTGGAATAAAACAGACCCCTGTAGATTTCTCCAGTTAGTACAATCTGAGCCATCGCTTACATCCACGGGTCATGCGGGGGGTGGGGGGGGGCAGGAGCTCAACGCCTCTCAGTGGCTCCAGAAACAACAGACCTCATCTTTCCTACATTCTGTTCCCAGACTCGCAGATAGTTTTGCTCGATCAACTGTATTTGAATCATTACTTCTCCAGATGACCACTCCAGATTACCCCTCCAACTCACACTATCTCCCAGTTTCCTTTCCACTATATTTACTCATTCCTCCTTTCCCTACTTCTACTAACACCTTATTCTCCTTCTACATCCCTTTCCCTATCTGATGCTCAAATTCTGCTCCCTAAATGACTGGTTGCCTTGGTGTGCAAATGAGATTAGAACTATAACCCCTAACCTTGTATCTGTTGCAACTTTAAGCTGATTCTATAGATTCTCCAGATTGATCGGGATAGTTATGGATGACTCATTCCTCTTTACTTTCTTTCTGAATATCCCCATTAATATGCCACAATTTGTTTTTTCTCATCAATCTGTGTAGAGAATATACTTAAGCGGTTTTTCTACTTCATTCTCTGTACATATTATCTGTACCTATTGTGTGTTAATTCTAATAATATCGGTTCCAAAAAACGCATATTTTAGCATTTTGAATACTTTGCTTCTTGGCCTTTTGGCTAAGATCAAGTGTAGTATTTGTTCTTATCAGTTGCCAATAGGAGGCGCTGTGCTACTGTCCTGGCCACAGGTTATTGGTTGGGATGGTAGTGGCTAGGCAAATCGTGGCGTAAAAGGAGCCTGAAAGGCTATTACCGGGGGAACTGAAACCATCCTGCTCGACAAACTGAGGGATGGTGGAGGTTTCTCTGGGAAAGCTGGAAGGGCTCACCCTGAGTGGGGCAGTGCTATGCTGGTCAAGGCTGAAGGGCCGGGCTGAGAAAAGCCCGTGGTGCATGTGCCCCTGGAGTAGCAGTCCAGGGGTGCCTAATACTCACTGTGGGTGGCGCACTTTGAGTTGACGGCCCCAAGGTCACTGCACTACCACACTTTTTTCGCACCTGCCTCTAGGGCTGGGCCTTTTGGCCAGGACCAGAGGATTTTTTGTTCCTGGCCGTGAAGCCGGCCTTTGTTTCACACAAAGGCACTTTATTGCACTTTCTTATACTATCCTTCCCTCACTTTATGTTTTTTTTATGTGTTGTTTGGTGTGTGTGTGTGACACTTTTTGATTGAAGAGGTACACTGCACATGTGACTAGTAAGGTGTTCGGTCCTCGGGCCTACCTTGAATGTCTTGGGAGGGGTGGATATGGCCTTCTTGCTTGGTTCGCCCTCTCTCATGGGATCTCCCTTCGGGGAGCCCCACCTTGTATTTGGGGTGGTCGGTTACGGCTGACTGCCCAGAGAATGGGGGCCGCCTGGCTTCGGCTAGGTGGTCCTGTGCACGTACTCTAGTTCCTGTCAGAAGGAATCAGGGTAAGGGTCCTTCCTCTTCGGAGGAGGACCATGTGTACACCTAGTGCAATTTTTGTGTCTTCACTTTTGTGTTGTGCACTTTTTTATGTACCGGGTGGAGTTTGAGTGTGTTCACACATCACGGGCTTTCAAGAAAGAAAAAAAAAATCAGTTTGAACTTCAGTCACTTTTTTCATTTTTCCATCTATTAAATCCTCTGCCCTTGTTGTTTTAACTTTGAATAGTAAAACGTTTTTTTTTCTGCCAGTAAATACCTTATACAGCTCACTCACTTCCTGTTTCTTGTCTGGAAAAATGCCTCGGCGTTTGACATCATGCACAGCTCTCTTTCTCACACTCGTGAGAGTTTGCCAGGAAGGGAGGGGGGGTGAGTCATAAGAGGGCCAATGAGAACTGCAGAGCTGGCAGTGTGCCTCTGTGTGTCTGTGTAAATCCAGGAAGTGAGCAGGAAGCAGCTTCAGCTGTGCACAGTTAAAATGATTGCAGCTAGACTTTGAGGGAGATTTCTGCAGCATATTTGGCAAGTACAGAATCACAGTATATATAAAATAATATGCAAAGTAGTTGGAGGGAAGCTTCTGAATGGCAAAGATGTTTTTATTACAAATTATGTAAGCAGACTGCAGTTCCTCTTTTAAATTTCTGGTTGCCTGGCTGTCATACTGATCCAGTAGCTTCATTATATTCAGAGTGACTGACCTCTATTAAAGCGGTAGTAAACCCCCAAGTACTGTTTTTACCTACAGGTAAGCCTATAATAAGGCTTACCTGTAGGTAAAAGTAATATCTCCTAAACCTACATGGTTTAGGAGATATTCGCCCTGCATGCAGCTGCTGACATTAGCGGCACATGCGCTCTGATGATCCGGCGGAGGCGGCCGGAAAATCAGAGCTGGCTGCTGGAACGAAGAGCTCCCCCGCGCATGTGCGGGAGTGTCGTCACACGGCTCTGCCTACTCACACCGCCGGAGCTGCGTACCCGGAAGAAGGAAGAGGACCATCATGTCAGCGTCCTCAGCGCTGACCGACTCTGGCATCGGGGGCCTCGTTTTAAGGTAAGTATTTCATAATATGTTAGTATGCGACGCATACTAACATATTATGCTATTGTCTTGCAGGATCTTTCTTTTTTTTTTTCAGGCGGGTTTACTACCACTTTAAGTATGCAGATCAGGAAAGCCAACTTGAAGTCAGAACTGCAACCTTGTTCGTCATTGACTGTGGAAATACTTTCTACACTGATCTGGCTTTTCACTGAATTTTTTATAACAGCCAGACAAGTAGCATTTTCACTTGAAGAGCTCAGCCATAGCTGTCTCCATACATCCTGAGTAAAGCCTGGTACACACGGGCCGAGTATCGTCCGGTTCAACCGGCTGACATTCGGCCTAAATAGGGTTGCCACATCATTCCTTTAATCCAGGACACATATGAATTACACAGGTTCTGGGGCTGATTAAAGTGGTAATTAAACTCACTTGGTGCCTTATCTGCATTAAATTAGCCTCAGAACCTGTGTAATTCATATGTGTCTTGGATTAAACGGATGATGTGGCAACCCTCAGCCCGAATGGTCTGCTTCTGTCAGAGGCATGCCAGAAAAAAACATCTGCCGATCGGCATCACATCACCGATTTCAGCCAATGGCTGCGAGTGCTGACCGGTGTGTTCTGGCAGGGGGCAGTCGGTATGTCAGAACACAATAGCTCAGGAGGGGGATCCCTGTACTAACATTGGATAGTTACTACATTGGCTCCTCACAAGCTTCAGTTTTATTTCATTCAGCCTGCTGTGTGTGTACCAGGCATGAGGCTAGCCATTAAGATTTTTCTAGTTTGGCTCCCCATCCACACTAAACAATGTGGATGGATGAAGCTCTCTTGCTGTCTATTGTCTTATCACAGCTGTTGCTTCCACAGCAGAATACTGGAACATTGACTGAATCTGATTGGCTGCAGTCAATATTCAGACGAGAATCTTTTGCCTGGTTCCTCCGGTTTTCAGATTGAAGTTTGGCAAGCCGGATCATGTCGACAGGGCCACCCACAGCTCCATTTTCATCTGCTTCAGGAATTGGCCTAACTTTGAGCCATGTATAAGGTTTGCATAAGGTTTCCAGCAGATTTTTGCTGTATTCAAAAATGTTTCCTCCTCTCCCTACAAGTCCAACATTCAATTTCAAGATGACTCCCCGGGATATGTGATGGATCATTGACTGCTTCAGACTGGACTATGATGTTAGCCATCCACTCTGGATTTAACTGCTTTGAACTTGCCTAGTGAATATGAAGCCCTTTATCCAAATTCCTGTATTGCTGTACCATATCTTGCATGAACGAGGACTAACAAGTTTGAAGCCGCTGGATCCATGCTCTAAAACTACCAGTTATAGATACTATGGGGTTGATTTACTAAGGCTGGGCTCACGCCTATACAAATTGAATGCAGCTTACACCGCATCCAATTCGCAGGTCACTTGAAAACATGTTTTCGTGTCCGGTTCACATATCTGCAGTGCATTCACACTCCGCATTGCACAAAAAACGTGTGCGTTTTCTGTGCAGTGCGGTGTGAATTACAGCCCCATTTTGTTCAATGGGAGCGCATCTAATTTGCAGATGTGTTCCGCATTGAACGGGGATCTTTCCTCCTCACTGCACCCCCTCCCCACCCAGCTGATGCGCTGTGAGAATGGACAGGAGCCGCTGAACAGCAGCTCTTGTCCTTCTCACAGGCAGCGGAGCTGGAATTCGCACCACAATGTTGTGAATCCAGCCTAAAGGCAAATAGAATGGGCACTTTGCAAAGTGCAGTTGCACTCTACAAGTGCAGTTGCTCCAAACCTTAATAAATGAGGTAAAGCTTCACTTGACAAAGAATACAAAATCGCGTGCAAGGAAAAAAACCAAAAAAACAGCATTTTTGCTTGCACATGATGTGATTATGGAAGATAGCAGAGCTTCTGCTTATTTTCTAAGCTTTGAAACAGCTGCACTTGCAAAGTGCACATTCTATTTGCCTTTAATAAGTCAACCCTATAGTTGGCATACAGATGAATTCAGGAATAGCTGATGTCTATGCACACTTTCCTAGTATGGGGAATACACTTTTTGTTTGTTGGGCTTCTGGGGATGTGAAGCAATACATATTAACCTTTTGTTTTAAGAAGGTGACATTTTACTTCAGTAATATTGAGAAAATGCCAGAAAATAGATTTGTCTGTGGTTACTCAGATTTCCTACTAACAGAACTGATAGTGTCATAAATGAGCACTAAATTTACAGTATTAGCTGACTTTTGTAAAAGACCTGCTTGTAACATTGATGGATGTGTATGCTATGGATCCCATATCTTGACACAACTTACGAAATATTGATTCTACAATTGCTGAGTAGCTGAATGCAAACTATTATCCCTGGTTGTCTGTGTTTTCTGATCACAACAAGCCCTTCAATACAGCTAAAGGAGACTTTCAGTGTTTTGATAAAAATGTTCTGCAGGTGTAAAGTATCTGAAATATTAGTGTTGAATATAACTGTAGATACTGTTACCTGTGTGATCATTAGTAGTTGTGTTAGGTAATGCTAACCACGTATGACTGACCACGTACAGCTGACCACGTATCGCTGACAACGTATGACTGACCATGCATGGTTGACCACATATGGCTGACCAAGTATGGCTGCAGTACCTGGCCCTGCTTTCCATGGTGTGTGCATGACCTAAAAAGTGGACCTGATGTATGACCTTTGAAGAACAGTTGAGCTCTTACCTATTGCGTTCAATCATCTTTCATCCAATAAAAGTTGCAATTCGTTCATATGTGCTTTTCCCACTGTTGTGTGGTGCCAAGGCTGATTTTACTATTAGGCAGTGTGGACATTTGCCTATAGGTGGCCTAGATAAAGAGGTGGCTTTTCCCCTCCATTATCAAAGAGTATATAGTCTTCTCATAATAGGGTATTTTCAACATGGTATTCCGAATTGGGTACGACTGAAACTACAAGAATATGTTCTGTGAAAAAAACATTGGTTTGGCAGAAGGGTGTTGCTCTGGGCACCAAGGTTGTGTCCCTACAGGCTCCGGTGATGGAAACTTAGTCCCACGACATGGGAGGATATGACATGCCATCCCACCAAGAAACAACAAGAAAGTGTTCTGTGAAAAAGCATTAGTTTGGGTGTCTCACTGGGCACCAAAGGTTGTGTTCCTACACAGCTTGGCCCCATAGCATGGGATGGTCTGACACGAGGCTACCAGCTCACCAAGAAGCACCGTGAATTTTCAAAGCTTCAGTTTGTACTAACTTGAGGGAAATTTCTTGCCTCGAGTGGCTCTGCATTTGAAGGCGACTTGGATTGACTTGTATATAGCCATCCTGCATTGGTGGGACAGCGGGGTGAAACAGCAGCTAGTATGCATTTATAGATCTCTTCTGCCGAAAAAGGACTTTAAAGCCTCGTACACACGATCTGAGTTTCAGACGACAGAACATCCGTTTTTTTTTGTTGGACGCTTGTCTTATGTCGAAAGTGAAGAGTGTACTAACAATAAGAAACTCAACGTCAGAAGTGATGTAATGTTTTGAATATTTTTGCAACTTTTTTTCGCTTCTGAGCATGCTTAGTCTCGGTCGTCCGTTTTTTTTTTCTTGTGCGAAAACCGGAATGAAAATCGGACATTGCGTTGTTGTACGACAAAGATTTACTAGTCTGCACATCCAGCTTTTGTCTGACGAAAAATCAAAAGCGGCTGTCGAAAGGAACATACTAATGGTAAGAATTTCAGACGACAGGCCGTCAAACTAAAATTCCCTTCCGAAATTTGCATCGTATGTACGGGGCCTTCACTCTTTTCACCCATACACTGACTTCGGTGCATGCACAGTGCAGTGTACAGTCCTGTCCCAGTCCTGACATCTGCAAGATGGAACTGGGTGCCAAGATAAGGTAGCTCCAATGTACATGTGTGGGCGTTACATCGTCACTACCCACCCAATGGGAGCAGCAAGAAAACACCTGACCTAGAGGAAGCGAAGAAGAACATGGCAGAAATTAAGTGGAGGTGGGGAGCTTAGACCTTGCATTACTGGAAGAGTGTAGACCCAGGGGTCTGTGTACCAGAATGTCTAAAACCCCCCTCCTGCCCAGACCAATTTTCAGCTTTCAGCGCTGTCGCATTTTGAATGACAATTGCGCGGTCGTGCGACGTTGTACCCAAACAAAATTTTTACATCGTTTACAATGTTGCCATTGGCGGTTCCCTGTTCTGCGGCTCTAATAGAGGATCGTGGGTGTCCAGCGGACATCGAGTCCGCCCGACCCATGGGCACGCCAACGCAGCGTGCGTAGGCCGCGAGAGTGCGCCGCCGGCTGTGTGTACGCGCTGGGAGCGTGCAAAGGGACGGACGTCCATGGACGTCCCCCCGGCGATTCAGATCTGCGCTGTAGCCGTCTTTCAGCTATAGCGCGGATCTGGACTGGTTAAAGCATTCCCCATCCCCTGAACTGAAACACATGATGGACCAACGGCTAACTTAAAAGTGGTTGTAAATCCTTACATGTACCCAGCGAAATGACTCGCCTCAGGTAGGTGACACACAGAGATGAAACTATTTCTCCTACATAAGTTATACCTGTTCGTCTGCAGTCTTCTGTACATTTCAAAATGCATAATTAATACAGCTTGTATGAGCTTTCAGAAAAGAGGGTGGAATGCTGAAATTAGACAAGCAGAGCTCAGTGAGGAGTGCTCTGAGTGTTGATTGAAAGGGAAGGTACACCCTCACCCCCTTCACACAGGAACAGAGCTGAGGCTGTCAATCTACTGGAAATTCTTCCTCTGTCACCATTTTTCTCCTGGTGTCAGGAAATTGTGTCAGAAGTTATTCATGCTGATAGCAGAGGAACAAGGCCACAGATGACACCTTGTGCTCTGGATTGAGACAAGCACACACTATAGAGGGATATGCTTTCTTCATATTTCATGGCTAAGGTTTACAACCACTTTAACTTATGATTCTCTGAGCAGGCAGAAAAACAGCTTGTCCAAAAACACATTTTAAGTAAAAGGAGATAAACCATGAGGCTGCCTTTGCTTACTACCCCAGAGGCTTAAACTGAAACAAAAAGCCAGTATTCCTCACAATAAAAACCTAGACCATATGAACACTCTAAAGAATGTTTAACCAAATGACATTCATGCCTCCAGGAAATATATGACAACCCGTCATTCTCACGCATGTTTCAGGTATACAACTTCCCACAGCCGTAGCGATTTCCATGATACTCTGAAAGGTCCAATACCAGCCATTGAAGGCCAGTGGGCTATTAAACCTTTGAAATCCAGTTAGAAACCGGGACCGGGACCAGTTTACTCCTCTGATTATAAAAAGTGTGTGGAAACTTATTTCTAATAGGCAAAGTTTGCTTATGTCAACCTTTGCCTGTGATGAATGTTTTATTAATTTCAGTTTACTGTAAACCTTCAATAAACATTTATTGAAACAGAATAATTCCTGCAATGAAAACTAATTACGAAAGTGAAAGAAAAGTGTCAACAGCTCTAACCTTAAAGGGAACCTGTTGCGAAATGAAAAATATTACCCTGTGAAGATACTTGCCAGTCTTGCTACCAACTGTAGGAGCTTTGGAGAATCGTCTTTATTGGACCTACTGTACTTCCTAGATTCCTAGACCGACAACTGAGGTTCCTTCCTCAGTCCTTACATCTCTGCAGGACATAAAAGTAACATAGGGGCCTATAAATGGCAAACCAACGGATTCTCTTTAAAGTCTGCCTCTGCTCTAGCTTATACTTGACTTTCTTTCGCTTCCATGCACCTCCTAGGAGGGAGGAGGCAAGGTCCTGTGTAAGATCCAAGTCGGACTGTGCCCAGTACCTGAACAACCGATTTCCAAGTAGCATTTCTGACACTTTCCTCACCCCCATAGGACTGTGCGGTTGTCAGAGTAGCCATTTCCCAAGCACCTGACACTCTTCTCATCTTCACAGGACTGTGCCAGAGCCTTAGTAGCCAATTGCCAAGCACCATTTCTGACACTCTTCTCATCTTCACAGGACTGTGCCAGAGCCTTAGTAGCCAATTGCCAAGCACCATTTCTGACACTCCTCATCTTCACAGGACTGTGCCAGAGCCTGAGTAGCCAATTGCCAAGCACCATTTCTGACACTCTCCTCATCTTCATAGGATTGTGCCGGAGCCTTAGTAGCCAATTGCCAAGCACCATTTCTGACACTCTCCTCATCTTCATAGGATTGTGCCGGAGCCTTAGTAGCCAATTGCCAAGCACCATTTCTGACACTCTCCTCATGTTCATAGGACTGTGCCGGAACCTTAGTAGCCAATTGCCAAGCACCATTTCTGACACTCTCCTCATCTTCACAGGACTGTGCCAGAGCCTGAGTAGCCAATTGCCAAGAACCATTTCTGACACTCTCCTCATCTTCACAGGACTGTGCCAGAGCCTTAGTAGCCAATTGCCAAGCACCATTTCTGACACTCACCTCATCTTCATAGGACTGTGCTGGAGCCTGAGTAGCCAATTGCCAAGCACCATTTCTGACATTCTCCTCATCTTCATAGGACTGCGCTGGTGCCTGAGCAGACACTTGCCAAGTACCAGTGCTGTTACATGGGAAGTAGGAAATTCCTTCCTCCCAGCCAGACCCGGACTGGCCATAGGACACATGGGGCATTTGCCCGGTGGGCCAGGGCTACATGTCTTAAAAAGAGCTTGCTAAAGCAGGGGTCCCCAAAGTCTGTGCCACGGACCACCACCGGTCCATGACCTGTTGATGGCAGGTTTGCACAGCAGGAGGTAAATGGCGACCATGGCCCAGACGAGGCTAACACATACTGCGGTCACTGCTTACTTCCTGCTATGTGGCCATACCTGTGTCTCCTCTCCCGCTGCACCAACAATGTCATCCTATCAGCAGAGCATGGGGTGGGAAGAGCTGGACATGTGCACAGAGAGCGGGGGTCTTTTCATATTAACAAGCGGGTAATCACTCTCTTGTTCATATGATCCAGATCTGCAGCTGAGAGAGAAGACATAGGCATGGCTGCATAGTGGGAGGTGAGTGGTGACCGCGGCCTCTTAGCCCTGTCTGGACCATGGTCGCCACTTTCCTGGAGAGGACACACAGGCTGAATCCTGCCTCTGCCCTGCTGAATGTAGGACTGTGCAAGTTAGGTAGAAAATAAAAAGGAGTACTGTGATTACAGAGGGGGGGGGCATGACTGCAGGGGGCACTGTGATGGGGGGCTGTGATTGCTAGGGGCACTGTAATGTAACGGGGCACTGTGATATAAAGGGGACTGCACTGTAAAGGGGCACAGTAATGATTATAATACAGTGCAGAGGAACGACTCCGTGAATATACCATTACCAACCGCCCCTGTGAACGCACCCCCAATTCCCCCCCGTGCCCTGGGGAAGAAATGTAGTTGTCATTATTTGTGATTTGGTTTAAAGTAAAAAAAATTGGTGGCTCAGTCTGAAATGCCCAGGCCTATTTTTGTCCCAGTCTGGGCATGCTCCAAACTTTGTACCTTCTAGATCAGTGATTCTCAACTCCTGTCCTCGGGACCCACTAACAGGCCAGGTTTGCAGGATAACTGAAATACATCACAGGTGATATCATTTGCTGCTCAGTGATTGCAGTATTCTAGTCGGCATCTCCCCTAGGTAATACTTAAAATCTGGCCTGTTGATGGGTCCTGAGGACTGGAGTTGAGAATCACTGTTCTAGATCTTACCATGAACCGTAATAATAACTTCTGTTTCCAGCTTTAAATTTGTCCTATTTCTAGGTGTCCTACTCTTTGATTGCACCTTTTTGCCTATGTGTCATTCGTTTCATAATAAAAGATCCTCTATTGTTTGTTTCCTTCAACCAGTTCCTTTATAGCCACCCAGACAATGATAGCCGATTACAGTGGTGGAACATCACTGCCCAGCGCACCTCTTCCACCAATCATATAATTTAGCTTTGTGTTCCTTATTACTTTTTTGCTGTGTGTTGGAGATTGCCGGTTGTTACACTTGAGTTTGATATTCCAGGAACAGATGGCTTCTCCTGGATAAGTCGTTTATGACACTTTCCTATCAGTGTGCATGTAGTCAAACTGCACGTATTCCTGTACTGTACACAATATCTATTTATAGAGCAGAGTTTGCTTGAGTTATATTACATATGCATTGCTTGAGTCTGCACACAACTGATATTCATGTGACGTTATTCTAAGGCAGGGAAGATGGTGGGTGCAAACCAGCAATTGCTTCTGAGATCATTCATAATGAACACTCCCCTGTAATTCGCTACTTTTTTTTTCTCAGGACAATGATAATTGTGCTGGATTTACTTTACACGCAGGCCTGGGTTCAGAAACGGTTTGCACTGAGTTTACATGAGCACCCCGGCTTCCATTCCATCACCCTAGTTTGGCAGGTTAGCTGGTTACTTCCAAAGTGTCCTTAGTGTGTGTATGATGACTGTGCTGGGGACATTATACCAGTCTTTCTCAACCTTTTTTTCAGTCAAGGCACCCTCTAAAATTATGGGCAATCTGGAGGCACCCTCTAAAATTATGGACAGTCTCAAGGCACCCCATTCTAAACTATAACAAACTATTCTAATAGTTTTACATAATACATCAACATCCACACACATAGAACATCCATCGTTAGAAGTGATTTATTCTTCCAAATCGAATACACTAACTAGCTAATGTGACCCCAGCACTGACAGAGAGGGGCAGTTGGAGGGTCAATGGTTGTTAGGACGCCGGTGGCTAGAAGGTTATAATGGTGTACAATGAAAACCTGTGGTTTTGTGTAACTAAAAGGCAGGCTTCATCCACATGCCGGATTGTATACAATTTTGGGGAAATTTTAGGAATCTTGCCAAGGCACCCCAGTCTGCCTGGGCACCCTGGTTGAAAAAGGCTGCATTAGATTATAAGCTTTTAATAAAGAAAATAAATGGCTATTTTGGTTTATTAAAAATGACAAACCCTGGTTAACTGAACTGTCCTTAATATAAAAGTAATAGGTGACTTCAGTTTAACCACTTGCTTACTGGGCACTTAAACCCCCCTCCTGCCCAGACCAATTTTAGGCTTTCAGCGCTGTCGCATTTTGAATGACAATTGCGCGGTCGTGCGATGCTATACCCAAACAAAATATTCTACCATTTTTTCCCCACAAATAAAGCTTTCTTTTGGTGGTATTTGATCACTTCTGCGGTTTTTATTTTTTGCGCTATAAACAAAGAGCGATGATTTTGAAAAAACAACAATATTTTTTACTTTTTTGCTATAATAAATATCCAAAAAAAAATATAAAAAAGAAAAATTATGCAACGGTTTTGGCCGATATGTATTCTACATATTTTTGGCAAAAAAACAAACGGCGTATATTGATTGGTTTGCGCAAAAGTTATCGCGCCTACAAACTGTGGAAATGATTTATGGCGTTTTTACTATTTTGTTTTACTAGTAATGGCGGCGATCTGCGATTTTTATCGGGACTGTGATATTGCAGTGGACATGTCGGACATTTTTGACACATTTTTGGGACCAATGACATTTATACAGCGATCAGAAATTTAAATGTCCACTGATTACTATATAAATGTCATGGGCAGTGAAGGGGTTAACAGTAAGGGGGCAGTGTAGGGGTTAATTGTGTTCCCTGCATGTGTTCTAACTGTGTGGGGTCTGGGCTGGTCGGGACATAACAGATCTAACTGATCCCAGTGACAGGGATCAGTAGATCTGTTATGTCCCCCTTAACAGAACGGAGAACCGCCGTGTTTACATCGGTGGTTCCCCGTTCTGCAGCTGTTACAGGTGATCGCCGGATCTCAGGCGGATATCGAGTCTGCCCGACCCGCAGGCACGCTCTCGCAGTATGCGGCGGCTACGAGAGCGGGCCGCCGCAGGCTGCGAGTGCGCGCGGGGAGTGTGCACAAGGGCAGGACTTTCGCCGGGTATTTCAGAGCCACGTTGTAGCCGTCTTTCGGCTATAGCGCGGATCTGAACTGGTTAAGGGACAGTTCACACCACATGCAGTCCAGTGCATTTTTTTTTCTGCATCAAAAACTTATGGAAAGTAGGTTATATGGCTTTCAATTGCGTAGTTCACACCAGTGCAGTCAGTTACAGTGCGTTCGAGTTCCAGAAAAAAAAGTAGAACATGCTGCATTTTTTCTGCACTGAACTGTACTGGAAATTGGTAAAATGCATCAAAAACACACCAGAAAGCACCTAAATGCACCAAAACCACACTGAAATTCGTGTGTCCTTATTTTAAGTTAAGAAAAAAAGGGAGAAAAAAAAATGCACTGGACTGCATCAAAAACGCACTAGAATACACCCAAAAACGCGCATGCAGAAAAGTATCCGGAAGGCATCTGGACTGCGTTTCTATAGTGTGAACCGGCCCTTATGAAAACCTTTACCCTTACTAATGTTGACAGAAGCTGCAGACAAATCTAAAATTTTCCAGTTTAAATTTAATACACAAATTAAAAACTCACACAAGCCTCTAGAGAGAACTAGTTATTCCCTATCCAGGCACCACCATCTTGGATGGCATAGAGAAGATGAGGCCAGGCTGTTACAGAGCCCGCTCTACCCTTCACGTTCCACTGTGACCAGCATACCTCAGCACCTTGTAGAGTGGCCAGAGATGGAAATAAGGGGAATTCTGGTCACTTTTACCAAAACTTTGAGGCTGGGTTCACACTAAGATTGCATGCACCTTTCCTGGAGGTGACAATATTGTACTGGCCATATATCTACATTGGCCGTGAACGAATGAGATTACCCCTCCACTCTGACTCGGGTATGAGACAAGACCTGGAGAGAAAGCGAGGATTCCCTTGATACCCTACAGCGGGTTACGGCTGTTCGCCTTGTTGACTTACTAGCGATAGTGAGTCACCGGGCTCTGGTAAGAGTACCTATTCATATACCCCACTTGGTGTGCATGCTCCTTGGTGGTGGCCCAGTAGGATAAACAAAAGTTTTTGGATACCCTCTAGAGGAAGAACATTACCTACACTGCATTGGATGTTTGACTCTCACTTTATTTTGGACTGGTTTCCACTTGGTGCACTTTTTTTTTTCTTAACATCATTCAGGACTAGATATATGGATATGTTAATTATACCATTTAATGAAACTTGAGCCATGTTAATTTTCTGATTCATACGATTCAGGACTTTTCAAAGACTATTCACGTTACTAGCACTGTTTAATAATTTATGGTTTAGCGCGACTGTTTATTTGAAGTTACCAATGAAATGACCGCTTATTTTCAAACAAAAAACAAACAATAGTACAGATTGCGATCCAGGCTCACTTTGGGAAGCACATTAAATCGGTCATAAGAGGGATACTAATTAAACATGGTTCGAGGATAAAAAGAAAACGTGACAAACAACTCACTTTACTACTAGATAAACTCTGCATTGCTGAAGCCCGCCATAAGCATGCTCCCACACCAGCCCTAGAAACAGAATTAGGGTTGCTACGCAACGAAATCTCAGACCTTTTACATTACAAAGCTAAAGCAGCATTGCAACTCTGCCGTAAAACATGCTACGAGTCGGGGGACAAATGTGGGAAACTTTTGGCCAGGATGGTCAGAGAACAGAGACTTGCTACATATGTGCTTCAAATTATAACACCAGATGGTAGGAAAGCAGCCATGCCCAAGCAAATCACGGAAGAATTCCGCACATTCTATACTTCATTATATAACTTAACGGACCAGACACTATCTCAGACGGCGATACTACCTTGAATCAGCCAGACTCCCCTCCCTCCCTGATGAAGTCAGGGAAGAATTAGACTCCCCCATTACTCTGGAGGAAATCCAACAAGCAGTAGATAAGATGAAGCTGGGCAAAGCCCTGGACCTGACAGATTTACTCTACAATACTACAAAACCCTTCTCCCACTTCTAGGCCCCTACATGGTGAAATTATTTAATGCAGTAGGCTCAGACACAATCTTTCCAAGGGATACACTGAGAGCTCATATCTCAGTAATCCATAAAGAGGTAAAAGAACCCACATCTTGTGCCAGTTATCGCCCCATTTCGCTTTTGAATACAGACTTAAAACTGTTTACAAAAAAACTAGCCAATAGAATAGCCCAACACCTACAGAGCCTAATACATTTAGACCAGGTGGGTTTTATCCCCACGAGGGAAGCAAGAGATAACACCACCAAAGTACTTAATCTGCTCCACCATGCAAACCTCTTCCATACGCCATGTATCTTCCTTAGCACTGACGCGGAAAAGGCGTTTGATCGAGTGAACTGGAACTTTATGTTCTCTGTACTGCGCCAAATCGGCTTAGGCGATACGATGCTTCAGTGGATTCATAAAATCTATGCTAATCCCACAGCCCAAGTGAAGTCAAACGGTATTCTGTCTGAGCAATTTCCTATCAGTAATGGCACGCGGCAGGGTTGTCCCCTCTCCCCTCTTCTCTTTGCTCTGACACTGGAGCCATTTTTGTGTAAAGTCCGGTTAAATCCAGACATTCAGGGGATAACAATTGGGAGAGGTAACACAAGATATCCGCATACGCAGACCACCTCTTCTTTTCTCTTGTAAACCCAGAAATCTCACTTCCAAACTTAGTGCGAGAATTCGACATCTATGGTGCATTAATCGAACTTAAAAATAAACTTTGCAAAATCGGAGGCGATGGGGATTTCGGTCCCCCAACGTCAATTAGCAACCCTACCCAAGTTTTCACTTTAAATGGACCACAACTGCTCTTAAGTATTTAGGCACCTACATACCACCCAATATTTCTCAAACTTACATGCACAACTTTCCGCCCCTACTAGCCAAAACTCAGGCTCTACTGGAAAAATGGAACACGGGCCTACATTCCTGGTTTGGCAGATGTAAGTTACTAAAGACGAGCATACTACCAAAATTTCTCTACTTACTCCAAGCTCTTCCCATTCAGATCCCCCCCCCCCCCCAGCTATTTTAAACAGGTTCAAACAATGTTCACCCAATTTGTATGGGCTCACAAAAAACCCAGACTCCCTCATAGTCATTTAACCCTTCCTAAACACAATGGGGGACTAGCACTCCCAGACATCAGGAAGTACTATCACGCGGTCCATTTAAGTAGAATCATAGACTGGTGACGACACTTTACCTCTAAATTACGGGCTCAATTAGAGCAAGCGCAAAACAACGTGTCATTAAAGAGTGCGTTATGGTGCTACGCACACCTACCTCAAGAACTGAAAGCCCATCCTACCATAGGAACAACACTCTGCATTAGTGCCCGGATCTCCCAACGAGCATCTCTTACGACGCAGGACTCACCCTTATTCCCAATTTTAGGAAACCCACAATTTCCCTCAGGACTTCAATCCTCTGAATTTATAAGACTACGCCAAATACAGTATGAACATTTCTTAATGACAGACAGGTGGCCCACCCTAGAGGAATTGACAAGTGCCCCCGGTCCCTTCCGCCTCCCGTTCTGGAGTACCTTGCAATTACATCACTTCCTACATTCCCTTTCAGGCCCACAAAGATTCGGCCGCCCATTGACTACCTTTGAAGAGTATTGCTCTGATACAGACCCCCTGCCACATATCCTTTCCAAACCTACACCCTGTTGATTACTCCCCCTGAACAACCGCAGCTTCCCTGCATTGCTAAATGGGAAAGAGATATGTCTCGCACCTTCACAGCTACCCAAACACAAAACATGATCAGCTTCTCTCTCAAATGGTCCATCTGTACTAAAATTCAAGAAACAAATTTTAAGATACTGACCATATGATACCTCACACCCGACCGTTTACATAAGTTTTACCCAGTGACCCCTGACTGCTGTTGGCGTTGGCGGAGGTACGCTTCTACACATTTTTTGGCCCTGCCCTAAGATATCCAGCTTCTGGACAGACGTTAAATCCATAACTCAGAAATTCACAGACTACAGAATTCCTGATGACCCTTCCCTATCAACTTTACACATCGTCCTTTTTTCGTCCCAGTAGTCCTTAAGACATCAGACACTTAAAGACTCAATACCTAAATTGCAGACAGGTCTTCGACCTATAGAATCCCGTCCCGGTTTTTTACACATCTTCGCATGGAGGCGGTTGCGGTTGTCGTCAGTCCCCAGTGACCCATTTTGAATACATTTGCCAGCCCACACTCCATAGTATACCAGTCATAGAATTTTAAACAAAGAACTTAAAATCATGTCTACCTGGTAAACTCTCTCTTCGACTAGTACAAAACACAAACCCATCGACACTTCCACGCTCTGTATAGAGAAAGGG
>BLSH010372939.1:997435-1025729 GCA_018402905.1 Glandirana rugosa | reverse complement strand
ATTTCAGCGGACATGTCGGACCATTTTGACACTTTTTTGGGACCATTGGCATTTATACAGCGATCAGTGCTATAAAAATGCACTGATTACTGTGTAAATGCCATTGGCAGTGAAGGGGTTAACCTGCAGGGGGCGCTCTAAGGGTTAACTATGTTCCCTGGGCGTGTTCTAACTGTGGGGGGGCTGCCCTAACAGGGGAAGGGAAGTGGTCACAGCCTTCACGTACAGGAAGGCTGTGATCACAGCCCTTCCCCCTCACACAGAGCGGAGGTCCGTGTTTACTTACACGGACCTCCGCTCCTTCGCTCCGGGGGGGCCATCGCGGGTAGCCGGCGGCAATCGAAGCCGCCACACCCGCTCCCCGGCCCTCCCCGGACACAGCTCCGGCGGCGCGCGCGCGCTCACTAGGCTCGATCACGCGGCCGCCGTCGTATGACGGCGATCCGCGTTACAGAGCCACCTTGCCGCCGTCAATTGCCGATTGACGGTCGGCAAGTGGTTAAACGTTCTAATCAGTGCTACTTGAGAAAACGGTTCCTGCGCTACTTTTGGTTCGACTTTGGTACAATTTACATTGACTTCTGTTAAAGAAGTTGCATGCAATTTGTGCCGAAGTCTCGTTGGGGTCCAGCTTCAAAGTTGTGCAGAAGTCGAGCTACTTTGAAGCCACCACGGTGAGAACGCGGGGCTTAATGACTCCTCTTCTCCTTTGCTTGGGCCATATTGCACTCTAAGGCCAGGTTCACATATGTGTGGCCACAGTTCCTAGTATGGGGTCCAGTGCGTTTCTTTTCACCTGTTCAGGTGCGATTCATGTCTGAAATTTTGCCTGAATTTGCACCTGGACCGGACCCAAAACGCACAGGGCACTTTTGGAATTTGCACCACGGCCGCTCCGGACATGTGTGAACTGGAGCCGGTCACACTCACCTATCATGCAAATTGGATGTGGTGAAAACCGCATCCAACTTGCACATATGTGAACTCAGCCTCAAAGAATTCTTTAGAGGAGACGTGACCAAATCTGTGCATTTATTTCACAAGATCGAACAAGTCAGACTCGCGCTCATCATTGATTGGAACATCTGACTCTTTAACTGGTACACCTGACTCCAGTTTCCCTCTTTTCCAGATGTCATTCCCCTGAAGACTTGTATTATATTTTAGATCAATAAGGCCTGCTTCACAGGGGCTTCAGCTTGTATTTGAACAGCAAGCTTTGATGAAGCTTCCATTCAGCTCCAATTTGTAAATGTTAACCACCTCAATGCTGGGCACTTTTACCCCCTTCCTGCCCGGGCCAGTTTTCAGCGCTGTCACTCTTTGAATGACAATAAGGCTTCTTTCACACTGAGGAGCTTTACAGGTGCTATTTAACTAAAAATAGCGCCTGTAAAGAGCCTCAAAAATCCAGCCCAATCCACCCCCAATGTGAAAGCCTGAGTGCTTTCACACTGGGGCAGTACGCTTGCAGAATGTTGCAAAAAGTCCTGCAAGCAGCATCTTTGGGGCGGTGCGGCGAGCGGTAATATACCGATCCTCCACCGCCCCTGCCCATTGAAAACAATGTTCAGCGCTTCCGAAGCGGCTGCACGCCACCTCGAAAGCGCAGAGAGCGGGCACTTTTAATCCCGTTTTAACCCCTTGTGGGGGGTTAAAAGCGCACCGCTCCCGCCGCCGTAGCGCCGCACTAAACCGCGGTAAATCCCCGCTGTGACTAGCGGGGATTTACCACTAACGCTCCACCGCCCCAGTGTGAAAGGGACCTTACTCAGTCATGCAAAACTGTACCCAAATGAAATTTGTATCATTTTTTTTCCACACAAATAGAGCTTTCTTTTGGTGGCATTTACTCCCCACTGGGTATTTTATTTTCTCTGCTACAAAAGAAAAAAGACCGAAAAGTTTGAGAAAAAAAAAAATGCGTTCTCTGTTATCAAAATTTTGCAAATAAGTAATTTTTCTTCATAAATTTTGACCAAAATGTATACTGCTACATTTCTTTGGTAAATATAACCCAAATCAGTGTATATTATTTGGTCTGTGTGAAAGTTAGAGCCGGTTCACACTACAGCGACTTGGGAGGCGACTTGTGTCGCTCCAAGTCACCCCAAGTCGCTTGCCTAGTGAAATCCCATAGAAGTGAATGTGAGCGGTCTAAATGTACACTACTGAAGTCGCTCCGACTTCAGAAAAGGTCCCTGTACTACTTTGAGGCGACTTCTATCCGACTTGTGCCCATAGAACTCAATGGAAGTCGCCTCCAAGTCGGATCCTCCATCTAAACAGAAGCGACTTCACAGTGAAAAGAATAGAATTTATTTTAGGGCAACCCCCTCCCTCCCTTCTCTAATTGGCCACAGCAAAGTCGCCTGGCATGAAGTCGTGTTGTAAGTCGCGCTATAAGTTGCCCAAAGGCGCGCTGAAGTTGCTTTCAAATCGCCTAGCAAAATCGCCCCGCAAGTCGGATCGCCCCTGTGTGAACTGGCTGTTATAGAGTCTACAAGCTATGGTGGCAATCATTGAAAATTGATCACACCTGATGCACTGATGGCTTATCTCATTTCTTGAGGCCCTAACATGCTAAGACAGTATAAATATCCCCATTTTGGAAAGTAGACCATCCAAGGTATTTAGTAAGAGGCATGACAAGTTTTTTGAAGTTGTCATTTTTGTGTCCGTTTTATGTACATTGGCCAGATGGGAAGCAGTTAAACACAGATCCTAATGGGATTGCCACATTAAGCAAACTTCTAGCAGGCTTTCAACAAGATTCAAGAAGTGCTGAAGCCTGCTAGGAGCTTATTTAGAGCCAGTTCACACTACAGCGACTTGGGAAGCAACTTGTGTCACTCCAACTCGCCCCCAAGTCGCTTGGCAGAAGAAATCCCATTGAAGTGAATGGGAGCGGTCTTAATGTACACTACTGAAGTCGCTCCGACTTCAGAAAAGGTACTACTTCAAGGCGACTTCTATCCGACTTGTGCCCATAGAATTCAATGGAAGTCGCCTCCAAAGTCGGATCCCCATCTATATTGAAGTGACTTTACAGAAAAAAGAAAAGAGTTTACTCAGTGAAAAACCCAGGCAACCCCCTCCCTCCCTTCTCTGATTGGCTCAGGCAAAGTCGTCTGGCATGAAGGTCACTTCAGGTTGCATTGTAAGTCACCCAAGGTTGCACTGAAGTCGTCTATGCAGTCGCCTATGAAGTTGTGCCTGAAGTTGGATCGCTGTAGTGTGAACCGGCTCTAAAAGTGCCATTCGGCACTCCCATTAGAATCTGTGTTCAGCATTTACAAACTGGAGATGAATGGTGCTTTAAAATATATTAAAACTCCACTTTTGTTGAGGAAAAAAAAACATTCCCCCTGGGTGATCTATGTACATTGCAAGGATTTTCACAAACTTTTTTTTGCAGATTCCTACCTTTTGTTCTGCAGAAATCCCTCTGTATGTTTGTATCCATGTGCAGAAGTGAGTCCTATTGTTTCTTAATTATCAACCAGCTGTGCATCTGTAGGGCTCTAATAAGGAAAATTGCCAGGTCTGCATCCCATTAGATGTGATTTCCTATTGGAAATAAGGCTGCATTCACACAGGGGCGACCCGACTTTAGCAGGACTTTGCTAGACGATTTCAGCACGACTTTCAGCGTAACATACAACGGAACTTCATGTCAGGCGACTTTGTTTGTGGCCAATCAGAGGAGGGAGGGGGTTGCCCTGGATAAATTCTTTTCTTTTTACTGTAAAGTCGCTTCCATTTAGATGGGGGATCTGGCTTGGAGGCAATTTCTATTAAATTCTATGGGCACAAGTCGGATAGAAGTCAACCTAGAAGTAGTACAGGAACCTTTTCTGAAGTCGCATCGACTTCAGTAGTTTACATTAAGACTGCTCCCATTTATTTCACTGGGATTTCAAATGTCAAGCGACTTGGGGCGACTTGAGCTTGTCGCCCCTGTGTGAATGGGTACTAACTGACCATATATGACATTTTTGTTGCAGGAAATGCCTGATATCTGACTTGTATCTTAGTGCAGACAAAAAAGGCAATCATACAAGCTGGAAATGACATATCGGGGGGGGGGGTGTTCATTACACATTCTGTATAAAGAACTCCTCCAGGTAGCCATATTGCATTTCACAGAAAATGACAGCACTGCAGATTGAAAAGGAAAGGTCATTTATGATAACATTCAATTACAATATGACTTGCGTCACAATTGTATTTGCTATATTATTATATTTTATTTGCTATTTTTTTTTCATGAAAGTGGAGTTCCCTTTTTAGGCCCCTTTCACACTGAGGCGGTTTTCAGGCATTTTAGCACTTGAAATAGCCTTTAAATTACGTCTGAAAACCTCCTCAAAACTCCCATTCTTATCAGTGTGAATTTTCACACTGGAGCGATGCACTTGCTGGATGTTCACAGAACTCCTGCAAGCAGCATCTTTGGGGCGGTGCAGGAGCTGTATGTTTACCGCTCCTACACCACTCTGCCCATTCGTATGAATGGGCACCGCTGCTGAAGCCTTCGACTCCTAGTGAAAAGCGGCACTGCAGTGCCGGTAACACTAAAGTGAGCAGGGTTTTACAGCGACACGGGTGTGCAGTGTGAAAGTGGCATAAAGCAAAGCTCGCTGTGCACACTGCTCTGATACAATCTGAAGCCTGCGTTAAACAGGCCTAACATCACTAGCTGATTCTATTTTTTAATACAAAGGTTTCCTGTTATAAGATTGTTATACATTATTATAAGATCACATTCTATTTCCAAAGACGTCCATGTAGAAATCCATATGGGGGGGTCCATTTTTTTCTTTCAGTTAAAAAAGATCTTCATTCTGATCTAAAACAAATAAAATGAAAAACAACTACTGTAGCTACTGACTTTTAAGTAACATACTCCTACCAGCCCATGGAGTCCTGCGTTGCCTTCCTGACAGTCCATTCTTCACCAGGGCTTGCACTCTCTGGAGCTGCCGTCTTCTTGATGTCTCACAGCCAGCTTACCACTCTTCATGTGCGACATATACCACCAGTGCAGTGGGAATTGTCCTGCAGCCACCTGGGACTTGTGACATGTCCTAGGAGGCTGCAGGTTTGGGGAGAAGACCAAGTGGACCTCATTCTCACTTGGTATGAATTGAGGAAGAGGGAGCAGGTACCTGTAAAAAAAAAAAAAAAAAAAGGCATCTGCGCCCCCCCCATAAAAAAAAAAAAAAAAACACAAAATGTGTTAGAGGCGTAAGGGTGGATGAAATGAGGCTTTGTTTGATACATACAGTATCTCACAAAAGTGAGTACATCCCTCACATTTTTGTAAATATTTTATATCTCAACACACAGCCATTAATGTCTAAATCGCTGGCAACAAAAGTACACCCTTAAGTGAAAAAGTCCAAGTTGGGCCCAATTAGTCATTTTCCCTCCCCGGTGTCATGTGACTCATTAGTATTACAAGGTCTCAGATATGAATGGGGAGCAGGTGTGTTAAATTTGGTGTTATCGCTTTCAATCTCTCATACTGGTCACTGTAAGTTCAACATGGCACATCAAAGAACTCTCTGAGGATCTGAAAAAAAAGAATTGTTGCTCTACATAAAGATGGCTTAGACTATAAGAAGATTCATAAGACCCTGAAACGGGGCTGCAGCATGGTGGCCAAGACCATACAGCAGTTTAACTGGACAGGTTCCACTTAGAACAGGCCTCACCATGGTCAACCAAAGAACCAAAGGAGTGCATGTGCTCAGCGTCATGTCCAGAGATTGTCTTTGTGAAATAGACGTATGAGTGCTGCCAGCATTGCTGCAGAGGTTGAAGGGGTGGGGGGTCATCCTGTCAGTACTCAGACCATACGCCGCACACTGCATCAAATTGGTCTGCATGGTTTTCGTCCCAGAAGGAAGCCTCTTCTAAAGATGATGCACAAGAAAGCCCCCGAACAGTTTGCTGAAGACAAGCAGACTAAGGACACGGATTACTGGAACCATGTCCTGTGGTTTAATGAGATCAAGATAAACTTATTTGGTTCAGATGGTGTCAAGCGTGTGTGGCGGCAACCAGGTAAGGAGTACAAAGACAAGTGTGTCTTGCCTACAGTCAAGCATGGTGGTGGGAGTCTAATGGTCTGGGCCTGCATGAGTGCTGCCGGTACTGGGAAGCTATGGTTCATTGAGGGAACCATGAATGCCAACATGTACTGTGACATACTGAAGCTGAGCATGATCCCCTCCCTTCGGAGACGGAGGCAGGGCAGTATTCCAACATGATAACAACCCCAAACACACCTCCAAGATGACCACTGCCTTGCTAAAGAAGCTGAGGGTAAAGGTGATGGACTGGCCAAGCATGTTTCCAGACCTGAACACTATTAAGCATCTGTAGGGCATCCTCAAATGGAAGGGGGAGGAGCGCAAGGTCTCTAACATTGACTAGCTCCGTGATGTCATCATGGAGGAGTGGAAGAGGACTCCAGTAGCAACCTGTGAAGCTCTGGTGAACTCCATGCCCAAGAGGATGCTGGAAACTAATGGTGGCCACACAAAATATCGATACTTTGGGCCCAAGTTGGACATTTTCACTTAGGGGTGTACTCACTTTTGTTGCCAGCGGTTTAGACATTAATGGCTGTGTATTGAGTTATTTTGAGGGGACAGCAAATTTACACTGTTATACAAGTTGTACACTCACTACTTTACATTGTAGCAAAGTGTCATTTCTTCAGTGTTGTCACATGAAAAGATAGAATAAAATATTTACAAAAATGTGAGGGGTGTACTCACTTTTGTGAGATACTGTGTGTTCGCTATGGGTTTTAGTGCAGTGCGGTTTTTAAAATGTGTCAGGGACTTCATTTGCACATTTCCTGTACATAGGGCAGCCCATTGAAATGAACGTGTTAGAGTCCTTTCACACAGAGTGGACTCTGTCTGTGATCTGCTTTCTCAGCAGGAGATCTGTCCGCTGAGCAAGTTGATGGCAGGTCTGTGTCTGCATCACTTATGCAGAATGGACACAGACACAGCCCTCTATGGGCGGTCAGATGTAAACGGATCACCTGTCCTTTTACATCTGACTGCCATTCGATCCACTGGGCGGAAAGAAAACGGATCCCTGTACACCGGCTTAAATGTAGGCAGGTGTAAACAGACCATAATGTCCTTTTACTCCCACCGCTCCATAGAGGAGAATCGAGGCTCCAATTGGGTGTGCCTAAAGAAACAGATGGGCGGACCGGATCGGAACATTCATGTAAAAGGGGCCTTAACTCAATAAAGCGTGCACTCTGTTGCACCTGCAATTGTTACTTTCCCTTCTGAGTGAAGGTCCCGCTTTAATGACTTAGATCGTGCTTGAAATTGGTGCATTTTCCACTAGGGGGCAGTGCATCAACAATTTATGATTTCAGATAAGCTAGTGGTTTATCCCTGCGAAATCTAAGAAAAAGATCAGAAAAAAGTTTTAAAAGGAGCCAGTGCTGGTTCCTACCAGAAACCTGCCCTTTAATATAATATTAAACAACCTTGGAATGGTCAGTTCTACCTAAAGCCAGCAGAAACCAGAAGCAATATAATGCAGAACTGGACGCAGCCTGTCCTTGATTATAACAGTAATGTATCTCAGTGTAACAATGCTCAGACATGTTTCTATTAGTATACTAACTCATTAAAGCTGTAGCTGCTATTATGGCATTAGTAAACGCCAGTTTAGTCTGTAATGTAAAGCGCTGAGCATTCAGCAATGTAAATGACAGATGTCTGTGTGTCACCAACAGAGCATTCCTGGAGATCAGACTACACCTTGGATATCTGTATAGAGATCCTTCTCGCCGTCTGTGGACCAGATGACCCTGTGATCGGAGTAGTCTACATTATTTAAAGGTAAGCCTTATCTAAACCACCTAGGTAGAGTCTCAGAGCAGCTGGCGTGTGAGAGAAAGAAGCAGCATAAGGAGCCAATCAGTTCAACTGCTGGCATGAAGCATGTTGATAGGAGGAGAAAGCAGAGAGAAGAGCTAATCACTATGCTTTTTCTTTCACTGCCAGTCACAGGCCGGGGGCGCATCCAGGAAAACCTGGGCTCAGAGGAATAGAATTTAATGCTGCTGGATGACAGACTGGCAGAGAATAAGTACTGCAAGTGTAATGACTGCAGATTCCATTTCCAGCATTGTTACATTGTGGATATCTCAGAATCTGAATAGCAGCTGAGAATTGGAGAATGTTATTTGATGGGTCAGTTCAGCCAAAATGCTGGAGAATTGAACTACCGGAATATTTCCAATATCTTCTGGGTCCTGTGTAGGTGAGATCTGTGTGCTGAGTTCCTGGGTCTGCACATCTGCTTCACTCATTAGGGGGCCGCACCCGCCTGCTGGTTTTTTATTTTGTATTCTGGAGAAGGAAACCGGAGATGCTGCGACACACAAAGGTGGGCAGGTATAAAAATTCCCAGATGGGCATGAACAGAGTCGGGATTAAAGCTGGGAGATCTCGCTGTTGGAGTATCCATTGCAGAGAAGATGCCGGGGGCTCCACCTATAACTGAACTATCACTTTTGGTTGGCCTTGCCTTGTAAGCAATCTAGAATTTTCCTTAGATGCAGTTCTATTTCACAACGGATATTTGAAAACCTGATCCCACACATTATCCTGGTTTAACAATCAAAATATACATGTACTGATCTAATAAATCATATGACCACCCCACACTCATTGCAATTCTTTCATGAAAGAAAAAGTTAAGTGTAACAAAACCTATTCAGACTCTCTGAGGGGGTTTTCTGTGTTTAAATTGCAGAGCTATTTGCTCCTGTGAAACTTCATGGACATTCGTTCTGTGCAAATGGGGCAAAAATGAATGTTGTTAGGCTATTTTCTCTCCAGGTCAAACGTTCTTCATTAATACAGAACAGCGTGAATCAGAGAACTATTACATTATGGCTAGATGGAGCTGATCATAGGAAATTATTACTTATTTACCGTTATTATCAGCTGCTTCATCTATTGGCCATAATGCAGTATTTTCCTGATTTATTTTATTCCATGTGAATGAAAAATATTCAACCTGGAGAGAAAATAGTATAACAATCCTTTTTTTTTTTTTTTTTTTCCCATTTTCACAGAACGAATGTACACAACGTTTCACCAGATGAATAGCTTTGCATGTATTTTTTTTAAATAATACACCCTTATGGATTGTGGTTTATAGAGAATATATCAAGTTTGTGTCTTAAGCCTAGTACACACTAGTCGTGTTTTTTTTTCTGTTCAACCCAGCAGACTGATCAAATAAAACTGACAGCTCAGGAGGAGCCGCCGTACTAACTATACGACGTTAGTACAGTACCCACGAGCCAAATGTTGACCGTTTTCTATTGAACCGGCCAATGCCACACAATATACGGCTCGTGTGTGCTAGGCTTAAAGGGGTTATAAACCCCCAAGGTTTTTCACCGTATGCATTACGGTGAAAAACCTTCTGTAGTGCTGCTGCCCCCAGAGTCTCCCTTTTACTTACCTGAAGCCGATCGTTCCAGCATCGAGGACGAACCCAGCAGCTCAAGCCGCTGTCTTGGGTCCATTGGCTCCCGCTGCTGTCAGTGAAATTCAGTGATGCGGAATCTGGGGGGGGGGGGGGCCGAGTCCTGCTGTCTGTGTCTATAGACGCAGCAGCAGGACTCAGCAGCGCGCCCGCACGGGTGCCCCCAGGGACAGCGTTTCTCTGAGGGGTACTGGAGAAGAGGAGGAGCCTGGAGCACCGCTGGGGACCCCAGAAGTAGAGGATCAGGGGCCACTCTGTGCAAAACCGTTGCACACAGGAGGTAAGTATGGCATGTTTGTTATTTAAAAAAAAAAGACGAACCTTTACACACAGTTTAATGCTGCATCACACAAGCTACAACTTGATTGCTGTCCATTGGAACTTATATGTATTGTACAGCCGGATCATAATGTGTGTGGGGTCATTTTAGTCCTGGAGGACTATGTCCCTGTATGGTAGTGTTAGTAATCAATGCTGTTTATGGTGTGTGAGGCAGAATTGATAAGGAAAGCAGGACGTGTTCGATCGTGTTAATGTAATGGCACAACATCATTTTTTTTACTTTGCTCAAGGTAAAGTGCTGATGAGCTATTCTGAACCTGATATTCAGGAACTCAAAGTATTCTACGGATCCATTAAGGCCTTCAAGTATGACTTGGCTAATTTCATCCAAAATAAGTTAAATTCTATTTTTAGGTTAATAATGGGTTAAAGCCCAATAGTCAGTATCCTGTCTACAGTATCCAGGGGTTCCTGTGGTGGGTGTGATTTTTAGGGGTTTCACTGCTCCATATTAAAATGCTTGTTTTGGGGAATTGGATCCTTTGGACTTATTTAAAGCTGGGGGTGGTAAAAATAGGCACTTGAGCTACAGTTTTACCACTACTCCACCGCTCCGCCACCCCTCTCCCCCTCCCCCCACATTGGCAGCTGGACAGGGTTGTACACATTCTTCAGCAAAAATTATATCCCATATTGTGTTTAGCAGACCCTACCACTGCCGAATGCGACCTATTCAAGTGAATGGAGTCGCACCACACCCGCGTGTAATGCATGCAGTAGCAGCACAGTGGTGCGGCCTTTCCAGGGTTAAAACCGGTAGTGAGGAGGCGGTATATTGCTTCCCAGTCAGCTGTCAACTGCTATCTGAAAATCAATCTCTCATGGACCACTTTTCAGAGTAGCAGCAAGGGCTGCTGCAAGTGTGAACAAGCCCTTAGGCTCCCTTCCCACTAGTGCAACTTCACGCAGTTTTGATTGCGACTTTGATGCAAATTTACACTCTCTGGCACCCAAGTCCCAAGAAAGCAGTGCAGGAACCTTTTCAAAGTCTCTTCAACATTGAGTCGCATCGATTTGAACTCAATGGGCTGCGACTTGCCATGTGACTTTGTGTCCAAGAAAGGGGACTTCCTAATTCCGATAAGCCCCCGCCCGCATACTCCAACAACCACCGACCAGGGTTGTCAGGAAATGGCCCTTGTCGAACCCCATGCTCGCTCATCCCCATCCCCCTTCCCAACCTGCTGGGCTGCGTGCGGAGCCCATAGGAGGGCTCCCATGCCGTTTTTTTGGGGTTCCTCTTAAAATCCATACCAGACCTAAGGGTCTGGTTTGGTCTTGGAGGGGGAACCCTATGCTGTTTTTTTAAATTTGGCGTGGGGGTTCCCCTTCAAGATCCTCAAAGCCCAAGTCGCATGCCAAAGTCGGATCAGTTAAGACGATGATCTGACTTTGATTCGACTTCAATGATATTCAATGAAATAGGATCAAAGTCGGACCAAAGTAATGCAGGAACCTTTTTCAAAGTCGGACCGACTTGTGTCGGACCATTTAAGACGGCTCAACATTGATTTTTACACGCCATGCGACATGTGCTCCCAAAGTCGGAGCTTTGTTGCATTTGTCGTACTAGAGTGAACCCAGCCTTAGGCTTCCTTCACACTTACAACCGGGGCAGTGAAATCAGGCAGTTGACCAACGTTTTTGCCACCCCAATCCAACACCCCCACCCCCCGACTTTCTGTTTGAACACTTACATACATTTGCTTACAGCTGTACACATACTTTGGGCACGGCAAACCATAAACAGCATCTCGCTTTCAGGAGTGGTGCCGCTGCTGAACATGACTAATGCAAGGCACACAGTTGTACCACGGTAGTGCAGCTATTGTTGGGTTAAACCAGGTAGTAAAGAGGCAACATATCTCCTCTTCACCACCTGTCAGATGCTTTCTGAAAATTGATCCACCGCAAATTGCTCTTCAAGGGGGCACCACTCTTGTGAATTAGTCCTTACAGTGATAACCACAGTATTCTGGGACCTGTGCAAGTGGCTTCCCCACTGCACTCTTACCATAGGGGATTGCTCGCTCAGCACGTTCACAGAACATCTTGTCATTTTTTTCAATGAGTACAAGGCGTTCTCTGATTGGATGAGGTCAATGCCTCGCCTTTTCACCAGTATGGGGCGTTCTTCTGATATTTGTGTATGTGCCCTCCAACTGCAAGCCACAAAACTTAGAGCTGTGTTAATTGGCTTATGATCAGTCAGCCTGCTGTGTAATTGTTTGTGTCTGTGGACCTCTGCCAGGGATAGCAGGCAGTTTTATGAGCAGTAGGGACTGATACGAAGGATTCTTGTACTACCTAAAGCACTGTTGTATTTGTCTAAATAAACATAATGGTGAAATAAGCAATAATTGCCCAGATCGTATCTTGTGAAGGTAGATTTTCTGTTCTTAGAATGTAATCCGAGGTTCTGGGCTTCTCCTGAGCTGCACACAATAGCTGTATTATACTTCCCTAATCTGCTCTTTGTTCCCCAGTCTACAGGGTCTCTCCCTCTCTCCCCATAAATCTGACTGAGCCTTCTCTGAGTCCTGCAGCTCTTTTATACTACATGGAGGACAGAGAATTCTTTAACATCACTTCTTCAACCGCTGGGTATAAACCACAGGGGGTACTCCAGCCAGGCTCATGGGGGTGTTTGTCCTTTAAAGGAAAATACTATAGCTTAAAGCAGCCATTCTCAACCTTTTTACCCTTGAATCAATTTTTAAGTCTAGAAGAACTACTAGACACATTTTATCGGGTGTTTGGGGAAATATACCTTTTAGGTTGGTGGTCATGGGAAAGAATGCCACTCTTAAAGACAAGTAAAGGACTTTTTCACACAGCTGTATGAAAACACAGCTATTGGTTGCAGGTTCTTGGTGGCAGGATCTTGCAAAAAAAAAAAGAAGTGCTTTGCATGCCGTACACATGTAATAATTGAGTAAAGTCTCCATCTGTTCAGTGTAAATGGGCTTGTTGATAGGACGCTGCTGCCCAGTGTCTTTCATTTGCTAGGATACAGGCAGCGCCTCAAGGAAGCCACCTAGAGTCCAGTGGTGCTAGGATGCAGGCTACAATTGCCACCTAGCATTTTCTGTTACTAGGATATGAGCAGCTATTGGTGCCTGGCACCCTTCTGTTGCTAGGATACAGGCAGCTTCTCAAGGAAGCTACCTAGAGTCCACTGTTGCTAAGACCCAGGCTGCTATTGCCGCCTAGCATTTTCTGTGAGTAGGGCAAGAGCAGCATTTGGTGCCTGGCATCCTTCCATTGCTAGGATACAGGCAGCTTCCCAGGAAAGCCACCTAGAGTCCACTGTTACTAGGGCACAGGCTACTATTGCTGGCTAGCATTTTCTGTTGCTAGGATACGAGCGGCTATTGATGTCTGGCATCCTTCCATTGCTAGGATTCAAGCAGCTTCTCAAGGAAGCCACCTACAGTTCACTGTTACTAGGATGCAGGCTGCTATTGCCAGCTAAAATTTTCTGTTACTAGGATATGAGCGGCTATTGGTGTTTAGCATCCTTCTGTTCCTAGGATACAGGCAGCTTCTCAAGGAAGCCACCTAGAGTCCTCTGTTGCTAGGATCCAGGTGGCTATTGCCACTTAGCATCCTTTGTTGCTAAGGCACAGGTGGATAATGCCACCTAGCATCCTTTGTTGCTAGAGCGCAGGTGGATATTGCCACCTAGCATACTTTGTTGCTAGCGCACAGGTGGATATTGCCATCTAGTGTCCTTCCTTTGCTAGAATACAGGCAGCCTCTCTAGGAAGCCACCTAGAATCCACTGTTGCTAGGATGCAGGCTGCTATTGCCACCTAGCATTTTCTGTTACTGGAATACGAACGGCTATTGTTGCCTGGCATCCTTCCATTGCTAGAATACAGGAAGATTCTCAAGGAAGCCAGCCAGAATCCTCTGTTGCTAGGACCCTGGTGGCTATTGCTATCTACCATCGTCTGTTGCTAGGACACAGGATACTTGTGAAGGCCTGGGTGCCCTTCTGTTTCTAGGATGCACAGGCAGCTCTTGCACTACAATACATTTGTGATGTCAGCAAGTAAATGTTAGTACAAATGTTTGCATGCATGCATACAGCATAAAATACTGGCCACATGCAGAGACTCTGGCACAGATTTTTTTTTTTTAATTAGTTTTTTTTTTTTATGGATTAAAATGCGTGTTATGTGCTTGGGCCCATAGAAAACAATACATGTGCAGATTTTAGGCACATGTCCCCCAGCCCCCT
Source organism: Glandirana rugosa (assembly GCA_018402905.1). NCBI lineage: Eukaryota > Metazoa > Chordata > Amphibia > Anura > Ranidae > Glandirana > Glandirana rugosa. The sequence goes on along the minus strand of BLSH010372939.1, from coordinate 1,011,589 downwards.
CTGGTATGTAGGATACATTTATATCTAGTAGCACATATCTAGTATGTGCTAGTTATGATGTTTTTTCTGGATTTACATGTCTTGTGCCCTATTTCAGAGCGGGGCTGTCACCCATGGAATTTTAGGTGCGCATGCCCTATTACTCTAATATTAAGCTAATATTTCGGCTACATCGTAGCATTTCATGTTTTTTTTTTTTTTTTTTTCTATTTCATAATTAAGGGGTTACCTGTGGAATTTTAGGTGCACATACCCCAACCTGCATATACAGTATCTCACAAAAGTGAGATGGCCTAAGTTATAAGAAGATTGCCAAGACCCTTTAACAGGACAGGTTCCACTCAGAACAGGCCTCGCCATGGTCGACTAAAGAAGTTGAGTGCACGTGCTCAGCGCCATATACAGAGGTTGTCTTTGGGAAATAGACGTATGAGTGCTGCCAGCATTGCTGCAGAGGTTGAAGGGGTGGGGGGTCAGCCTGTCAGTGCTCAGACCATACGTTGCACACTGCATCAAATTGATCTGCATGGCTGTCATCCCAGAAGGAAGCCTCTTCTAAAAATGATGCAATGAAAGCCCGCAAACAATTTGCTGAAGACAAGCTTCCAGGATTGCTGGAACCATGTCCTGTGGTCTGATGAGACCAAGATAAACGTATTTGGTTCAGATGGTGTCAAGCATGTGTGGTGGCAACCAGATGAGGAGTACAATACAAGTGTGTCTTGCCCACAGTCAAGCATGGTGGTGGGAGTGTCATGGTCTGGGGCTGCATGAGTGCTGGGGAGCTACAGTTCATTGAGGGAACCATGAATGCCAACATGTACTGTGACATACTGAAGCAGAACATGATCCTCTCCCCTTCGAAGACTGGGGCCGTAGGGCAGTATTCTAACATAACGACCCCAAACACACCTCCAAGGTGACCACTCCCTTGCTAAAGAAGATGAAGGTACAGGTGATGGACTGGCTAAGCATGTCTCCAGAGTTAAACCCTCTTGAGCATCTGTGGGGCATCCTCAAATGGCAGGGGGAGGAGCGCAAGGTTTCAAACATCCACCAGCTCCGTGATGGAGAAGTGGAAGAGGACTCCAGTGGCAACCTGGGAAGCTCTGGTGAACTCCATGCCCAAGAGGGTTAAAGAGGAAGTAAACCCAGATTGTAAGCTAGAAGCATAATGGGCTACTATGCATCGCATAGTAGCCCATTATGTGCCACTTATCTGCAAACAAAGCCTGCGGCGTCCAGCGCTATCCCCGCTCCAGGCCGCATCCATCTTCTTGCCCTCTTCCTTCCGGGGCCGCGACTCCGGCGCTGTGACTGGCCGGAGTCGCGTGACATCACTCCCGCATGCCGCCCGCCAGTCACGGCACAGGGTCAGTGGAGAAACGGCACGGAGGCCATTTCTTCACTGCGCATGTGCCAACATGATGTCGGCACATGCAAAACACTGCATATCTCCTGAACCGTGCAGGCTTGGGAGATATGCAGTGCACCTACAGGTAAGCCTTATTCTAGGCTTACCTGTAGGTTAAAGTGGTTGTCACAGGTTGACAACCACTTTAAGGCAGTGCTGGAAAATAATGGTGGCCACACAAAATATTGACACTTTGGGCCCTATTTGGACATTTTCACTTAGGGGTGTACTCACTTTTGTTGCCAGTGGTTTAGACATTAATGGCTGTGTGTTGAGTTATTTTGAGGGGACAGCAAATTTACACTGTTATACAAGCTGTACACTCACTAAAAGAATCATTGCTTCCGTGTTGTGACATGCAAATGTATAATACAATATTTAAACCAATGTGAGGGGTGTACTCACTTTTGTGACATACTGTATGTTAGCATCCCAGCCAAATAAACATTGCAAAGTCCCAGTTACAGGCCAGCTCTCCCAGCAGGTTCAAGACAGCGCAGGGAGGCTTCCATCCAGCATTCAGGTCAGAGCAAAACAGCCATTCCCCCCCCCCCCCAGCTTCTATGTCTAGCTGCCTAATAAGCAGGTCTGAAAGGGAAGTACTTGCCCTCTTCCATTCGCCCTCTCTTAACCTAACCCAGGCTGACTCTACAATATATGTGATCCGGCTCTTCTGGGTAACGGGCATGAATGCGCACCTCCTGCATCTCATGCCTGCTGTGATTATACTCAATGTCCGCTGGCACCCATTGATCATTCGGTACAGAGGCAGATGTATGTAAACAAGGCAAGCTGTCAGTAGGAAAAGCATGGATCCTGTGGTCCTCAAAAGCAGGGACATGGATCCATGCCTTCCCTATGTAAAAGCACCTCCCACGGTACACACAAACACAGTTAACCCTTTGATTGCCCATGGTGTTAACCCCTTCCCAGCCATTAGTATAGTGGCAGTGCATATTTTTAGCACTGATCACTGTATTAGTGTCACTGGTCCCCAAAAAGTGTCTGTCAGTGTCACAATGTCCGCCACAATATTGCAGTCCGGCTATAAGTCGCTGATTGCCGCCATTACTTGTAAATAAATAAAACTATCCCAAAGTTTATAGATGCTATAACTTTTGCGCAAACCAATCAAAATATGCTTATTGGGATTTTTTACCAAAAATATGTAGGAGAATACATATTGGCCTAAATGTATGAAGAAATTGACGGAGCGATCACATGTAAACAAACCGGTGGATATCCGGCTTATCTCTCCCCTCTCCATACCTATCAGTGCAGTGTGAGAAGAGAGGGGGGAGAGACAAGATGCAGCGCGTTGTGGGCAAAAGATCTGAAATGCCCACAGCACTGCTATGTGACAGAGGCTGAGGACAGAGGTTGTCTGCAACCCCCCATCCATCCATCCATGCACAGCCATCCACCCTGATCCATGCACAACCATCCAGCCTGATCCATGCTCACTCACCTATCCTGATCCCTGCTCACTCACCCATCCTGATCCATGCCTACCCACCCATCCTGATCCATGCCTACCCACCCATCCTGATCCATGCTCACCCATGCATCCTCATCTGTGCTCAGCCATGCATCCTCATCGGTCCTCACCCACCCATCCTCATCCATGCTCACCCATGCATCCTCATCCATGCTCGCCCATGCACCTTCATCCGTGCTCACCCATGCATCCTCATCCGTGCTCACCCATGCATCTTCATCCGTGCTCACCCATGCATCTTCATCCGTGATCACCCACGCATCCTCACCCATGCTCACCCATGCATCTTCATCCGTGCTCAGCCATGCATCCATGCTCACCCATCCATCCTTGCTCAGTCATCCCCATCTGTGCTCACCCATCCATCCGTGCTCAGCCATGCATCTGTGTTCAATCATGGATCCGTGCTCAGTCAAGCATCCATCCTCACCCACTCATCCGTGCTTTGTCATCCCCATCCGTGCTTTGTCATCCACATCCGTGCTTTGTCATCCCCATCCGTGCTCAGCCATCCCCATCCGTGCTCAGTCATCCCCATGCACGGTTCATCCACGCTCATTTATGCCTCATTCATGCTCATCCATACCACATCAGTTCTCATCCGTGCCACTACAGTGCCTCACATTAACCACTACAGAACCGAGCTATAGCCGAAAGACGGCTACAGCGCGGCTCTAAAAATCCGGAAGGACGCCCATGGACGTCCTCCCTCGTGCGCGTTCCCTGCGCGCACTGGCAGCCTGCGGCGGCGCGCTCTCGCTGCTGCGGCACGCTGTGTGGGCGTGCCCGCGGGTCGGGCGGACTCGATGTCCGCCCGAGACCCGCCGATCACTTTTAGCAGCCTCAGAACGGGGAACCGCCAATGTAAACACGGCGGTTCTCCGTTCTTTGAATGGGACATGACAGATCTACTGATCCCTGTCACTGGGATCAGTTAGATCTGTTCTGTCCCGACCAGCCCATCCCCCCCACAGTTAGAACACACCCAGGGAACACTGTTAACCCCTTCACTGCCCCCTGCAAGTTAACCCCTTCACTGCCAATGACATTTATACAGTAATCAGTGGACATTTAAATTTATGATCGCTGTATAAATGTCATTGGTCCCAAAAATTTGTAAAAAACGTCCAACATGTTCGCTGCAATATCGCAGACCCGATAAAAATCGCAGATCGCCGCCATTACTAGTAAAAAAAAAAAAAATAGTAAAAACGCCATAAATCAATTCCCATAGTTTGTAGGCGCAATTGCCTTTGCGCAAACCAATCAAAATACAGCGATTGCGATTTTTTTTTTTACCAAAAATATGTAGAAGAATATAAATCGGCCAAAACTGATGAATAATTTTCTTTTTTATATTTTTTTTTGGATATTTATTATAGCAAAAAAGTAAAAAAAATTGTTCTTTTTTGAAAATCATCGCTCTTTATTTGTTTATAGCGCAAAAAATAAAAACCGCAGAGGTGATCAAATACCACCAAAAGAAAGCTCTATTTGTGGGAAAAAAATGATAAAAATTGTGTTTGTGTACAACGTCGCACGACCGCGCAATTGTCATTCAAAATGCGACAGCGCTGAAAGCCTAAAATTGGTCTGGGCAGGAGGGGGGTTTAAGTGCCCAGTAAGGAAGTGGTTAATGTAATAGGTAGTCACGTTAGATTTGAAATGTATGCCCCTAGAACACCTGACGGTGCTCCCTGCATGTTGGGCCTCTGTATGTGACCAGGCTGTGTATAAAAAGTGTCACACATGTGGTATCGTCATACTCGAGACAAATAGCAGAATATATTCTGGGGTGTAATTTTTGCTATGTACATGCTGTGTGTTAGAAATATTGTATAAATGGACAACTTTGTGTAAAAAAAAAAAAATGCTTTTCATTTTCTTTCCACATTTCCCAAAAACTTGTGGAAAAAAATGACATATTCAAAAGACTCATTATGCCTAATAGAATATACATTGGGGTGTTTACTTTCCAAAATGGGGTCATTTTTTGGGTGTTTCGATTGTCCTGGTGCTCCAGGACCTTCAAAAGTGCAAGAGGTAGTCAGGAAATTATATGTGTAATTTATGTCCCTAGAACGCCTGATGGTGCTCCCTGCATCTTGGGTCTCTCTATGTGGTCACGCTATGTAAAACTCCCACACATGGGGTATCAGCACACTCAGGAGGAGTAGTAGAATGTGTTTTGGGGTGTAATTTATGGTATGCATATGCTGGGTGTGAGAAATAACCTGTTAATATGACAATTTTATGGAAAAAAATTTTTGCAAAGAATTGTGGGAAAAATTACAACTTCAAAAAACTCACCATGCCTCTTACTAAATATATTGCAATGCGTACTTTCTAAAAATGGGTCATTTGGGGGGTATTTGTACTTTCCTGGCATGTCAGGGTCTCAAGAAATGAGATAGGCCGTCAGTACATTGGGCGTGATCAATTTTGAGTGATTGGTGCCATAGCTTGTAGACTCTATAACTTTCACAAACACCAAATAATATCCACTAATTTGTTTTTTTTTTTTTTTACCAAAGATATGTAGCAGTTATAAATGTTGGCCAAAATTTATGAAGAAAAATTATTTATTTGCAAAATATAACAGAAACAAAGAAAAATGCATTGTTTACAACATTTTCGGTCTTTTTTTCATTTATAGCGCAAAAAATAAAAAGCCAACGGTGATTAAATACCACCAAAAGAAAGCTCTATTTGTGTAAAAAAAAAAAAGGACAAAAATTTCATATGGGTACAGTGTTGCATGACTGAGTAATTGTCATTCAAATTATGAGAGCACTGAAAGCTGAAAATTGGTCTGGTTAGGAAGGGGGTTTAAGTGCCCAGTGGTCAAGTGGTTAGAGTAACGCAGTGCTGTATCGCAAAAAATGGCCTGGTCATGAAGGGGGGTAAATCTTCCAGAGGTCAAGAGGTTGAGGTCAACTAGGGATGTGTATCATGTATACCTTGTTTTTTTTTCTGCAAGTGCTTATTTCAGTGGCTCCACTTGTTTCCATTTGATGCACTGCAGAACAACCCTTACATGAGAACACCAAGATTTAGGCCTCATACACACGGACGTTTTTTGACGCCGGCGTTTTCTGGCATTTTTTGCAGCTCTCCATGTTAGTAAATGGCCCCATAAAAACGTCGGCGTTAGTGAGCTTAAAGTAGAACCCACGGCCATTGCATTCTGAGGCTGTAACGTTTTGGCATTTTTTGACGCCGATGCCACAAAACGCCAACTAATATTGTACTGGCGTTTTCCGGCGCCGACGTTTTTAGGTTGAAAAATGGGATGATTTTTTTTTAAAAAACGCCTATTGACGCCGACGCTCACTAACGCCGAAAAACGCTGATTTTTTCTCCTTGACGTCGGGCCCGACGTTTTGTTTATTTTTAAAGATACGCCCGTGTGTATGAGGCCTTAAAATCAATAGTGTGCCTTCAGAAAGAATTCAACCAAGCTTCTAAATCAGCCACATATGTGGAAACTGGTGTGATGTCAGAAGGACTACAGTCTTCTCTTATACAATGTGTATAAGAGAAACTCATTTTACAGAACCTTCATACTTTGGTTGGGGGTGGGCACAGACAAGTATGGCTCCAAAAGGCCTTAAAGGGTGAGTCCATCAAAAAGCCTAAACTTTGCCCCATCCGCCAGATTCCTTTGAATTCCTGTCCTGTAGTTACAATAGTGAGAGGAAATCTCTCCAAGGTGAGCAGAATCCCCTCCTTGACAGTTGTCAGCAGAACTTTTGTCCCCATTGGAATGTTTCTCCTTGGTTCCTGTTCTGTTGTCAGTTAAAAATTTTAGATATTCATTTCAGTCCAGGTAACATTAGTCACCAGGACAAATAGAGAGGGTGAATCTACCCATCAGGTTAGACAGCAATAAATACCTACAACAAGGCCTTAATATTGAGAGAACACAGAATATCCAACGTATTTTGGTGGCCTCAAAGGGCTCCACCTTCTTCAGGGCAAGAAAACAGCAGTTCTAGTTCTTTTACAATTTATTCAAAACTAAAAAGAAAGTTTTGGCCTTAGGTACACTTTAGCCCTCATACACACGTTTTTGGGTGTTTTTTGCATGTTATTCAATGGCTCTCTAAAAACGCTGACATTTTTGAGCAGTAGAGGGCGTCGGTGTTAGTGAGCTGTTTCTAGAACGTGGGACCAGCGTTCTGAGGCTGTAGCGTTTTGGCCAAACCCTCACTAATGCCCGCTAACGCCGTACCGGCATTAACCGGCGTTTTTTGACGCCAACGTTTTTAGGTTGAAAAATAGCAGAGGACTGATTTAAAAAAAAAAAAACCCTATTGACGCCGACGCTCACTAACGCCGGAAAAAACGCCGGTTTTGCTTATTTTTTCTCAGACGCCCGTGTGTATGAGGCCTATAAGGTAACACTTGATGGGGTGCGTCAACCCCTGGATTCCTTGAATAATCCCATCTTGGTTCTTCACTTGCAATAATTCAACATGTGAAGGGGTGCTCTTGCTACAATTTCCTCTGGTGGGACCCTAGGTACCCCAGTCTACACTGCTCCCTGACAAAATTCCCTGTTTTGGTTATTTCACCCATTCTTGTGTCCCAGCTCCTCCAGAATTTTTTCACCAGAGTCATGAAGCAGAATACATTTTGGCTTAAATTTACAAAGAGACTTGATTTTTTTTTTTTTTTTTTTATTCTTTTTTTTATATATATATGTTTTATGGCAGAAAGTAGAAAATATTGTTTGTTTTTTTTCAAAATGTTCAGTGTTTTTTTGTTTATATTGCAAAAAATAAACCCAATGTGTATACGAGAAGTTTTGTGAGTATAATTCTCACCACCTCTATATGTAATAATGTTTTAAGGATTTAAGGACCTCGCCTGGTGCTCCCTCTTTTACTTTATGGTGTAGTTTATTTATTATTGCATTTGAGCCTGAAAAGCATTGCAACCATGATCAGTGGATGGCGAGTGCAATGCTCAGGCTCCTGTAGACTATTCCTCCAGCTGCAGGTCTATACAGAGGTACAGACATACAGTTACAGGGCTGGAAGTGGTCAATGGACTACGGGTGCAATGACGTCCCACACTTGTGTTACATTCAGTGGAGGCACCAAGACGATGGGTGCTATACCACCTTCAACATTTCTTTAAGCACCCCCATCCATTGGACATCTGCCTGGGTTTCCAAACACCAATACATTCACAGTGCAGTGCAGCCTATACCTGTGTTCAAGCACAGAGGAGGGGCTACTGCAGCTGCTTTGCCTCCTTCCTCAGCCAATAACATGCTGTGAGTCGCTCTGGAAATCCCCCTCTTCCTGAACTGTCACACTGCATTAAAAGTTAGCCTAGGAGAAGAGCCAAGGGGTCCAGCTGCCTGCAAGAGTTCCATATCCATATCATGTAGGAGGAGGTGAGCCTGACACCAGCAAAAGAATGCGTCTGTGACTAGCGCACCGGGATTTTGTCTTTGACCAGTTGGGTGACGAGTTGGATCAGCTTTCCCCACCTCAGAAGTCATGGCATCAGAGATTATGTGTGGGCATATCTTTACATTCCTACCCCAGTCTGTCACGTACCTGGTGGTCGAGTCTGACTTATGCAGCGGACAACCTCTCTTACGGCCCTGGTTTGAGAACCCCTGGTAGTGTAGACAGGGAGTTCTGGAGCACAGGGGGGCACAAGGGCTGGACTTGATCGCTGGTGGAAGGTAAGGGTCCACTGAAGCTCGTGCAGGCCGGGGTGCGGTACAGGTGGATCAGGCAGGCGGATTGTCAGGTACAAGCAAGGTTGGCAATGTGCGGGCAGCGGAGGTACAAGGGAGCAGGCAAGAGTAGTCATAGACAGGCCAGGGTCAGGGCAGGCAGAGAGCAAACAATGTCCAAGGAAAGCCGGGGTCACAGGTACAGGAAAGTCTGTCAGAGTAAACGCAGGGGTCACAGGATACAGGAACAAAAATGGCCGTTTTGCGCCCATGCCGGCGCATATGCGTGCACGGACGCGTGCACACGCTACGTGCGCCCACGCATAGGCATTCCAATGGCCCCAGATGGTTCCTTACATTGCCCCCCTCCAGATGCCCAAAGGGGCTCTCTTGGCCGGATGTCTTCTCCAGAAGGCCTTGACTCTCCAGCATGTAAGTTATTTTCAGGTTCCCAAGAGCTTTCTTCAGGCCCATAGCCCTTCCACTTCACCAAGAACTGAACGATGCCCCCTCTTTTCCTGCAGTCAAGGATGGTTTCCACCTCAAACTCCTCCTCTCCGTCCACCAAGACCGGTTCTGGTGGGGCTGTACTGCGCCCAAGGAAGAAATCCTTGACCACTTGTTTAAGCAAGTTCACAATGAGAACTGGGTGAATGTGAAGCGAAGAGGGTAGATCCAACTTGTAAGCCTCCCTGTTGATTTTCCTCTTTACTGGAAAGGGCCCGATGTACTTTGGCCCTAGCTTTTCGGAGGAGCAGGATAGTATCAGGTTTCTTGCGGACAACCAGACCCGCTGACCCGATTGGAGTTTTAGTTCTCCTAGTCTCCCTTTATCAAAGTTTCTCTTGTTGACAGCCTGAGTCTGAGAGAGAGTCTCCTGAAGAAGCTTGTTGTTTTTTTTCTAGGAATTGGGTGTTTTCCAGGACGGCAGGTACGGTACTCTGTTAACAGATCAGGAAAGAAGGTAGGATGGTAGCTGAGGTTTGCCCAGAACGGGGATTGTTTGGTGGCAGAATGAACTGAGTTATTGTAGGCGAACTCTGCTACCAGCAGCAGGGAAAGCCAGTCATCCTGGGAGTACGAGGAGTAGCACCGGAGGTACTGCTCGAGGGTCTGGTTGGTCCTCTCCGTTTGGCCATTTGACTGCGGATGATACGCTGAGGAGAAGGCAAGGTCAATTCCCAGAGAGGAACATAAGGATCTCCAGAAACGGGATGTAAACTGCACTCCCCGGTCTGACACTATGTTGATGGGAATTCCGCGTAGACGGACCACCTCTTTTATGAAAGTCTCTGCTGTCTCAGCTGCCGAGGGAATACCCTTCATGGATGTGAAATGGGCCATTTTTTTGAGTCGATCCACCACCACAAGAATGGTGTTGAAGCCTGCAGAAGGCGGCAGCTCGACTATAAAGTCCATTGAGATTTGGGACCAAGGTCATTCTGGAATGGGCAGTGGATTAAGTAGACCTCATGCCTTGGACCTTTACGTTTTGTTCTTGGCACAGACAGGACAAGCACCCACATAGTCTCTGCAGTCTTCGTTTAGATGAGGCCACCAGAACGAGTGGGAAAGCAGCTCTGCTGTTTTTCAACCCCCAAAATGCTCGGCCAAATTGAGATCATGGCATAGTTCAAGTGCTGTTACGCGTACTTCCTGAGGAATGTAGAGTCGGGTATCAAACCACCTCAGCCCATCTTTTAATGTGAATCCAGAGTCTGGTGGTACAGTGAGGCCGGCTAAGGATCGCCTGATCCGGGTAAGAAAGTCTTCTTGGGTTAACAAGAAACTGTGAGCAGGCAGGATGGTGTCTGGAGGAGAGAGGTCTCCTGAATCATGAAACATCCTGGACAAGGCATCTGGCTTCACATTCTTGGACCCGGGCCTATAGGTTATATGCAGTTGGAAGCATGAGAAAAATAGTGCCCACCTTGCCTGCCGAGGTCTGAGTCTCTTGGCAGTCCGCAGATACTCTAGGTTTTTATGGTCGGTGAAGACCAAAATAGGATGGGAGGCTCCTTCCAGGAGGTGCCGCCAGTCCTCCAGAGCCGACTTGATCGCCAGCAGTTCCCTGTCACCAACATCGTAGTTCTTCTCTGGTGGTGAGAGTTTCCGGGAGAAGAAGGCGATGGGATGGAGCGAAGCCTTTGGACCTTGTCTCTAAGAGAGGACTGCTCCTACTGCCTTTTCTGAGGCATTCACTTCAAGGATATAGGGCAAGGCAGGATCAGGATGTTTGAGAACTTGCACGGAGCTGAACAGCACCTTGAGGCTTGAGAAAGACTTTTGGGCCTCAGGAGTCCAGGAGAAGCGTGAGTCCTGTTTGGTAAGCTGGGTTATAGGCGCAATAACTGCCGAGAACCCCTTGATGAACTTCCTGTAAAAGTTTGCAAACCCGACAAAGCGCTGGACTCCCTTCTTGTAGACTGGTGCTGGCCAGTCTAAGATGGCTGAAACCTTCTGCGGGTCTATAGTTATTCCAGTGGTAGAGATGTTAAATCCCAGGAAAGAAATGCTGGTGCACTCAAAGGCGCATTTTTCCGCTTTAGCATATAGGCCATGTTGCCTGAGGCAGGTGAGCACGCATTTTACGGTGCTCTTCCAGAGAGGGGGAGAAAATTAGGATATCGTCTAAATAGACTACTACGAACTGGTCCAGGTAGTCTTGAAAGACGTTGTCCACCAGGTGCTGGAGTAGCGCGGGGGCGTTGCAGAGTCCGAAAGGCATTACGAGATACTCGTAGTGGCCGAACCGAGTTCGGAAGGCTGTCTTCCACTCATCCCCCTTCATGGATGCAGATTAGGTTATACGCCCCACGGAGGTCCAGCTTTGGGAACACAGACACTGTTCCAAGCCTCTGAAAAAGCTTGGGGACCAAGAGCAGGGGGTACCGATTCTTGACGGTGATCCTATTGAGATCCCGGTAGTCAATGCAGGGCCTAAGGGAGTAATCCTTCTTCTCGACAAAGAAGATCCCTGCTCCTGCTGGTGAGGTGGAGGGTCTGATGAACCCTTTCTCCAGATTTTCATCAAGGTACGGCTTGAGGGCTACCAACTCCACCTTGGACAGAGGGAAAATCCAACCGAACGGAACCTAAGCCCCCCGGTAGGAGGTCGATTGGACAATCATAGGGTCTGTGCGGTGGGAGGACGTCTGTCCCCTTCTTGCTAAACACATCCAGGAAATCGTGATCGGGTACGGGGACGCCCAGGCGGGTGTCCTGGTCAGTATCGGTGTCCATACAGAGCACAGGCAGGGAAACTTCCTAGGGTTGCGGCAGGCAATGGTGGAGACAGTAGGAAGAACTGAAACATACGTCACCCAGTTGATGTGGGGGTTGTGTGTCCGGAGCCACGGGGGACCTAGGATGACCGGAAACTGAGGTGACGCGATGGCGTCCAATAGCAGAAATTCCAGGTGCCCCCCGACCGTCTTGGTAGGCACAGGGATGGTTTCCTGAGTGACGGTGTCGGATTTTATGGTTGACCCATCGGCAAGCCGGACAACCATGGGATGGTGTTTGGGTCGCAGTGGTATCTGGTGGTGAGCTGCAAAGGTGGTATCGACAAAGCAACTGCATGCACCTGAATCAAGGATAGCCTGTACTGGGATATTCCCGTCGGGAAGCTGCAGAGAGCTAGAAAGGACAAGGTGAGCTTTGTCACTTGGCAGGTACATCAGTCTCTCTTGGATAGCAGTAGTACATTTACCCGCCTTGTCAGGACAGTTCCTCACCAGGTGCCCGGGACCTCCACAATACAGGCAGAGGTTGTGTGTCATACGTCTTTGACGTTCTTCGGGGGCTAGAGACGGGCAAAGAAGCCCGATATGCATGGGCTCCGAGTGGTTTTGTGGAGCGGAGGAGGAGGTAGCTGGACTGGGACCAGGATAGCTGGGTACTCTGGCCATCATCCAGGTGAGGCGTGTGGACCCTGTGGATCTCTCAGCTCTGCGTTCCCACAGGCGACGATCTATCTGGATGGCCAGATTGATCAGGGCGTCAAGGGTGTGCGGCACCCTGACGCGGGCCAGCTTGTTTTTGAGCGGCTCTGAGAGACCCAGCCTGAATTGATAGCAAAGGACTGCGTAGTTCCAGGCTGTGTCAGCGATCCAGCGCCGGAACTCGGAGCTATATTCCTCCGCCGTGTGGCGGCCTTGTTGTAGGGCATGACGAGCAGCTTCTGCAGTGGCGGCCAGATGGGTGATCCTCTTATAGCTGGGCCATTGTTTGGAAAAACCGATCCAGACTGGTGGTTTCCGGGGCCTTCTGTTCCAGAAGGCGTTGAGCCCAAGCTTGTGGCTCCTCCAGGAGAAGGGAGATTACCAGTCCTACTTTAGTTGTGTCCACTAACATCAATGATGGGGTGTACTTTATCTCACTGACATCAATGATGGGGTGCACTTTATCCCACTGACATCAATGATGGGGTGCACTTTATCCCACTGACATCAATGATGGGGTGCACTTTATCCCACTGACATCAATGATGGGGTGTACTTTATCCCACTGACATCAATGATGGAGTATCCCACTGACATCAATGATGGAGTGTACTTTATCCCACTGACATCAACGATGGAGTATCCCACTGACATCAATGATGGAGTGTATTTTATCTCAGTGACATGAATGATGGGGTGTACTTTATCCCCCTGACATTAATGATAGGGTGTACTTTATCCCACTGACATGAATCATGGAGTGTAAGAGAGTGAAAGAGATCGGATTACTCCCTGGATCAACCATCTGTGGTCAGCTGTCAGTGGGCACATGGCCTGTGTAGTAGCTTTGAAATCCCCGCTCTTCTTCTCTCTACGGCACTTGCAGGACAGATCAGTGACATTCTGATTGGTCATCGCCAGCACAGAACATCGAGTGCTACAAAACACTGCACCTACAGGGAAGAAATTCTTGGTGGTTTCATTGCATCTTTTGACACAGGGCATAAAGCTTGACGGTTTCTATCAAAAGGGAAATGCTGTAGGTGCAGGACACTATTTCTTGGTGGTTTCTTCTGTATGTACAGGATTTGAACAACTAATGGTACAGTATGGAACTCACCTGTTGATCCAGAGGAAGGAAAAAACCCTTGTGAAGCATGGTATAATTTGCTCCAACAGGAAAACCTTCCTGACCCCCAAAGACGATGTGATTACTCCCTGGATCAACCATCTGTGGTGTAACCCCCCCCTCTATCAGTGCGGACCCCCTCCCTCAGCATAACCCCCCCTTCATCAGTGCAGACTCCCGAAGGAGACCTAGTTGTCCACTCAAGGTATGACATGGTAATCAACAAGTTTAGGACATGTATGTCTTCTTTGGTGGTTCTTTATCACAGGACGTGGATGTCGTAAAGGGAAAACTATCTTTGGCAGTTCGAAATACGGGACACAGTTTTCTACGTTACTTTGGTGGTTCTTAAAGAAGGGACATCCACGTCACAAAACATCGTGAGCTACAAGACACGACCGCTACTGGTTAGTCTTACAGTGACTAGACAGGACGTTCACGGCATCTCTCTTCTTCTCGCCCCTAAAGTTT
>BLSH010372939.1:977946-996807 GCA_018402905.1 Glandirana rugosa | reverse complement strand
ACCCCCCCCCCCCTTCATCAGTGCAGACACCCTCAGGAAATCCTCCTCCTCCATCAGTACAGATGGCGGTAAACAATGATGGTACACAATTCTGTGATGGTAAGAAATTGTCATATGCGTAGAATTGTTTTTTCGGAATCTTCGCAGGACGATGTCATTGTCCAATGCAGATTTGCTTGCGTGCCCACATGCTGTTGATGTAGGTGAACGTGGACAAGTATATTTCCTCTCCTAGATCCTTTGATGGTTTTGGCATTATAGCCGATGGAGAAAGTCGGTCATCCATTTCCATGTCCATGGGCTGTAAAAAGAAATCACATGTGTCATATTCAATGTTCATAGATCTCTGGTCTTATTGTTTAATAATAACCAATTCTCGCAATACAAATTAGAGCCAATCTCTTCTTCCTCATTTCCATGTAGTGAGAGAACAGATAGGACACAAATCTAGAAGCAGAGAATGTGTCTATGACCATCGCTTCCACCACATGGTGATGGGTGATGTCACATCTCATAGACCCCATAGAGATTGTATCATGTACCTTTGTACCATCTCACTTCCACTCACTCCCAACTGTGCACCATTGTGCCTGGTGCCTAGAAAGTTCTTATCTTCTCCTCTCATGGAAAAGGGAACAATTGACTGGTTAGTCTGTGAGCTTTTCCTGCAGGCTGGAATATGTTTGTGTTCCCTACATTATCTGTAAGGACACAGCATTGCTCCAATCTATCAGATACGTAGTAATATCATCCCATTAGGATTTGGGTACTTACCATGTTCACATGGAAAGGGGGTGATGCTTTCCCTTTCTCTAATTCTTACCAGTCGATGGATTCCATGAAGATGTGGGATCTGATGTCTTCACTGATCCCCAGTTTCTCCTCTGGATATTTGCAAAGCAACTATAAGGCCGCATGCACACAGGGCGTTTTTTGATGTTTTTAGAGCAGCTCCTCCTGGGTGGTCCTTTTCAACCCAATAAAGCATTCTAGCATGTGAAGACTAGTACGGGCGCTGGATATAAATGTGTTTGAGTTCTGCTTTGATAAGAATATAAAATGTGCATATCAGTGATTTACCCCATGTGGCATCTTCTGCCCCCTCAGTCCCATGATAAAGTGTTACTGGTTGGTTGTGTAACTGAAACTTTACTGGGGGATAAAAAAGCCAAACTACCCAACAGTCAAGCCATTGACCAGGTTTGTCAGCAAACCTACATTATACCCCTAGAACAGCAGCAGGCCCAGAATCCTTTCCTGTGGCTATTTAGAGTTAAAAAAGGTCTTCTCCTACTTACTCCTTCTATGAAGTCCACCAGGTCCGGGTCCATGTCAGGGGGATAATAGGGATGGCTGAAGTTCACCACTCTCCTGTATTCATCAAAGGTCGGGCACCTAAATGGCATATTCTTTGTGGCCAAGATGTAGGTAATGACTCCTAGTGAAAACCAATCCGGTTCAAACTGGTAAAAGTCATTGTTGACAACCTCCCAATCGGAAGAAAAGACATCAGTAAGTGCATTGATCAGTACAGAAAACCAGAATACATCAAAAAAGCCCACAAAGCTGAGTCAATTTTTAAAGGGGCCGCATAGGCTGACCCCATTATCTTATAGGAAGCACAAGCCCCTCTAATTTATGGTCTTTTACATAAAATTCCTTTTATAATGAATATTCATCAAACACATCTTCTAAGGGATGTATTTATAAAGCTGTGGTGTGTCCTTTAAATGGCCATATTGCTGCTTTACAAAAAAAAAAAAAACTCTATAAACAGAGCGTTATTAAGCATTACAAAGTTATATGGCACTCTGCTGGCTTCTTAGGACTTTGAGCAGTAAAGAGGAACTGCAGTCTGCTTACATGATTCGTAATAAAAACATCTTTGCTATTCTGAAGCTTCCCTCCAACCACTTTGTATATTATTTTATATATTCTGTGATTCTGTACTTGTCAAATATGCTGCAGAAATCTCCCTCCACTTAGGCTGGGTGCAATCAGACTCAGTGGCTGCAAACTGTGGGCAGCTGAAGCTGCTGCCTGTTCATTTCCTGGATTTACACAGACACACAGAGGCACACCTGCAGCTCTCATTGGCCCTCTTATGACTCACCCCCCCCTCCCTTCCTGGCAAACTCTCAGGAGAGAGTGAGAGAGAGAGCTGTGCATGATGTCATACTCCAAGGCTTTTTTCCAGACAAGAAACCGGAAGTGGGCTGTATAAGGCAGGGCTTGACAAATTTGCTTTGAATCTAGGAGCCAGCTGAAAGAAGTTAGGAGCCAGGTTTTTTAGCGTAGTGTGGGTTTTCAGCTCCCGGGGTAAGGCAAGTAATTTGTGCCCCCAACCCTAACTTACTCACAGCAGAGCAGCCAGTCAATAACTCCAACATAACACCGTTACATCAGGGTTATAGGCTGGCCAGAAAGAGCGACACTAGAAACCTGTTATGGGGGAAACTTCTTATTATGCTGAATGCATCGTGACTGTGGCATGCAAAATGCCCTCATCTGCTGCCTAATGGAGCATAAGGGTGGCCGTTGGTGGGTGCCAAAAAAATGTCTTTACTGCACATTTTTACCACCCAACTGCACGTCTAAATGATGCCTTAGTGACACTTTAAATAAAATACAAAAACAAGGTGAAAGAAGTGTTCCAGTGCTGATGATCTACTGCTGCCTCTTTGCAGCCACTTCTTACCTACTTGTGTGTCCCCCACAGTGACTTTTCGTTGCTCTGGTGGTTTTCTGGTCACCATGAAATACTGGAACCCAGTTGCACATATAGTGATAACTGACGATACACAGGGCTTTATCAGAGGACATAAAAAAATACTCTTCTGCATATTCAGCTGCCTCATCCCCCCTCCTCCACCTCACAGCACACAATAGAGCTGCACGATTCTGGCTAAAATGAGAATCACAATTTTGTTGCTTAGAATAAAGATCACGATTCTCGCAGGGTAACACTATCTTTCACATTATACAAAAAAAATGGGCTTACTTTTATTGTTTATTTATTTTTTTAAGTCATTAAAGTGTATTTTTTCTAAAAAAAATTGCATTTGAAAGACCGCTGCACACACAAATACAGTGCGACATAAAATATTGCAACAACCGCCATTTTCTTCTCTAGGGTCTCTGCTAAAAAAATATATACTGTTTGGGGGTTTTAAGTAATTTTTAGAAAAAAATACTGGATTTTTACTTGTAAGCAACAAATGCCAATAAAGGCTTAGTCTTTAAGTGGTTAAACTTTCCCTCATTTAGACTGGAGTTTATTCCTTTGATAAAAGAACGAAAATATACTTTTGTATCTTTTTTTTTTGTCATTTGGGTAGTTTCTGTTGTCATTCTGATTTAAAAAGAGTAAACACAGTTGATTGATAATAAATGGCTTCAGCCAAACACGAACCATGAGTGAAAGAAATGTTTCTTGTTCTCATTCATATTCTCTGAAAAATGGCCAAGAACTCATAAATTCTGCCAGGGTATGTAAACTTATGAGCACAACTGTACATATGTGTGCGCGACTTACGTATGCTTTTGCTTCTGCGCGCGATCTAGGGATGGGGGGCGCTTTAAACATTTTTTCTTACATATTTTACTTTTTATTTTTACATTGTGCCCTTAATTTTTTTCACTTTTGTTCCTATTGCAAGGAATGTAAACATCCCTTGTAATAGAAATAAGGATAACAGGTCTCTTTATGGATAAACTGATTTTAAAAGAAAAAAAACAACGTCTTTGATCTTGACGGACATCACTTCAGTCCTCCTAGGCCATAGTCGAACAAAGAATCTACTCTTTGATCTCCTATGGAAGCAGTCGGCCGCACTGTTGGGTCATTTCTCATGTGTACTGGTGGAAATGGTAAGCCAGAGAAACACCAGTGAGCAGAAGGAGGAGGAGCACATCCCCTCCCACTGCTTCGGAAAGCATTCCAGCGGGTCATGAGCCACTCAGAACGCTTTCATGAGAAAGCCAGCCGCCAGCTGTAAATAACAGTAGCGGGGTTATGGCTGATATTTTTTATTGAAACGTGTGTAATAAAAATATGCCTTACTAACAGACATATCAGCCTGGATGTCACAGCACTTCCTCAAACTGAATCTAAAACTGAGCTCATTATATTTCCTCCCCCACGTGCCCCTTCCCTTGACTTCTCTGTTAAGGTCAATGGCAAAACTATTAGTGCGTCCCCACATGCCAGGGTGCTAGGGGTAACCCTAGACTCTGAACTGTCCTTCAGACACAAGACCACATCCAATTCCTGTCCAGATCATGCCGCCTCAGCCTACGCAACATCGCTAGAATACGCCCCTTTTTAACCAATGAGACCACCAAGCTTCTAATTCACTCTCTGGTTATCTCTCGCCTCGACTACTGCAACTCTCTCCTCATTGGATTACCTTTGCATACATTATCCCCCCTTCAGTCAATAATGAATGCTGCTGCAAGACTTATCTACCTTGCCAACCGCTCAGTGTCCTCCACCCCTCTCTGCCAATCTCTCCACTGGCTACCACTCACCCAACGTATAAAATTCAAAGTATTAACAATAACCTGCAAAGCCATCCACAACTCTGCCCCCAGCTACATCTCTAACCTAGTCTCAAAATACCAACCAAGCCGCCCTCTTCGGTCCTCTCAAGACCTCCTGCTCTCTAGCTCACTTGTCACCTCCTCTCATGCTCGCCTCCAAGATTTCGCGAGAGCTTCTCCGATCCTTTGGAACGCCCTACCCCAATCAGTCCGACTGTCTAATAATCTATCCATCTTTACACAATCCCTGAAAATGAAAACCTTTCTCTTTAAAGAAGCCTATCCTGCTTCTACCTAATACTCTTTCTTTCTACATTAGCTCATCCCCCACAGCTTTTACTTTTTTGTATCAATTGACCCTTCCTCTTAGATTGTAAGCTCTAACGAGCAGGGCCCTCTGATTCCTCTTGTACCAAATTTTGATGTAACTGTACTGTCTGCCTTCATTTTTGTAAAGCGCTGCGCAAACTGCTGGCGCTATATAAATCCTGTATTATAATAATAATAATAATATACTGTATATATACGTATTGCAATTAGCTATTGTTTTAGTAAATAATTTAGGCTGAAAAGCCTTTCTATTACTGTAATGCAGTCAGGCACTGTGCAGTAGGCATGTCAGTAAGACTGATTGCTGTGTTCTGTGTTTAGGGGCATCCCGGCTGTCTATCGTTCTGCTGGCTCGGGGTATTTCCACCCTTGTTACAGCACGCTAGTTCCTTTAAAATCACAGTTCCCCACACTTCTTGTGTATGCAGCTTGGCTGCATTGCAGTAGTAATAAATGGAGTTGAAGGCTGGGTTCACACTGGAGATGGCTCCGGCGCACAGCAGGGGTCTGGGGCATCTCTCTTCACCGCTTCAGGCCCGATTTCAGCCCAAATTATTTGCTGAATTTGGACCTGAAATGGACCAAAAGATGCACAGGGCTCCTTTGCAATTTCGTCCCTGAGCCGCCCCGAAGATAAGTGAACCAGCTCCATAGAGAGCCGGTCACAATCTCCTGCTATTGCGAATTGGATGTGCAATGGTGTGAACCCAGCCTCAAACGCCATATGTGCGTATACAGGGGTTTTACAAGGGTAACGCAGTAATCTGTTGTTCTGGCACCTCCATTGTACTGGCGAGGGGTGTTTAAGGTGTATTGATGCTTGCTGCTAGGGGGGATCTATTATTGCTGTACAAGTGTAGTCTTGCTGGGGGCGGTTATTGTTGCTGATGAGGGATGCATTTTTGCTGGGGGGGGGGGGGTCTATTGTGGAGGATAAAGTCTAATGTTGCTGGCTGCTGGGGTTTCTATTCTTGCTGGTGTGGAATCTATTGTGCCTGGCTGCTGGGGGATCTATTATTGCTAATGGGGGGGTCTACTGTTGCTGGCTGCAGGGGGACCTGTTGTTACTGGGGTGATCTACTGTTGCTTGGGGGAAACTCATTGTTGCTCAGAAATCCATTTTTGCTTGGGGCAGGATCTGTTCCTGCTGGTGGGATATCTGTTGTTCCTTGGGGGGGGGGGGGGATAGTTCTATTATTGGAGGGGTGTCTATTGATGCTGGCTAGCTGCTGGGGGGGCCTAATGTTGCTGGGGTGGGTCTGTGATTGCTGGAGGGGGATCTTTTGTTGCTGAGGGTGGAGATCTACTGTTGAAGTGGGTTTTATTATTGCTGGCTGCTGGAGGATCTACTGTTGCTGGGGTATGAGGGGGGGTCTATTGCTGTTTTGAGGCACCTATTGTTTCTAGGGGGTCTAATGTGGCTGGGATGGGTCTGTGATTGCTGGTGGGTGATCTTTTGTTGCTGAGGGTGAAGATCTACTGTTGAAGGGGGTTCTATTATTGCTGGCTGTTGGGGGATCTACTGTTGCTGGGGTACGAGGGGGGGTCTATAGCTGTTGGCTTCTGAAAGACCTATTGTTTCTGGATGGGGTGAGTCTAATTTTGTCAGAAGAGTGTGATCTACGGGATGCAGGGATCAGGAGAGGGTAATGTGCATAGTTCAGGAATGGGTAAAGGAGTCAAGAGTGCAAAGCGTACAGAGTGCAGATGTCAAGAATGAGAGTTTCATACACCCTCTGAAGAGCGGTTCAAATATGAATCACTCTTTAGAGGGCACCACATGTGTAAATGAGCATTAAGGCTGTATAGCCATTTATGTTTTTCCTGCCAGTTCAGCAGCAGGGGCCCAGGGACAGGAGACATAGAGTACAATGTTTACTTTGGGGCACAGTGATTTGCAGTAATTGCAAAAACCTTCCCTGGGCCCCATTTATTCAACCAGGGCCAGTGACAGGAATAGGACTTTTTAATGTTATTCGGTGACAGGCGGAGGAATCCTTATGGTGTGGTTTGACAATTATAGTAAAGTCCCGGGCCTACTCTTTTGTATCAAGCTGCCGGGGCAGGCCAGAACTGGGACACTGGAGGAACATTGCAGAGATGTATGGATTATATATAGGAGGTGGACACTAGAGAATGGCATTTTGTTCATTATGTTTTGTATAGTTTACCAATTTTTGTAAATGTTAGGAACACCAAAAACTGCTATTTAGCTGTAAATGGAGGACTGACAAGAGGTGTGACATCCCTCTGGAACCATGAACTGCCTGCACTTACTTTAGAAACATCCTTCTAGTTTTTATAACCCTTTTATTAAACCTAAACAATACCTTTTGACCAGTATTCCCCTTTAACTCTCATTATTTGCTGGGGGGGGGGGGAGGCCCTGACAGTCATCAGAGGGGAGCATAGAGATCTGCTTCTTTTTTCACATTGAATGACCTCTTGAACCCCTCTCTGCCCAGGGCTAGTTGGAGTGAAGAGCAGAGGTCACCCGGATGGCTCATTCCCCTTCACAGAAAGTAGCAATGAGAGTTTGGCTCTGATGAAGAGGGCTCGACCCTCGAAACGCGTTAGCCTTTGGATGCTACGATGGCTTCCCTTACCACTGACTAAGGACTGTGGCTCTTGAGGTGGTCTTGTTGGCGTCATTGTATTTGCCTTTGCTTGCTTGTAAGTATATTACTTTTAAATTTGAAATAAATTATTATGTTGGTAATGCACTAGGTTGGTGCATGCACCCTCTCGTTTGTATTATTTTCAGTGCGTGTAAGGACGCCCACAAGTCCTGAGAGGGCAGCAAGACCACAGGCATCATACACATTATTTGGACAAGAACCTAGTGAGAGAGATACCTACACACATCCCCTGACACCACAACTGAGCGCAAGAGAGATTTATCCGTTTCATTATGGCAGACTTGTCTCTCAATCAAAGTCCTCCAGGGGCTGCTGTCACCATCTTCACCCAGTCTTCTTTCCAGGTTCACATGTTCATTTAAATGACTGGGCCGGCACGGTGCTCTGAATTCCATGCACCCGTGACGTGATCAGCTGTTGCCAATGTGAATATCTGCTAAACAGTGCACGTACCTACAGGTATGCCTTATTGTAAGCCTACCTGTAGGTATTAAAGTGGTCTTTTTTTTTTAATCTGCAGCTTATAGCAGCAGATTGCTTCTAAGGCGTCATTTACACGGGCGTAGTGTACATCTCTGTCGAGAAGCCATAATTGGACCTATATGCACATCGGAGCGTGCACATGTGTGCACAAACAGATGAGCAGAGCAGCTCTGAACTGCATGTGCACTGAGTAAATACAGCTGAATAAAACAAAAATGGTGTCTATCTTTAATTCAGGCTGCAAAGCAACAAAATGTGATTATTTTAAAGGCGGGTGATTCCTTTCTATACCCACTGTAAGTGCTGGATCCTGGCTGGTGGTGGAGACCAGGGGGGCACAGTAGCTGCTGAGACTGGGTGCGATTTTAACCAATTCAGCCCCGGAAGGCTTTTATGACCAGGCCATTTTTTGCAATATGGCACTGCGTTACTTTAACTGATGATTTACCAGTCGTGTGGCGCCGTACCCAAATTGGTGTCCTTTTTTTCCCACAAATAGAACTTTCTTTTGGTGGTATTTGATCACCTCTGCAGTTTTTATTTTTTGCGCTATAAACAAAAAAAGTGACAATTTTGAAAAAAAAAACAATATTTTTTACTTTCTGCCATAATGCATAATCAATAAAAATGTTTTAAAAAATCTAATTTCTTCATCAGTTTAGGTCAATATGCATTCTGCTACATATTTTTGTTAAATAAAAATCCCAATAAGTGTATATTGATTGGTTTGCGCAAAAGTTATAGCGTCTACAAACTATGGGAAAGATTTAGAGATTTTTAATTTTTTTTATATTTTTTACTAGTAATGGCGGCAATCATTGCGGCGGACAAATCTGACACTAATGCTGGCCATACACTAGATGAAAAATCGTTTTAAAATCTGTCATTTGGACAGTTTGTTCATTTATCGTCCAGTTAATGGGCACGAATCGAAAATTGGTTGTGACGTTTTTGAGCCAATAAATCAAAGGAAAGGTTTGGAAAAGTTCGACCGAAAGGACAATAAATTGGAAGGTTAACCACTTCAGCCCTGAAAGGATTTCCCCCTTTAGGACCAGAGCACTTTTTGCGTTCGGCACTGCGTCGCTTTAACTGACAATTGCGTGGTCATGCGACGTTGTACCCAAATGAAATTGGCGTCCTTTTTTCCCACAAATAGAGCTTTCTTTTGGTGGTATTTGATCCCCTCTGCGTCATTTCTGATCACCGCTATAAACTAAAAAAAGCGGCAATTTTGAAAAAAAAAAACAATATTTTTTACTTTTTGGTAAAATAAAAATCCAAAAAAATATAAACAAACAAATTCATTCATCAGTTTTGGCCGATATATATATTCTTCTACATATTTGTGGTTAAAAAAAAAATCACGATCGGCGTATATTGATTGGTTTGCGCAAAAGTTGCCGCGTTTACAAACCATGAGAATTAATTTCTGGTGTTTTCACCTTTTTTTTATTTATTTTTTTTTTTTACTAGTAATGCCGGCGATCTGAGATTTTTAATCGGGACTGTGATATTGCAGCGGACATTTTGGACATTTTTGACACTTTTTTTGGGACCAATGACATTTATACAATGATCAGAAATGTATATATCCACTGATTACTGTGTAAATGTCATTGGCAGGAAAGGGGTTAACCTGCAGGGAGCAGTAAAGGGGTTAACTGTGTTCCCTAGGCGTGTTCTAACTGTGAGGGGGCTGGCAGGGGCATCAGAGATATAACTGATCCCGAGTACAGGGATCGGTAGATCTCTGACATGCCGCCTGTCAGAACGGGGAACTGCTGTGTTTACATTGGCGGTTCCCTGTTTTGGCTCTGTGCAAGGCAATCGTGGGTGGTGATTGCACATGAGCCGGTCAGGAACCGGTTAATGTGTTTCTTGCCCGAACAGTTTGCACTGGGCTTATATGACAAATTGAATGAAAAACTGATTCATTTATGTCAGTTGAACGATTTATTGCTCTCATAATCGTGTGTTCATTTTTGTTCGGCTGATTTTTTTTGTATAGTGTATGGCCAGCATAAGTGACACTTTTTAGGGATCAGTGACACCAATACAGTGATCAGTGCTAAACAAAAAAAGCATTGTCACTGTATAAATTACACTGGCAGGGTAGGGGTTAACATTACGAGTTGATAAAAGGGTTAAGTGTGTCCCTGGGGAGTGCTTGCTAACTATGTGGGGTATGGTCTGACTGGGGAAACACAGAGATCTGTGTTACTTCTTAGCAGGAACAGTAGATCTCCATGTTCTCCCCTGACAGAACTGCTATTTGCTTACATAGGCAGATCGCCATTCTGCCTCTCTGGGGAACGTTCGCGGGTGGCTGGCGGACATCGCGTCCGTCGGACCCACTGATTGGCTCCCGCTCTGTCCAGTCGCTACAGAGGCTACTGTACGTTACTTCGTGCAGCCGAGCTGCATTGCCGCAATAAATGTGCTGAAGGCAGTCCGGAAGAGGTTAAAGCGTCGTTGGGACAAACAGCCACTATCCTTGTGCCTTTTATAACAGCACTTGGGACTCGATAAATGTAGCCTGTATAATACCTGGTGATCTGCCAGTTTCCCTAAGGTCCTTTTTCAAACTGACTACACCAAACATAGAAACAGATGTGTGCTGGTGTGGTCAGTTTGCATCACTGGGATCACTGTTAGGAGATGCAGGAGGCTGTGCACACACACTGTGTGCCTGTATCACCTGTAGTCAGTTTTGTGTCCACATGTGCTGGCCAGCTCCTCTTTGTTGCAGATGTAGCCTGTTGGAGCATGGATCAGCCTGCTGCAACCCAGCACACAGATGGGGGGGGGGGGGGGGGCACATTCGCCTCTACTCTGTGTTGTGACACACTATTCCCATCTTCAGATCCTAGTCCTTATCCACCTGAGCAATCAGCCTGCTGCAACCCATCACACAGATGGGGGACATTTGCCCCTACTCTGTGTTGCGTCACATATTCCCACGCACTTGTTGTACAGACGTGTCGTCCTGCTGTCACATGACCACGGAATATACGATTAGTAAATGGTACATAGCAGTTTTTGGGGTTTTTTCTTTAGCAACTGGGGTTTGCTGCTTTGTTACTGACTTCTAAGCTAACACACCTGAGCTCATCCTTTTTTGTGAACACACTAGCTTAGAAGTCAGTAGCAAAGCAGCAAACCCCAGTTGCTAAAGAAAAAAACCCAAAAAACGGCTATGTACCATTTATTAATCGTATAT
Organism: Glandirana rugosa; assembly: GCA_018402905.1. Classification (NCBI taxonomy): domain Eukaryota; kingdom Metazoa; phylum Chordata; class Amphibia; order Anura; family Ranidae; genus Glandirana; species Glandirana rugosa. The sequence continues at coordinate 985,590 of BLSH010372939.1, read as the reverse complement.
TCCGTGGTCACGTGACAGCAGGAGGACATGTCTGTACAACAAGTGCATAGGAATAGTGTGTCACAACACAGAGCAGAGGCGAATGCCCTTCCCCCCCCCCCCCCCCATCTTACTAAAAAATAAGCTGCTATGTACCATTTATTAATCGTATATTCTGCGGTCGCGTGACAGCAGGAGGACATGCCTGTACAACAAATGAGTGGGCATATGTGACGCAACACAGAGTAGGGTATAATGTCTCCCATCTATGTGCTGGGTTGCAGCAGGCTGATTGCTCAGGTGGATAAGGACTAGGATCTGAAGATGCCTGTGCTCATCCCTATTCATAATAATACCTGATGATCATTCCATAAAGGTCTTTGTTCAAGCACTCCCTTTTATTGGAGTGACAACACTTTATGCACGTTTTAATCCCGCATCGTCACTTTTTCACAAAGGCTCCTGATGGTCATTGTAATACACATTACGCAGTCATGGCCTACTGTTATTGCCATCACCCTGAGCAATGCCAGGCAGCCATCACTGGAGAACATGTATGTAGACAGGAAGTGGCTGCAAGAAATCAACAAATGCAAAAAAGGTAAAAAAATGTATTTTTTAAAAGGAAAACTTGTTTATTATATACAGTTCTTTAATTGCATGCAGTTAGGGTTTACATCTACTTTCATCATGGAGGAAATACTGGCAAAATCTGCTTCAAACAGGCATGCATGATGCTCTTCACACAGAAATTTCAAGTCTATGGTCTCATTCACACAGACGTATCAATCTGAAGGGCCTGCGTCAACTGTATGGTAGGCAGTGGTGTTCTGTGCAGGTCCATGCAGGCAGCCTGTTCACATCAATGACAGGCAGTAGGCTGCACGGATCCCAGAGCGTATATCCATGTGAGTCCAATGCAAGGATAAGGATGCAGACAGAGTGCGTCCTGATCTGTGCATCCCCACACAGATCTACAGCCAGGGATGCATTTGGAGATCTGGGCAGGTCCATGCAGCTGGATGGGCCTGCACAGAACACACAGAACAAGATGATCCTTCACTCCAGGCAAACGGAACGATATGTCTGTATGAATAAGGCCTAAAATATTATTAACTTCATTGTATAGGGCCGATCATGTCCCTTGTATATGGATAAGCTTTGATGGGCAGGATCTTCTGAACGCTCAAATATTTAAACGTGCCGACCACAATACGTATATATATTTACGTTGTGGTCTGCAAGTGGTTTACCGGGATTATGGCTGAAGATATCAGCCATAACCCTGGTACTGGGGTTTTTTTTTCCAGCATCAGGCTCATGAGTCGCTGGGACGGTTTCCCAAGTGGCAGGAGGGATGGTCGACTCTGTGACCTTGGTGGACCGGAGCAACGTAATAACAGCAATTCTAATCCAGGCTGGAAGATAATTTTTTTTTTTTTTTAAAGCGAAAGATCAAAAAAATGTTTTTTGATCTTTTGCTTATAAAGGCAAAAAGGATATTTGGGGTATTTTTGACCCCAGGTCTCTTCATAAAGAGGACCTGTCATCTTTATTTCTATTACAAGGGATGTTCACTATTACAAGGGATGTTCTCCGTGCTTGCACACAGAAGCGAACGTATATGTAAGTCGCGCACGCATATGTAAACTATATTCGAACCACACATGTGAGGTATCGCCAAGAACGTTAGAACGAGAGCAATAATTCTAGCGCTAGACCTCCTCTGTAACTCTAAACATGTAACCTGCAACAATTTTTAAAGCGTCCCCTATGAAGATTTTTAAGTGTCAAAGTTGTCGCCATTCCACAAGTGTGTGCAATTTTAAAGCGTGACACATTAGATATCTATTTACCCGGAGTAACATCATCTTTCACATTATACAAGAAATTGGGGTAACTATTGTGTTTTTTAAAATGTATTTTTGTAAAAAAAAAAAAATGCGTTTGGCAAGTGGTAATTGTATTGTTACTGTCCAGTCTGTAACTGTTTCCTTTTGTATAAAACGCTGTGCAAACTGTTGCCACTATATAAATCCTGCAAAATGAAATATATAACTACAAGGAGATACTTCTTTCTGTAGAATTCTGTGAGCCTGCAGTCTTCATACACACACTGGTTGCACCCATGACAGCACACAATATACGTGTGAGATCGCACGGAGGCATCTTGCTCTGGGCAACCCGGGGCCTCTCTGGAGAGGAAGAATAGGCAGGGCAGAGCTTCTACTCACTGGCTTCATAGCAACAATAAAAGCCACTGAGACATAATTTCCATGTATGTGTTTACTGGGCAAACATGACATGAAGGGTGACATTTACTCTGCTAGAGATGATCAGTGCTGTGCCGGCACATTTCACCATGTCGACTTGCATTAATGTCTAGTGCGCCCAATGATGCTAATTAGGGGGAATCTAAACCCAGATACATATGTAGAGATGAGGCAGTGATTTACAAGACTGCCATCTGGGTGCTGCTTTGTTTGGGTGCAGGGAGCGTGTGATTTGGTGTAGAAATACACAGTGATTTATTGGTTAGCACTTCTGCCTTGCAGCGCCGGGGTCCGCGGTTTGAATCTCAGCCAGGATACATTCTACATAATGTTTGCATATTCTCCCTGTGCTTGCAAGGGTTTTCTCCAGGTACCCTGCTTTCCTCCTACACTCCTAGTTGGTTAATTAGTTCTTATATAAATTGGCCCTGGTATATGTGTGTTTGTGTAGGTATGTAAGTGAAATAGGGACCTTAGACTGTAACCTCCTTCAGGGCAGGGACTGATGTAGAATATGTGCTGCGTAAATCATTACCACTATATACATACAATACCTGTAATAAATAAATAAATACTTTTGGCAAGGAGAAGGTATGTTCATGTTGAGACTAAAGTTGGGTAGAGGATGTGGCGGCTTACCATAGAGATGACCAAGGACTGGTACGTCCCCAATCATCTCTATGATCTAGGATATCTGGGGCAAGGAGTATTTTGTCACTTCCAATTTTGATCTAATGTAAACCGATCTCAGTTGGATCAGACGCTTTTAAAGTGGTTGTCAACTCATGACAACCACTTTAAACTACAGGTAAGCCTACAATAAGGCTTACCTGTAGGTCCCGGGAATATCTCCTAAACCTGTATGGTTTAGGAGATATTCCCTATATCTGCATGTGCCAAAGTAATCCTCCCACTATTCCTCCCACCAATAACAATGATGGGGCATTATCCCTCCTCCTACTCACCACAAGTGCTCTTTTTTCTCCTACTGACCAAGCCTGAGGAATTGGTTACTCTCACTAATGCTGGGGCATTTTCTGCTCCCACTGGCCATAATCCAGCCCCGCTAAGGTTGAAGGACAGTAAACTGGCCCTTTGCTTAGAATGTTTGGAGACCCCTGGTCTGTACGAACCAGAAAACTTTCATGCATAAAGGACAAAATAATCCATTTTATTTTTTGGAAAATACCCGGTTGTAGAACGTGTTCAGTTCCTGCAAGATAAAAAACTACCTGATTTTCTGAGTGCTGTTTGTGTCAGAAATTCCTAAGTGTTTTGGCTATTAGAAGATCCCTGTAATTACTAAAAGTTAGTGAATTGCTGAGAAGATTGACATTAATGGGAATGGTGGGGATGGTGGTATGTCACACTGCAGTGCTGGCTCTCTAAGTCGCACGTACCTGATACTTTGTCTAGTGTGTGCTGCCTCAATAACGGCGTATTACATGGACACAATAGAACATTCTGGGCACTGTGTCAGAATGGAGGTCTGATACCTATCCAATGTTACCAGATAGCAGAAGACACACAAAGCTTATATTCAGAATACTGTGGGAGCTTTGTGTGTTTAAAATTCCTGTATGATCGGGGTGATCAGATGTTTCTTTTAGTCCGTATCAAATGAGCTTCAATGTCTTTAGATCTCAGAATGAAAGGTAAAGTGTTCATCATATTAAGGGTCCTTTCACATGGGCGTTCTGTTTGTCTGTTTTTCCTCCATCCATTGGTGGATGAATAACGGACATACATGTATGTCTGTGGGTTAGCGGATGTTCGCGGATGATCATCCGCTGACATCCGCCACTGTTAAGTTCCCTTTTTTTGAGATGGTAGGAAACCCTATTTTTTTTTCCCTCTTTGAAACACACTGTATATAGCTGGTTGCTAATGAGGGTGCCGGGAATGAGGATGGGCTCGGGCTTGTTCGGGACCGAATGTGCCCGAGCCCGCCAGGAAGTGAACCCTGCACTGCGCTAATCACAGGCAGTGAGACATTTCCCTATTGCTGCAGGCGTGCTTCGGGGAATTTCTCACTGCCTGTGATTAGGGCAGTGCAGGGTTCACTTCCTGGGGGGCTCAGGCACGTTTGGTTCCAAACAAGCCCAAGCCCATCCTTACTTGGGCAGCCTGCCATCCTTAATAACCGATGAGTCATCAGCTGTCAGTGGGGTTCCCCATTTTAGCGGGTAACCGGCGGCGAGGAAGTATACGACAGCAGGAGAAGATGGCCGTGGAAGAAGATAGCTCAGAGCTATTTTTTTAATAAAGGACTTTTCACTGCTTTTTGGGGTAAATGGGTAGGGGTACGATGTACCCGATACCCTCTCACATGGGGGGGGGCCTTGTTAAAGGGGGCTTCCAGATTCTGATAAGCCCCCCCCCCCCCTGTCCACAGACCCCGACAACCACAGCTCAGGGTTGTCGTGACGAGGCCCTTGTCCCCATCACCATGGGGGCAAGGTGCTTTGGGGTGGGGGGTGCAGAGCAATGTTGAGGGCATGCGCTCGCTCGTCTGCTTGCTTTCCTGACCTGCCGGGCTGCATGCTGGGATAAGGGTTCGGTCTGGATTTTTAGGGGGGATCCCACTCCATTTTTTTTCAAAAATGATGGCGTGGGGGAAGGGGTCCCCTCCGAATCCATACTATACCAGGTTTTTTTTCACAATTTTTTTGCCGGCAACAGCTGATGACTCATTGGTTGTTAAGAATTTGGCGGCAGGCTTCCCAGCCCCCTCCTTATCATCCAGCTAAATACAGTGTTTGAAGTTCAGTCACTTTTTTTTGTGAAAAACAGATGTCAGCGGACATGAAAAGGGATGTAAAAATTGGTATATGTGTGTTTATGTAGGTATGTAAGTGAAATAGGGACCTTAGACTGTAACCTCCTTCAGGGCAGGAACTGATGTAGAATATGTGCTGCGTAAATCATTACCACTATATACATACAATACCTGTAATAAATAAATAAATACTTTTGGCAAGGAGAAGGTATGTTCATGTTGAGACTAAAGTTGGGTAGAGGATGTGGCGGCTTACCATAGAGATGACCAAGGACTGGTACGTCCCCAATCATCTCTATGATCTAGGATATCTGGGGCAAGGAGTATTTTGTCACTTCCAATTTTGATCTAATGTAAACCAATCTCAGTTGGATCAGACGCTTTTAAAGTGGTTGTCAACTCATGACAACCACTTTAAACTACAGGTAAGCCTACAATAAGGCTTACCTGTAGGTCCCGGGAATATCTCCTAAACCTGTATGGTTTAGGAGATATTCCCTATATCTGCATGTGCCAAAGTAATCCTCCCACTATTCCTCCCACCAATAACAATGATGGGGCATTATCCCTCCTCCTACTCACCACAAGTGCTTTTTTTTCTCCTACAGACCAAGCCTGAGGAATTGGTTACTCTCACTAATGCTGGGGCATTTTCTGCTCCCACTGGCCATAATCCAGTCCCGCTAAGGTTGAAGGACAGTAAACTGGCCCTTTGCTTAGAATGTTTGGAGACCCCTGGTCTGTACGAACCAGAAAACTTTCATGCATAAAGGACAAAATAATCCATTTTATTTTTTGGAAAATACCCGGTTGTAGAACGTGTTCAGTTCCTGCAAGATAAAAAACTACCTGATTTTCTGAGTGCTGTTTGTGTCAGAAATTCCTAAGTGTTTTGGCTATTAGAAAGGGATGTAAAAATTGACATCCGTATCCATTTTAATCCGTTTTTTTTATAAAAAAAAAAAAAGGGACTGTTCTGAACTAAAAAACTGAACGCCCATGTGAAAAGACCCTTAGAGTTTACAGTATTTATCCCTAAAGAAGAGCTTCACTTCGCTTTTTTTTTTTTTTTAATTCCCCTAACATGTTATACTGGGCTGTCCTGAATTCACATACCCACTCCGCGTTGTCTTACTGCGATCCACTACTCAGGAACAACAACCTAGGTCCCAAGCCCCCGTCTTCTTCTGTGACATCATCAGGATCTTGACTGCCTCTTTCAGCTTCTGGTAGTTGGTCCCCAATGACGCGCTCCAGCTGTACCCACCTGTCACTGTGTATCCCTGATCCTGCAGCCTCCCGGATATGTTACAGGGATATAGGGAGTAGTGATGCATTATTGTCGCATAGACCAGAATTGTAGGGTGAGGGTTCAGGGATGGGGTAAAAATTAAAAAGAAAAAGAAAATATTTTTGCCCCATTTTTGTATGCAGAAAGGGGGAGAGTACAGTGATGTCTAATGCAGCATTTAAGTTAAGGTTAACTGCTGTTACTAAATTGATGATATTATGAATATTATTATGTTACAGGATTTATATAGTGCTAACAGGTTGCGCAGCGCTTTACAATATGATTATTATTTTTATTATTATTATAATACAGGATTTTTATACAGCAGCAACAGTTTTAGCAGCACTTTACGAAATGAAGGGTGACTGTACAGTTGCAATACTAATTTAAAGGAGTTGTAAACCCTCAAGGTCATTCTATGCATTAAGGTGAAAAACCTCCTGTGCTGCCCCGCAGAGCCCCCTTTTACTTACCTGAACCCGATCGATCCAGTGATGGGCAAGAGCCCAGAAGCTCCAGCCGCTGTCTTGGGTCCTCATTGGGTAAATTGATAACAGCAGGAGCCATTGGCTCCCTGTTAGGAAAAGAACAAATTTCTGGCTAAATCTGCCATTTCCGCGGTGGTGCGCACATTTGCGCGCGTGTGCGCGCTCCCGTGCGCGTTCGCGCGCTCCCGTGCGCGCCCGCGTGCGCGCGCGCTCCCGTGCGCGCGCACGTGCGGGGAAACGGCGCCAAATGGGCCTATTTAAGCCTGGAGACTTCCTGGACCAAGTGCTGCTCGCTCTACAGCGTTCCCGTGTTCCCGTGTTTGTCCTGCCTCCTGTTGACCCGGCTTGTCCTGACCTGCTGTCCGCTACCTGCACCGACCCCGGCTACCCACGACCATCCGATTGTCTGCTCCTTTGTACCTCTGCTGCCCGCCCGTTAACGAACCTTGCTTGGACTCTGACTACCCGTTTGCCTGATCCTCTTGTACCTTCCTGCCTGCCTGTTGCCAACCCAGCCTGTACGACCATCCATCTACTTGCACGCCTTCTGGAGCCTCACTACACCATCGGTGACCCTCCAGCCCTCGTGCCATCCCGCACTCTTGGGCCTCTGTCCCCACTACCAGGGGTCCTTGAATCGGGTGCGCAAGAGCGGTTGTTCCCTGCACAAGACAGACTCCACCGTCAGGTACGTGACAGAAGCGAGCAGCCCTGACTGAGTCTGCGCAGGGAACCCGCTCGGCCATGGATGACTTATGTGCACATCTTGCCGGCCTTACCCAAGCCGTGAAGAATTTGCAAGAGGGATATACCCGGTTGGAAGTAAGTTCCTGG
>BLSH010372939.1:949753-971498 GCA_018402905.1 Glandirana rugosa | reverse complement strand
CAGGCAACAACTTTGTATGGACATCTAAATCCAATCTATCTTTAACCACTTCAGCCACGGAAGGTTTTGCAGCTTTAGGACCAGAGCACTTTTTGCGATTTGGCACTGCGTCGCTTTAACTGACAATTGCGCGGTCGTGCGACGTTGTACCCAAACAAAATTTGCGTCCTTTTTTTCCCACAAATAGAGCTTTCTTTTAGTGGTATTTGATTGCCTCTGCGTCATTTCTGATCGCCGCTATAAACAAAAGAAGAGCGACCATTTTGCAAAAAAACCCAAATTTCTTACTTTTTGCTAAAATTCAAATCCAAAAAAAAATATAAAAAACATTTTTTTTCACCGTTTTTGGGCGATTTATATTCTTCCTCATATTTGCGATAAAAAAAATCGCAATCGGCGTTTATTGATTGGTTTGCGCAAAAGTGGCCGCGTTTACGGATGATGAGAATTAATTTCTGGGGTTTTTAATTTTTTTTTTTATTTTTTACTAGTAATGGCGGCGATCTGCGATTTTTAGCGGTACTGCGATATTGCAGCGGACATGTCGGACATTTTTGACACTTTTTTGGGACCAATGACATTTATTCAGCGATCAGAAATTTAAATGTCCACTGATTACTGTATAAATGTCATTGGCAGTGAAGGGGTTAACCTGGGGGGGAGAGCTAGGGGTTAACTGTGTTCCCTGGGTGTGTTCTTACTGTGGGGGGGTTGGGCTAACATGGGCATGAGAGATCTAACTGATCCCAGTGACAGGGATCAGTAGATCTCTCATGCCCCACTGACAGGGCGGGGAACCGCCGTGTTTACATCGGCGGTTCCCCTTCTTTTCCCTGTAGCCGCTCATCGCGGCTCGCCGGCGGACATCGGGTCCACCCGAGCTGCGGGCACACTCCTCAGGAGTGCGGCGGGTGCGCGCGCGCGCCCCCTGGTGGCCAAAATGCAAATCGCCGTATATTTACGGCGATTCGCGCCCAGCTCCCCGACTGCCTCCGTGAAAAGACGGCGCACGGTCGGGAAGCAGTTAAGGCTGGAGGCAATAAAACCAGGCTGTTGAGCTGCAGTTTTACAGCCCCACAGCCCCCCACCTGAACACTAAAGCCTGGAACACACCCAGCAGGCTGAACAAACAAAAACTTAGTGATTGTAAAGCTGGGTTCACACTAGAACACACAGCGGCTCACAGCAGGGGTCCAGTGCATCTTGGTTCACTGTATCAGGTCCGATTTCAGCCCGCATTTTGGGCTGAATTTGGACCTGAAGTGGACCAAAAGTCGCTCAGTGTTTTTGTGCAAAACGCACCGGACTTGCTGTGGAGATGTGTGAACCGGCTCCATAGAGAGCCAGTCAAAATCTGCTATTGTGAATGGTGTGCAATGGTGGAGCAATGGTGTATACCCAGCCTTATGGTTTGTGTTTTTTTTGTTTTATTTTATTAAATACCAAACATGTCAAACTCAAAGCAGAGTTCCACCATTCTCTACGTTTATTAAAAGTCAGCAGCTACAAAAAGTGTAGCTGCTGACTTTTAATAAACAGACACTCACCTGTCTCCTGGTCCAGAGATGCACGCGGAACTTTCGGATCTCTCCCCCTCCCCTCCATGGCGCCGTCATACCTACTGTGGGCACCCGACCGTGACAGGAAGCGGCTTCACGACCGGGCACGGACTAAGCATGGGCGAGCGGCGCTGAACGATTGTTCCTGAAGTCTTCTAGGATCTGTCCTGTGTCCCAGAAGACTTCGGAAGGGAGGGGGAAGGAGACCCTCCACTTCTGATCGCCTAAGGCGACCGGAACGGAGGTGCCCATATTAATCGGGTATCCGCACCTCCCTCTTCCCCAAAAGCTCCATTTTACCATCAGGAGCTGGGGAGGAGGTCTTAAAGGGGAAATTCCACTTTTGGGAAACTCTGCTTTAACTGCTCTGTGTAAAGGTTTTGCACAAAGCGGTCGATCCTGCTTTTCTGGGGTCCTCTTCCTGTGGAGAGCTGCTTTCCATGGGGCCACCCATGCGGGCGCACTCCCGAGTCCCACTGCTGTGTCCATTGACGTAGACAGCAGGACTCGGCCCCGCCCCCGGTGTCACTGGATTTGATTGACAGCTACTATCAGTCTCTCCAATGTGGACCTGAGACATCGGCTGGAGCTACTTGTCTTATACTCAGTGCTGGAACGATCGGGTTCAGGTAAGTAAAGTGGGTTGGGGGGTCTGGTGGGGGAGCTGCAGCACAGAAGGTTTTTTCACCTTAATGCATAGAAAGCATTAAGGCGAAAAACCTCAAGACTTTACAACTCCTTTTAGAGCTTGGGAGGAGCCACTGTACTAACTATCTAATGTTAGTACAGCAATCTCCCCCGCTGGGCTATTGTACTTTTTGATCATGCTCCTTTGACAGAAGCCAGCTGAACCGCCTGCCGCATACGTCGGCCGGTTTCTATTGAACTGGCAGATGCCGCCCGATATTTGGCCTGTGTGTATGACCCTTAATGCACAGCCACTGACGACTGTACACATGGTGTGATCGTGACAAAACTTAGGAGGAACTGCAGTCTGCACATAATTTGCAATAAAGACATCTTTGCCATTCTGAAGCTTCCCTCCAACCACTTTGCATATCACTTTATATATACTGTGATTCTGTACTTGACAAATATGCTGCAGAAATCTCCCTCTGCTGAGTCTGGCTGCAATAATTTTAACTGTGGGCAGCTGAAGCTGCTGCCTATTCACTTCCTGGATTTACGCAGACACACAGGCACACTGCCTGCTCTGCAGCTCTCGTTGGCCCTCTTATGACTCACCCCCTCCCTTCCTGCAGAGGGCTGTGCATGATTTCAAATGCTGAGGCATTGTTCCAGCCAAGAAACAGGAAGTGGGCTGCATAAGGTATTTACTGGCAGAAAAAAAACGTTTTACTATCCAAAGTTAAAACAACAAGGGCAGAGGATTTAATAGATGGAAAGATGAAAAAATGACTGAAGTTCCGCTTTAAACAGCATGCAGCAGCCAGACGCAACTAATACAGTTCTATGGGGCCACACTGCAGTTGCGTTCAATGATCGCTATTGCGGCATGGTAGTATGGCAGTTATAGGGTTAAATGAAGAGGTGACATATCGCCTCCATACTGCCTGTCAAACACCTCTGACAAGCGAACAAGTGTGGATGATTTTTCAAAGAAGCAGCAGTCCTGCCGCACATGTGAATGAGCCCCAAGTAAGGTTGGGGCTATAAAACTCCTTGGTCGAGTCACTTTTTTCCACTACCCTCATTAGTTGGCGATGCAGCGGTCGAGGCTGTACACATGTTGTGGTTGCCATGCTTTGCTTTACAGCTGTAGCAAAACTAAAACCCCCCTGAGGCTTTCAGCGGGTGTAGCGCCCACAGCACACTATTTAAGTGAATGGGACCTCTCTGCAGGCACCCCCCGCACCCATATGCTATGCACACTTGTGCGGTGATCAATGGATTAAAGCAGATGAGGAGGCAATACAACACCACCTCACCGCCTGTCAAATGCTGTCTGAGGAGCAATCTGAACATGGATCGCTCTTCAAAAAGCACTGCAAGCGTGAATGAGCCCTTAAAAGGTGAGATTGGCAGGAAAATATTACATCTTGCTACTTATGTGCTTGATGGATGGTAATAACAATAAACTATTGCAGTCCAGTATATAGGAATAGCGTGCAGAAGAAAAAGTTGTCCAGTGGACACTCGGTGACCCCCATACCCTGGGATCTATTGTACGTCTGCCTGTTAGGGAATAGGTTGACTCTTGCAGGATCTTGTCTACTCCCCCTGTGTGCTCAGCCTGGGCTCCTCCTCTTCTATTCACACACATTTCCATTGATAGCAACCGCCTGCTCCTCTCAGTCACTTCACACAGCTTGCAGCATCCAGGTGTGGGGACACTACTGCCATGATGTAACGGGGACACCGAGCGGGCTGACTGGGGTACCAGCAACAGAACTCCATCCACCATGCATTACAAGATTCTCAGGTCAGTGGGAAAGTTTGATGCATGATGATCCTGGCTGATTACAATTCACTACTGTAACTAACATTATATGTCTATACAGGCTACTGCCTGATCATCACTATTATTCTTTAAGAGTCAGTCCATCCTGAAGTGATATTTCAGTTTTTGGTAGATGCTGGAAAGTTTAAACACTTGTTGGCCTTTTGTGTCTCTATATTGGTGAGACCGATGTGCTCTGCACACCTGCTGTGCCCATTATGAGAGCCTCTCACTTTCCCTGCTGGGTTTCTTCTTATTTTATATTATTGTGAATGCATTTCTGAATGCAGTGGGCCTGTATGTAATATAAGTTGGTCCCCTTTCTCAAAACTACATTATGCCAGTGTATGCTATGAGTGCCTAACAGCATATGGCCAGAGCCCGCTACCCTGGGTGCAAATCATCTATATCCAGGCTTGGTCAGAGGCGCTGATTGCATGTAACCCGTTACTTGTGATCAGCGCCGGCCATTGATTTGCACCCAATAAACACTGATGCCCCTCAGGCTGCACCCAATTATTTGGGTTTACTACGTTTTGAAATTCTATGTGGCGACTATGATGTAAAAGCCTACGTACATTATTATTATTATACAGGATTTATATAGCGCCGACAGTTTTACTTTACAACATGGGGGCAGACAGTACAATTACAATACAATTCCATTCAATACAGGAGGAATAAGAGGGCCCTGCTCATTGGAGATCACACTCTAGGAGGTCTTTTCCTCCTGTATTGAACTGTATTGTAATTATATTGTCCCCCTGTACATTGTAAACTGTTGGCGCTATATAAATCCTGTAGAATAATAATATGTGTGTACTTGTTCAGCGTATTGTCAGCACTGAACCTTCATCTTTTAGGCCCCTTTCACACTGGGGCCGCCCGAGCGTTAGCAGTAAAACACCGCTAATTTACGGCGCTTTACCGCTCGTTATAGCCGTGCTGTGGCGCCGCCATTCGTGCAGCCGCGGTGCGCTTTTAACCCCCCCAAAAGGGGTTAAACGGGTTAAAAGTGTTAGCGGCGCTAGAAAAGCAGTGTTCTGCGCTTCGGGAGTGCTGCCCCATTGTTTTCAATGGGCAGGGGCGGTATAGGAGCGGTGAATACACCGCTCCCACACCGCTGCAAAGATGCGGCTTGCAGGACTTTTTTTACCGTCTCGCAATCGCACCGCCTCAGTGTGAAAGCTCTTTTTTTCAGGCGCTTTTTAGTCGCTATTTTTAGCACAAAAATGCCTGAAAAAAACGCCTTGATGTGAAAGGGGTCTTCGAGAGCCCTTTGGCTGGGTTCACACCTATGCAGTTTGCTTTTGATCCGTTTCTGCAGCTTTGTGCGGTACGTTTTGCATTTTCTAGCACACGTGTTTTTCACTCATTTGTTAATGCTTTATTTTTTATTTTTTTGCCCAATTTATTCTTGGGCAGATTAAAAAGTGCATATTATTAGATTGTAAGCTCTTCTGAGCAGGGCCCTCTTAATCCTTTTGTATTTTATTGTATTGTACCCGTATTGTGCCCCTTTTATATTGTAAAGCGCTGCGTAAACTGTTGGCGCTATATAAATCCTGTATAATAATAATAATAGTATTTCGGTAAAATTGTGGTAAAGGGACCTTAGATTGTAAGCTCCTTGAGGGTAGGGACTGATGTGAATGTACAATATATATGTAAAGCACTGCACAAATTGACAGAGCTATATAAGTTCCTGAAATAATAATAATAAATACCCATACTACATGCTTTTCTGTAGCTTCTCCATTGAAAGCAGCAGCTGAAAAAAGCATAGCTGTTAATGTATCCCATAGGAAACCATGTTAATTGGACTGTAGTTTCTGCAAAAAGCACTAAAAAACCCATACAGTGGATATAAAAAGTCTACACACCCCTGTTAGAATGTCAGGATTCTGTGATGTAAAAAATGAGACAAAGACAAATAATTTCAGAACTTTTTCCACCTTAAACCTAGGTTCACATTGGTACGATTTGGCATGCAATTTCACATGTCAAATTGCATGCCAATTCGGCAGCAGTTGTCGAAAATGGCACCGTCCAAATTGGTGTGACGCCGACATTGCGGCACCACACCGATTCCCAAAAGTAGTCTCTGTACTACTTTTGGCGACTTTGGGTGCAATTTCAATAGACATCTGTGGCATGAACCCGCACAGATGTCTCTGAAATCGTCCCCAAACTCGGACTGACAGGTGGGTATGAAATCGTGCAAGTTCAGCTGATTTCAGTCCCGCAGCAGTGTGAACCCAGGCTTAAAGTGATTCTAAGGCCTCATACTCACAGACGTTTTTTAACGCCGTGTTTTTTGCAGCTCTCCATGTTATTCAATGGTCCCATAAAAACGCTGACCGTTTTGAGCTGTAGATAGCATCGGCGTTAGTGAGCTGAAAGCAGAACCCACGGCCAGCGCGTTCCGAGGCTGTAGCGTTATGGCGTTTTCGACGCTGAGCCGGCAAAGCGCTCATTAACGCCGTAGCAACGTTAGCGCCAACGTCTTCAGGTTAAAAAATAGCAGAGGAATGTTTTTTTAAACAAAACGCCTATTAACGCCGACGCTCACTAACGCGCATTAACGCCGATGCAAAACGCAGACGAAATCGCGTTTTTGACTCCGATTTTTCCCTGACGTCGGGCCCGATGTTGCAGCTAATTTATTTAATACGTCCGTGTGTATGGGGCTTAAAGCTTCGGTTTTTTTTTTTGTTTGTTTGTTTTTTTTTTTTCAAATAACACACATGTCATACTTACCTCCTCTGTGCAGTGGTTTTGCACAGAGTGGCCCCGAACCTCCTCTTCTGGGGTCCTCCAGTGGTGCTCCTGGGACCTCCTCCGCATCCAGTGACCCGTCGGGGAAAGCTTCCCTGGGGACACACGTGTGGGCGCGCTCCCCTGTCCTGCTGTTTGCGTGTATTCACACAAACAGAGGGACTCGGCCCCAGCCCCTGCATCACTGGACCTGATTGACAGCAGCGGGAGCCAATGGCTCCCCTGCTATCAATCCAGCCAATGAGGACCTGTGACACCGGCTGGAGCGGATTGCTCGTAGTCTCCGCTGGAACGAACGGGCTCAGGTAAGGAAAAGGGGGGCTCTGGGGGGGTCACTATTGAGAAAAGGTTTTTCACCTTAATGCATAGGATGCATTAAGGCGAAAAAAACATGAGACTTTACAACCACTTTAAGGCCCGTACACACGGTCCAATTATCGGCCGAAATTTTTCGTACCACAGCCTGTCGTTCAATAATCTGACCGTTAATACGCTCCATTCAACAGCCGATTTTCAATTATCACCCAACAAAAGCTGGATGAGCCGACTAGAAAATTCTTGTCTGCTGACAAGGCGTCGTCCTATTTTCGGCTCGTCTATACAGAAGTTGGACAAACAAAAGTAGTGAGTACAAACACGCATGTTCGGAACCCAAGAACGACCCGGAAGTGTTCGTTCGTGTAAACCTGCATTCGTAATTCACATTCGTGAAGTGGCAATTGAAATGGTGAAATGCAGCGGAAGGGGCCCAAAGGGTGACTCATGAAAACTGAACTTTCTCTTTATACGCTCGTAGCACGTCACTACGTTTATCACCTTTGTTGAACGATAATTTTACTAACGTCGGTACGCTAGACAAAATCACGGACAGCCAATTTTGGAAAAAATTGGATGTGCGGTCGTAGAACAATCGCAGCGTGAGTACGAGGCTTAAATGTGACCTAAAACTGTACAACTCAGTTGAACAACAAACTAAAATCTTTTAGGTGGAGGGAAGTAAAAATAAAAACTAAAATAATATGGTTGCATAAGTGTGCACACCCTTAAACTAATACTTTTGTTAAAGCAGCTTTTGATTTTTATTACAGCACTCAGTCTTTTTGGGCATAAGTCTATCAGCATGGCATATCTTAACTTGGCAATATTTGCCCACTCTTCTTTGCAAGAACACTCCAAATCTGTCAGATCTGTCATCTCCTGTGCACAGCCTTCTTCAGATCACCCCACAGATTTTCAATCAGATTCTGGTCTGGGTTCTACCTGGGCCATTCCAAAACTTTAATCTTCTTCTGGCGAAGCCATTCTTTTGTTGATTTGGATGTATGCTTTGGGTCGTTGTCATGCTGAAAGATGAAGTTCCCCTTCATGTTCAGATTTCTAGCAGAAGCCTGCAGGTTTTGTACCAATATTGACTGGTATTTGGAACTGTTCATAATTCCCTCTACCTTGATTAAAGCTCCTGTCCCAGCTGAAGAAAATCAGCCCCAAAGCATGATGCTGCCACCACCATGCTTCACTGTAGGTATGGTGTTCTTTTGGTGATATGCACTGTTGTTTTTCTGCCAAACATATATCTTTTGGAATTATGCCAAAAATGTTCAACCTTGTTTTCATCAGATCATAACAGATTCCCAACATGCTTTTGAGAGACTTCAGATGTGTTTTTGCAAAATTTAGCTGGGCTTGGATGTTTTTCTTGATAAGAAAAGGCTTCCGTCTTGCCATTCTACCCCATAGCCTAGACATATGAAGAATACAGGAGATTGTTGTCACCATACAGCCACTGCTTGCCAGATATTCCTGCAGCTCCTTTAACCACTTCACCCCCGGAAGGATTTCCCAGTTTAGGACCAGACCACTTTTTGCGATTCGCCACTGCGTCGCTTTAACTGACAATTGCGCGGTCGTACCCAAACGAAATTTGCGTCCTTTTTTCCACACAAATAGAGCTTTCTTTTGGTGGTATTTGATCCTGTGTCATTTCTGATCACCGCTATAAACAAGAAAAGAGAAAATTTTGCAAAAACAATATTTCTTACTTTTTGCTAAAATACAAATCCAAAAAAAAAAATATAAATAAACATTTTTTTTCAGTGGTTTTGGCCGATTTATATTCTTCCTCATATTTTTGGTAAAAAAAAAATCGCAATCAGCGTTTATTGATTGGTTTGCGCAAAAGTTGCCACGTTTATGAATGATGAGAATTAATTTATGGGGTTTTTATTTTTTTATTTTACTAGTAATGGCGGCGATCTGCGATTTTTAGCGGTACTGCGATATTGCGGCGGACACGGACCATTTTGACACTTTTTTGGGACCATTGCCACTTATACAGCGATCAGTGCTATAAAAATGCACTGATTACTGTGTAAATGACATTGGCAGTGAAGGGGTTAACCTGGAGGGGGCGCTCTAAGGGTTAGCTGTGTTCTCTTAGTGTGTTCTAACTGTATGGGGGCTGGGCTAGCAGGGGGAGGGGAGTGATCATGGCTTCCATATACAGGAAGCCTGTGATCCCATCCCTTCCCCCTCTGTCAGAACGGAGATCCGTGTTTACATACACGGACCTCCGTTCTCTCACTGCGGGGGAGCCATTGCACCTCCGGCGGTGCGTGCACTCTCACAATACTCGTTATAGGGATAACGAACCACTTTGCCGCCGTCGACCCACGGCGGGTGGTCGGCAAGTGGTTAATGTTGCTGTAGGTCTCTTGGCAGCCTCCCTGACCAGTTTTCTTCTCATCTTTTCATGAGTTTTGGAGGGACATCCAGTTCTTGGTAATGTCACTGTTGTGCCATATTTTCTCCAATTGATGATGACCGTCTTCACTGTGTTCCATGGTATATCTAATGCCTTGGAAATTCTTTTGTACCCTTCTCCTGACTGATACTTTTTAACAATGAGATCCCTCTGATGCTTTGGAAGCTCTCTGCGGACCATGGCTTTTGCTGTAGAATGCGACTAATGCCTCGTACACACGGGTCGATGATCGTATACAACAGGTCGTACGAACGACCGTTGTATGCTAAATCGACCGTTAGTACACGCGATTAAAACAGCCTACGTACGACGGTCGTACAACGGGAGTTATATGGGCAAACTAGAAAACTTTGGTAGTACCAACAAGTGGTCATACGACCGCTGTATCGTGTGTACAGAGAAGTTGGTCCAACAAGTTGTATTGTGCAAAACACGCATGCTCAGAAGTCAGGAATGGCCGGACGCTAATTACATGCACCTGAACGTTCTCTTTATACTTTCATAACACGTCACTACGTTCAGCTTGGTCGTACGATCGTGTAGTGCATGTCAGTATGCTAGATACAACAACCAACATATGAATTGGTCCGTTCGGTTGTACGACCATCGAACCGTGTGTACGGGGCTTAAGGAAATGTCAGGAAAGACCCACTAGAACAGCTGAACTTTATTTGGGGTTAATCAGAGGCACTTTAAATGATGGAAGATGTGTACTGAGTCCTATTTAGCACAAGTTTGAATGCGATTGCTTAATTCTGAACACAGCTGCATCCCCTGTTATAACAGGGTGTGCATATTTATGCAACCGCATTACTTTAGTTTTTTATTTTTACCCCCCCCCCCCCAAAAGATTTCAGTTTGTTTTTCAACTGAGTTGTACAGTTTATAGGTCACATTAAAGGTGGTAAAAGTTCTGAAATGATTTATAATTTTTTTAACATCACAGAAACCTGGCATTTTAACAGGGGTGTGTAGACTTTTTTATATTCACTGTAGGTGTGAACCAGGCCTGGGCTGCAGTCACAAGTGACTGGAGCGACCGCAGCTCAAGTGATGGCATTGTGGTAAGGGGTGCTTTTTCTGTCTCAAATTCCTATTGAGTACTCAGTGTAGGATTGCCACCTCATCCCTTTAAAACCAAACACATATTAATTGCACAGATTCTGTGGCTGATTAAGGTGGTAATTGAACTCACTTGGTGCCTTATCTGCATTAAATTCTCCTCAGAACCTGTGCAATCCATATTTTTTCGGGTTTAAGGCTCGGTTCACACTGCAGCCATGCGGGAACCCTGCGAATCCACTGCGGGTTCCCGCATCGCTAGCCTCCCGGCGGCAGTTCACACTGCCCTATGCGAACTGAAGGGAGGTGTCAGTACATTGTTAACGACACCCCCTTTTCAGTTCTCATATCGCAGTGCGATCTGCAAACTCACACAGGAATCGGATCACATGGTCTGAACCACCATGCGATCCGATTCTGACCCTGCGAACAAAAAGGGTCCTGTGCGAATTTGATCCGACTGCGTGGTGATCTCAGCCATACTATCTCTATGGCTGAGATTGCATCATAGAGAGATCGCATGTGACTCACACTGCAGTGCTGTGCGAATCGCATCCGATCTCTCAGATCTAATCAATCTTAAGGGATGAGGTGGCAACCCTACCTCAGTGGGCCCTCTTCCCCTTAGGGCCCATTTGAACTGCACACACTGTACACATTAGGGACATGCCAGTGTCACAGGACCTGGAACACATGAAGGTGAGTGGGAAACCCAGACAGAAAAGTCATTTTTCAAGCAGCCAAGTCATAAAAACAGCCAGGGACTCCTGAAGCCCACCATGCTCCACTTATAACTAAATATTACTTTAGGCAGTCACCTTTTAAACAGCTCTAGTCCCTTTTGGAAGGGATTTGCACAATCAGGGACAAGCGTAGTATTTCTGTAAGTTGCATGCATTTCTCAGTGGTTAGTGGAATTTGGGTAGATTCATACTGGTGAGTGGAAACTATGGGGCTGCTGGCTTGAAAATGCTAACTGCCTGGATATCATTTTGATTCTCTGGCTTTAATGCTTTCCAGGTCTATGATCTGAAGTAAGTATGCAGCAAGTGAAGTTGGTGTGAAGTCAGAATTCACAGTCGGCATGCTTGTAGAATGTCAGTGACTTGAATGATTGAAGATGGATAATTAGCATAGCCAGGTGACCAGCATTTTTCAGAAGGAGATTCTTTGCTATGAAGTTTGTTATAACAACCAAGCCATCAATTGCCAGCAGCATTTTGTATAATGAATGGATAAGTAAAGGTAATGTGTAAGCTTCTGTGTGATCACATGTCGCAGCCTGGCTGTTCATATCTCAGCTGATGTCCTTCAGTTACAGCTCTTTGTGGCCAGAGAAAAATCAATTTGCAAACCGCTGAACTGCAAATTTTTCGATTCCCCACAATATATGCAAAGATATAGGTCCAGAATTTGGAGAGTCATATAATTCATGGATCCTGGTTAACTTTCCTCAATTGAGTGGTTTTGCACAGATCATACAGATCTCAGTGAAACCATTCAAGCTGATCAAAAATGTGATCTGCTGACTGTTGTCAGTTACATTGTTTCCCGTTCTCTTTGTGGACAACAGAACACCTCCTCCCTATGTTTTGGAGATGAAGAGGGGAAGAGGTGTTCTGTAGCCCTAACACTTCCTGTCCTGGGTGATGTCTCCTCTATGGAGCAGTGAATGAGTGTTGTCACCCTAGGACAGGAAGTGTGTTACTGAGAGGATCACTGGGTCAGAACAAAGTGCAAATTGATTTTTCTGCTATATAAAAAGAGAAGTGATGCAGTCGCCACCACATCCAAGGACTGGTAAGCTGCAATGTATGACATTTTTGTTCTTGGGTTTAGATAAACTTAAAACTGTTGCAGGTGCTATAAATCTGATGCAGGTATTTGGAATCAGTTGTCCAGAATTGCAGGTGCAGGGATCACAATTCATGGATTTAGATGCATTTTAAGTTCCCTCCATTTTCAAGATGAGGTCAGTGAACATTTCATCATGCAGGTGTATTTTTGCTCAACTGCTTGAATGAACACCCCCACCAGGTATATTGGGCAAAGTCCATGTTTGGTAGCTAAGCCGATTTATCAGGAGATCGGATATGCAAAAATCAGCTAATCCGAGTCTCTGCAATGGTTAATGATTAATGTGGCGTGTCATGGTTCTTCCATAATGTGGAACACCGAAGCAGAAGATTGCGGAGTTAGCCCATTATATCCTCCTGGTAGTACAACAAAGCCTCCCTTTTATAGACATCCAAAAGCTCTGAGTCTGTTGCTGGGTGCCGCCATCTTGGATGTGATGTCAGTAGTCTGAGCAGACTCAGAGCTGTCACTGTATAGTAGTCTTCTAATATCTACATAACAGGATATTTATGGAGGTGAAGGGAGGGGCAAATGAGCTGGGTCAGCACAGAAAGTAATGAGACCCAAAAAAGAAGAGGGCTTTGATCTACCAGGAGGGAGGAGGCTGTTCTAGGGAAAGTTCAAAGGCACATTGAAAGTAATTAGAATATAAGTTATTGAAAGAACAAAGAGGAAAACCCTAGAGCAGTGGTCTCCAAACTGCAGCCTGGGGGCCAGATACGGCCCTTTTGCATGCTTTTATCCAGCCCTTGAGGCACTATTTTATCCACTGATACCAATATTGGGGCATAATTCCCCCAACTGACAACAATGAAGGGACACAAGTCCTCTTAATGACACCAAAGAAGGGGCACAATTTCTCCCAATGACGGGGCACAATTCCTCCCAATGACACCAATGTTGAGACACAATACCTCCAAAACCAACGATGGAGCACAATTTCTCCCAACGACACAAACCATGGAGCCCAATGACATCAGTGTTGGGACACAATTCCTCTCAATGACTGGGCACAATTTTTCCCAACAACACCAACAATGGGGCCCAAATGACTCGAATGAAGTGACACAATTAATCCCACTGACAGCAAATTTGTGGCATTGTTTTTTCCCACTGATGTCGGGACCTTTTCTACTTCCCATGGCCACAGTTTGGCCCTCCTAAAGTCTGAAGGACAGTTAACTGACCCTTTGTTTAGAAAGTTTGGAGACCCCTGCCCTAGAGTCTGCACCTTTAAAATTGTAGTCACCAGTGGCAGCTCTCAAATAATCCTGACACAATCCCTTTAATTATTTTCCACCTGAACTGAATCTGTAGTTTGTATGATTCATCTGAGTTTGTCTTTCTTCAGAGCAGCTTTTCACAACCTTTTTACCCCAGGGAAACCCTTCGATTAATAATTTTCAGATCTCGGGGAACTCTTGCTAAAACCAATCGATTGGGGATCAGTGGGAGAAAATGCCTCCTACATTGCTGGCTAGTTGGAAGAATGCTCCCCTTAGCCCCGGTTTCACACAGCCGCGACCTCAAAGCCGACATCCCTGTGCGACTTGCGTACAACTTGCATACAACTTCTTTACCAGAAGTCAATACAAGTTGTGCCGAAGTCGGACCAAAAGTAGGGCAGGAACCTTTTTCTAAGTCGGAGCGACTCAAGTCCCTCCTGAAGGGTTCCGTTATACTTAATGTCATGTCACGTGACATGCTCAGTCGGAGCGCATGTCGTGGCAGTGTGAACTGGGGCTTATAGACAGCTAAGAGATTTAGCAGGCCCTGAAGGTATTCAGGCGCCATTACCTCAATGAACCTCCAGCAACTTCTGGAACCTCTTCAATCAAGAAAACCCTAAATAGGCATCTGTAATGAAGGTCATTGGGGTTACATGGTCAGCTTTATATTCATGTCTCTTGTATGGCAAGCTATATTGAGAATCTGTTGCTTTGCCCATTCAGCTTAAAATAATAGGTACTCTTGTTAAGGTTTCCAAACACTGATACCTTTTTCCATCCAAAACCTGTCTCTAATCGAAGAGTAATATTCGGATGAAGCTGAGTGACGAAGCTTACACAAGCCTAATTCCCTTTTTCCTCCTGCTTATGTAAAAGTGTTCAGGCCTGGCGATTAGAGAGAAAATTAAATGCTTCCCCCATAACCAGAAATACTGGTTATTTCTTAGTGCTTCAACAAAGGAGTAAGCAGGGGGCAGCACAGTGAAAGTACATTTAATTGGGTTTCCTATCAAGAGAACCTGTCACCTTGCCATGAATAGGTAAAGTGACAGGTAATGATCAGAGACCGTAACAGCTATATGTTACTGTCATAAGATAACCTTACAAATTTTGCCTTGTCCATTACTTTTTATGGCTGGAAGACCAAAATATCATATATATTACAGGAGCTATAGAAAACTGCTGTCTGCGTGCTCTCAGATGGGTCTGAAAAGCTTGCCTGATTGTGATCATCTCTGACCTTCAGCCAGCCATACACTGTGAATTTCAGGCGGTTGCTAATGAACTGTCCAAAATTCTCTACATTCTCTCCCACCAAATCCTTTAAATGAAAAATCAAAGGATGGAAATGTATTGGTCCAATAAATGCTACATCCAGTCAGATGCAACTACTTTTAAGGTACTCTGACAGCTACTGGTGCCAGCTGTCATAATACAATAGCCACATTTGGAGATACATCCATCCATGCTGAATAGTGTGGATGGAGGAATCTATTAGTTCTTAGTTCAGCATGTGTTTTTTTATTTTTCATTTTTTGTTTTTCTTTCTTTTGTTGCTCTGACTGTGTATGGCCAGCTTTACTCTCCTTCATTCTCTTCCCCTCTCTATGGAACTAAATTTGTATACTTAGAGGTGCTAACACACATTTGAGATCACTGCCTAGGCCAATGGTGGTCGACTTGAAAATTATGGAGGTTCTCATGTGTGGACCCTGGCACTTCCAAAAGGCTGCACTATAGCAGCTCCCATCCAAGAGCAAGCCATTATAGTTTTCTATTGCGTTTGCAGTGCAATGCATCAAATTACACAGCCCATTCAAAATTGTTGGGCTACAATGCACCTCAACACCCATAAATGTTGATCCTGCTGTAATTTGTACCGTAAAAAGTGAATTGTCAGTAAAATTAGCCCCATCATTGGCGTCAATTGCTGCAGTAATAACCCCCAGCATTGGTGTCAGTGACCGCAATAATAATCTCCAGCATTGGCCTCAGTGACTGCAAAAGGAATCAATAGCATTAATGTCAGTGACTGCAATGAGAACCACCAGCATTGGTGTCAGTGACTGCAATGAGAACCACCAATATTGGTGTCAGTGACTGCAATAATAATCTCCAGCATTGGCACCAGTGACTACAGTAATAACTCCCAGTATTAGTGGCAGTGACTACCATAATGACTCCCAGCATTGGTACCTTTTATTTGCAATAATATACCTCTAGCATTGGTATCATTGACTGTAATAATAACCACTAGACTTGATGCCAGTGACTGCAATAATAACCCCTAGCATTGGAGCTGGTGGATGCAAGAATAACCACCAGCATTGGTGTCAGTGGCAGTAATAATAACCCCCAGCACTGCAATCAGTGACTTGCAATAATAACTTCCAGAACTGGTGCCAGTAACTGCAATACTAGTCCCCAGTATTGGTGCCAGTGGCAGCAGTAATAACCCACAGCATTGGTACCAGTGGCAGCAATAATAATCCTCAACATTGGTACCCGTTGCAGCAATAATAACCCCTAGCATTGGTATCAGTGGCAGCAATCATAACCCACAGCATTGGTACCAGTGGCAGAAATAATAACCCCTAGCATTGGTATTAGTGGCAGCAATAATAACCCCTAGCATTTGTATCAGTGGCAGCAATAATAACCTACAGCATTGGTACCAGTGGCAGCAATAATAACCTCCAGCACTGGTGTCAGCGACTGCAATAATAACCAACACATGCTGGCAATTAAAGTGTTACTAAACCCAGCAATATGAAAATAGTTAATTTGCCCCCCCCACAGTGCCCCAGCTTATAAATCTTCTTTTTACGTTAAAATGTTGCCTCTATATACCTTTTGGCTGATCTGTATACCACAGTCACGTGATAAATTGCAGGGTTTGCCCGAATGCTGAGTGTTCAGGTAGGAGGATATTTCCTCTATAGCCTGTATACATGCCCACATATGTGATGTCAATATAATGTGACCTGGCTAGCTCTGAGAACAAGGAAATGTTCTCCCCAGCAATAGAGACTAAACTAAGCATGTACAGATTTACTACCCTCTGTGTATTATCTAGCCTTATCAAGAGTGACCCTGCAGGAGGAGGAGGATCTGTCCATACAGGATCAAAGAGCCTTTTTACACAATGCAGAGGATTAGCCCCTTAAGTTCCACAGTGAGTATAACAAGCATTCTATGCTGCATATACAGACTGATTTTACTATTGTGGGTTTGGTAACACTTTAAGCCCTTTCTCTTGCATTGGTGGTCAGTAGCAGTGTTCATTAGCGTTACCTGATTTCACCCTATGATGACGTCAGAAGGGGAATATACTTCTACTGTTGAGCAGGGATCACACCACCTGACAGTATTCGCTTGATTATAGAACCAGGTGTGGGAGCACAGAGAACATTCCAGCACCTGCAAGATGCCTGACCCAGTACCTGAACCAGCCCAGGATGCGATGGGTCGCACAAAACTGGCTGGATGCATGCGTCTTATGGACTACGTTGGGCAACAAGAGTGTTTGAATTGTACTTACAAAGCTGACTTCCATCCCATATCTATGGTTACCCATCTGTGCTCTAATTGTATACAAGCCTTGGTATGTTGACTTGTAGGGCATTAAAGAGCAATGTTTTCCTCATTAGGGATGGTGAGAATTTTCTCAAGGTGTACTTGAAGTGACAGTCACAATAAATGTCCTGTAACCAATCAAAGCCATCTGCACAAACTTTTATACCTTAATGTGTTGTTCTAGTATACATCAAGTGACAAGGACAGAAGTGTCATAAGCAGGCTATCTCACAAACTGGCCCATTGGACATTTTTGAAGACTGTTTGCTTTCATCTGAGATTAAGTAAGCAAACAGTTGGGGATCTCTTTGAGAAAATGGACTGTTGAGTTCTTAGGTCTAATCCGGAGTCCCTTTGTTGTCCTTGTTTGTTCTCTGGATAAACATTAACTTCAGCACAGCAGTAAACAGAAAAGGACGTCTTCCTTTGTCTGCTGGATTACCGGTGCCCTCTGACCCCCTCTTCCAGAGGAAGGAACCTTCCCCCTTGTTGCTGCTTTTAAGCAGGTTTTTTAATTTCTTACTAATTAATCGTTAACTGACAAAAAGTCAAATCTCCTGGACCCCTTTAGAAACCATTTAATACCCTATTTTGGTGATTACAAGGCAGCCGAGGAAGCTCAATTATTTTGGTTAAGGTAGCACTATTGGTGGAGATTCTAAATAGACTTCATTTTCCAATCTTGATCTACTATTCTCCATAGACCAGGCAGACACTTCTCTGGAATAGTGGGGTGAGTAAGGTTGGGTCCATCTTTTGTTGTTTTAATGACGCACTGCCATTTCTCCATTTGGCTGAATCTGCACATGTGCGGTTATCACCTCTGCCCATCTTCTCAGTGAGAAATGGGAAAGATTGCCTAGATCATGCCACCATTTGCAGCAAGTTTTACAAAACCTTCAGCCTTTACAACCAGTTTAACTTGATCCAGTGCTGTGCCCATCTGTAGCGGCTCTTCTTATCCTCACAGGCTTTGCTAATGCAGCGGGAGCCATTGGAAGCAGCAAAAAAGTATTGATTCTCCTGCGCTGTGCTAAAGGCCTGGGTGAGGAGTGGTCTATTCGCTGTGCTGTCTTTAGGAGGGTAATGGCCGCCTCGCCGCTTCCCACAAACTGGGGGGGTCCAAATTACTAAAACAAAAAAATACAGGGGGCGCGTGGCCTAGTGCATTATACTCCATAAAATATAATGATTAAAAACAGTAAGTAACATACTCACAAACATGGGCTTGAATACAGGCATATCAATAGACCACCATCATCAACGTCTGTTTCATGTACATTCCCCAGCTGAGGGGGCTGTCTCCAGATGGCAATGGCTAATGCGTTTCGAGGTGAACCTCTTCCTCAGAGCCAGATGGCCTAAGTTTGTGAGTATGTTACTTACTGTTTTTAATCATTACATTTTATGAAGGATAATGCACTAGGCTTATCACCCCCTGTGTGTATTTTTTTGTTTTAGCGGGAGCCAATGGGGCTGGGGGTGGTGCCAAGTTGTGCTGTATGATTCTATGGACACAGGCAGCGTGGCTTGGGATTGAGTCTGCAGACATGCTACAATAGGAAGTGGCTTCTATGGTGGCAAACCAAGAAGAGGAGGAGCCGAGAGTGGACCCCAGAACAGGAGGATTGGGGCCTCTTTGTGCAATTCTGTTGCAGAGAACAGGTAAGGGCCGGTTCACACAGGGGCAATCTGACTTGGGGGGCGACTCAGCGTGACTTCAGCGTGGCTTGCAAGCGACTTCTGTAATTGAAAATGCAAGACGCCTGAAGTCACCCCCAAAGTAGTACAGGAACCTTTTTCTAAGTCGGAGCGACTTGAGTCGCTCCTATTAGAACAGTTCCATTGCACTGCATGGAGCACAACTTGAGTCGCCTGACAAGTTGCGGCAGTGTGAACCAGCTATAAGTATATCTTGTTTATTATTTAAAAAAAACAAAACATAAACGTTAAACTCACGTTAATCCTGACATCTATTGACATCCTTACATATGTGGGTGCAAACTGACTGCTTGTTATATGATCGCACAATTTGACTAATTTACAATATGAGAATAACTTGGGAAAAATTGATGAAAACTGGAGCATCCGTGCATTGTAATTAGCCTTTATCTTCAGCTTTTTTGAGTTAAGCTTTGAAAATTAACAATATAAGCTGATTGGTTGCCATGTTTCTGCAGTTTTGATAAATTACCTTCCTTTGTGGTAAATTAACAGTTGCTATAAAATCTATAACCATTGCTCCAGTTAGTTTGG
Source organism: Glandirana rugosa (assembly GCA_018402905.1). Taxonomy (NCBI): domain Eukaryota; kingdom Metazoa; phylum Chordata; class Amphibia; order Anura; family Ranidae; genus Glandirana; species Glandirana rugosa. The sequence goes on along the minus strand of BLSH010372939.1, from coordinate 951,959 downwards.
CGCCCCCTGGTGTTAGTTTTCAGCTCCACAGGTCTTCCCATTGATCTTTCTCCTTGAATGTAGAACCCTATTGTTCCGACGTTCCCACCAGAGGCGGCATGATGTTGATGTGCATGTTTTTATCTGCCAATTGTCTTTCTTCACAATAAATTTGTAATCTACTACACTTGTGCCCTCCTGTTCTTATGTTGACAGTTTTACGGGGAAAAGAATAAAGAGTAATGAACTGAAATACATTACTTTCCTAGAGAAGATGCTGCTTCAGGCTCTCTCCACGGCCAGTTGCCAGTAAGGGTTAGATGACCTTTAAGAGCATGAAATGGCCAGTCGTCTACATATTAAGTCATGTGACCAGCACTGGAGTTGGTATTAAATACCATTTTTCCAGATAAGGTAGGATTTCAGTCCTCCTTATTTGTCTTCATTTACCCATCCCAACAAAGACTTTTGTAGTAGCATATACTATACATTTGAGCATACAGTCACTTTATTATATAAAAGGTGTACTTCTAATGAATTTTTTAATGGATGTCTCTATGACCTAAAAGTAACACCGACACCCATAACAGATTTGCACATTTTGGGTTGAGTGAAGATGCTTCCCCCACCCCATGATCTACTACCATCTCTGGTAGGGATATCTCCGCACAGCTGTGACTGACCAAACTTTTCAGTAAAACCCACCTTTGTCATTGGCCTACAGGGCCAAAAATTCTGAATCATCACATTTACTGACATTTGTCCATCTCCCCCTTTTTCAGCAATGTTGGTATCCATAGTCACTGACGGTAATGATGGTCACTAAGCTTTTGTATTTATCCACCATGATGATGTTTAAGTGTGGTTGGTGTGGAACCCTTTATCTGTTTGTATGAAGAGTAACCCACAGAACCTTGTTGTCTTTTTCGGTCACATTGGCTGGTTGATGGTGACACAAGTTGTTGGCTTGGACTCTGAACTTCTTCAGTGCCAGTGGATGATGGAGGTGACTCGTTCATATTCAGCCTTGTACTCTTTGAGCGGCTTTGGGCAGACCGACATCAAATGCTTCATTGTCTCATTCTATTGCCTGCAGAGTTGACACTTTGGTGACTTTATCTTTCTCTCTACATCTGTATATATCTCATGTACCCATGTAACAAGACAAAAATTGAATCATAAGAATAAATAATGGTAAATCCGAACATTCTTCCTGTTTACAATATCTAAATTACTCCTGATGAAGTCACGTAACTGTGATGACACGTGTAAGGTAGAGTCAGGTGACACTGCTGCACACAGGAAGTGAGGTGGGAACCTTTGTATCCAGCTGACTACAGGAGCTGTTTGTTTTAAACTTAGATGCAAGTTACTATTTTTTTAATAAATACCTATTTTGAAATTACTACACCATGAAGACCCCCCTTTGTTTGCATGAATCTTTATATGGAGGAAAAACTGTGGTTTTAAAGCGCCACACACCCCACCAAAGAAAGGGTATCTGGATATACAGTGGAACAAACAAGGAGGAGGAGGAGGACATCAGAGGAGCCCGACCTTGTTGCAACTTTGGCACAATGAAAACATATTAGAAAATCATACAGAAATAGTAATACTGAGTGCACTAGGTGCAACAACATAGTCTCATCAACCACTTTGGGACCGACCGCCATCATTATACGACGGCACTTTGTCGTGGAGTACTGTTGCTATGGTAGCAGATAGCTACCATAACCCTGGCATTTTTAAAAACGGCCGGTGGCCGGCTTTCAGATAAAAGTGGTCTCTGTGGCAGCCCACCCCCTCCCGCCACTTTCCAGACCCGCCGGTAGCAGCGGAGGCGATCAGGTCCGCTCCCCCCATTGCCTGGATGCCGAGTGAGCAGAAGATGCTGCAGATAGAATTGAAGGGGGAAAGCGACGTCAAATGTCACTTCTGCCCATAGCTCTTAAAGGAGAAAAAAATATACTGTGGAACCTTGGATTGCGAGTAACGCGGTTAAGGAACGTTTCGCAATAAGAGTAGGTTATTATTTTTTTTTTTTTTTTTTTAATTCTTACTCGGTTTGCGATTGGTGTCTCGCATAACGAGCAGAATTTAGCCTTTTTGCATGCAATACCTCATGTGGCCAGAGAAGAGGTGGCGCTGGTGAGCCTCGGAGGTGGCCGGAAATACTCTGCATTCCTCGGAAATACCAAAAGTGGAACTTACGCTTTAAGGGAAGGTG
>BLSH010372939.1:935287-949743 GCA_018402905.1 Glandirana rugosa | reverse complement strand
CCCCCCCCCCCCCCCCCCCGACATGCCACAATTGGCATGTCTTTTTTTGGGGGTGACCAGGGACCCTGTTTTCACAGGGTCCCAGGTCCACTTCCTCCTCAGCTCCAGGAAGGAAGTCCACCTTCCTCCCCCCCTCGGAGATCTTCTGGGACACGTCACAGGTCTCATAAGATACACCGGCCAGTCACAAGGCGCAGTTCGACTCGCGCACGTGCAGTGTGCGCTTGGCTTTCAAGCCAAAGCCGGGTGCCCACACTTATGATGCTGGCGCCGCCGAGGGGGTGAAGAGCGAGCCCTCGGGTGACCGCATCGCTGGAGCGAGGAACAGGTGAGTGTCCGATTATTAAAAGTCAGCAGCTACATTTTTTGTAGCTGCTGACTTTTACATGACTTTTAAATGGGTGGAACTCCGCTTTAACAAGCATTGCCGAGTGATTCCGCCGTCTTAGGAGCTCACTAGCGCCACCTCTTTTCTGGCCACATGCGGTATTGCATACACCAGGCGCCCCTGGACATGTAGCCACATACAGTACTGCATAGACAAGCAGTGACTGGAACGAATTAACTGAGTTTACATTGTTTCCTATGGGGAAACATGCTTTGGTATACGAGTGCTTTGAATTACTAGCATTCTCCTGGAATGGATTATGCTCGTAATCCAAGGTTCCACTGCATATATATTTTTTCAAATGACCTTTATTTTTATTGCATTTAAGTGTAAATATGAGATGTGAGGTCTTTTTGACCCCAGATCTCATATTTAGGAGGTCCTGGCATGCTTTTTTCTATTACAAGGAATGTTTACATTTCTTGTAATAGGAATAACAGTGATCAAAAAATTTTTTTTTTTTTTAAAAAGTACAGTGTTAAAATAACAAGTAAAATAAATAAGAAAAAAATATATAAAGGGCCCCGTACCATCGAGCTCGCTCGCAGAAGCGAACATATTTGAAAGCAGTGTTCAAACCACACATGTGAAGTATCGCCACGATCATTAAAGAAATAATTCTAGCACTAGACCTTCTCTGTAACTCTAAGCTGGTAACCTGTAGAAATTTTTAAACATCGCCGATGAGTGGGTGCAATTTTGAAGCATGACATGTTGGGTATCAATTTACTCGGCGTAACATTATCTTTCACAATATAGAGAAAATGGGCTAACTTTACTGTTGTCTTGCTTTTTAACTCAAAAAAGTGATTTTTTTTTTTTAAAGGCGCTTGTAAGACCGCTGCGCAAATGCGGTGTGACATAAAGTATTGCAATGGCCGCCATTTTATTCTCTAGGGTGTTAGAAAAAAATATATATAGTGTTTGGGGGTTTTAAGTAATTTTCTAGCAAAAAAAATCTAGATTTTAACTTGTAAACACCGAATCTCAAAAGGAGGCTCGATCCCTAAGTGGTTAATATCTAAATCACAGTTTTTTCATGACATTTATATGTTCATATTTAATGAATTAATGCCAAAGTGTTTATATCCCTGGTATTAGCCCTGATGAAAGGGATGGAGTTTGGCAAAAGGTGTTGACTCCTTAACTTTCAATAAACATTGTAACTTCATAAAGATTGCTATGGTGTACAGCAGGGGTTCTCAACCTTTTTATTCCAAAACCTTCCATGCCCCAGCATTAAAGAATAAAGTTTATAATTGCACATTAAACCTATCAGAATGCAAATCCTGCACTGAGATGCTGGAAGGCCATGAATGGGGCTGGGAGTATTGGGGTTAAGGGTTATGGCGTGAGGTAGGGGACTCTTGGAGCTGACTTAGTGACCCTGTAGGGGATAGGGTTTCTGGGGGCACTGTAGGGTACAGTTTGTGGCTGGGGGCTGAAGGCTGTACAGCAGGCTGGGGGGCACTGTGGGATATGGGGGGCACTGTAGAGGCGAAGGGCACTCTCTGAACCTGGGGATGCTATGGGAGGTTTTGGGGGGCACTCTGTAAACTGGAACGCACTGTGGGAGGTTAAAGTGGAAATCCAGTCTAATCCTACCTATACTTAAACCAGCTCCCACCCTCATTCTACACCTATTCTAGTTAAGAAAATATGTGTATACTTAGCTATGCAAAGGGTGGCACTTTCAGCACTCGGCTTGACAAACTTCAGTTGGAAAGTTGAAAGAACCAGGTAGAAAATGTTTGGCTCAACAGTGACTGCATCCCATCAGATGAAGGCACTGTTTGGGTATTCAGTCACCTGCGGGTGATGACTGTCAAAATACAATAGCTGGCAGGAAAGATTTCTCCATCCACACTGTTTAGCATGAATAGGTGAGTCCTTTGCATTTCTATTATTCAGCCTGTGGGCAGAATGACAGAAATCTGTGCTTGTATGGCTAGCATTATCTCTCTGACAGCCTGTGTCTCCTACCCTCCCCTCTGTTCCAGCACTGCAGTCACCAGCAGTTACTTTAGCATTCAACACTTCTGGGAGTGTCAGATACCTGCGCCTCCTGCCGTGGTTCCTTCCTCTGACCCCTTATGTCACTATGGGACCTAGGGGTTGGATGAATGTACTGCAGCATGTGACATGGGATCCAGACATCTGACACTCCCAGAAGCACTGACTGCTGCAGAGCCTGACAGAGGCTGCAGTGCTGGGATTAGAGGTCAAGGACAGGCCTAGTACACCTTTCAGCTGCAGTTTTTTAGAACTCAATAAAGCTACTTTGCAATATAACTTGTGCTGATAAGTGCCGCAATCTATCAGTTTAACAAGTTGTTTGTCACTGTGCTTTTTATTAAATACTTTTTGACCTTGACATTCACTTCTTTGAGAAAAAAATAAATTATTTTCATTGTGCAAATTGTAACCTGACCCCATGTAATAGTACTATGTAGTTAGAATGGGGTAATGCTGCCATCTAGTGTACAAACAGTATTACTACATGTCAACATTTATTCCATTAGTGTTCATGAAGACATTGGGGTTGATTTACTAAAGGCAAATCCACTATGTACTGCAAGTGCACTTGGAAGTGTAGTCGCTGTAGATCTGAGGGGAAGCTCTGATGATTTCTATCAGGTGCAATCAAAAATGCTGTTTTCTATTGTCCTTGCATGTCCCCCTCAGATTTACAGCGACTGCACTTCCAAGTGCACTTGTAGTACACAGTGGATTTGCCTTTAGTAAATAACCCCCACTGTAGTGACTATGTAAATACTTTGTTACTTTTACTCTGAGATGTTATACTGATGATTGCAGACTGATAAATATCTGAGTATATTTACACTGTACCACATCCAGGATGTTGTTGCATTTTAAAATATAAAATGAATACCTGAGATTATAAAGAAACAACTTTCTATAATGCACCTTTTTTCTTGTATATCATTTTTAACTTATGTTCTTTGAATATGTCAGCAATAGCATAAGTACAAAGAGCTATATAGGTGGCAATAGAGGAATGTCTTTCAGTATTTTCTAATAGAGCACAGTGCACACATGTAACTTTATTTTTGCTAATTGTTTGTTTTACTTTGACTTTTGATGTATGCTAAATATTAATACTACAAATAAATATTTCAGTTCTGGGTGGATGCTGGCAGCAAGCTCTTTGCACCTAATTTGCCCGTTTAAAAAAAATGGCAATAAAGAAATCAAGATGATATTATAATATGCCTAAAATGGCAAATAAAAAAACTGGAAAAATGGTTTATGAACTGAGTGGGCATTATCACAAGCTTTAAGATTATAAAAGAAACACCACCAAAAAAGTGAAATTTTATTAGCAGGCACTGGTGATTGTTTTTTACGTTTGTTATTGACATTTAAGAGGACCCATCAGGGGAGAGTGGCCGCAGCATTTGGCACTAGTGGTACCTGACTGCAGCAGTTAGACACAACAGGGATTATCTCATCATTGTAGTTTCCCTAAGACATAAGAAGAGCGAGAGAGAGAGATTCTGATTTATTTTCAATAAAAAATATTGAAATATAAAATATAAATTCCAATATTCGTACATTCATATTGAAATGTAAAAACCTTGCATAAACAATACCACTAAATTAATGGTGATCAGAAATTATTATAAAACTAATATACTATGACCAAGATCAAGCCTGCTAGTAGCAGTACAAAATTAAAATGCCAGTTAGGAATGTAGTAGCCATGTAATATCTACATGCCTTTTGATTGCTCAGGCATTTTTAATGTCTATTTTCCCACTAAATACTCGGCAGTTAGATCTGCCAGATTATTCTGCTCACCAGTCATGTGATCCATGCCCAGCAGCAAAGCTAAATCCCTAACTTTACTTTTTTTTTATATACAATGATTTAATAGTGGAGGAGATCATCTGTGTGTTCTCTCCTCCTGATAGCAAATTCCCTGTATTAGACGGACAACACTGACACTGAAGCAGAGCCTCATTCACTTACAGTGCTCCCCCTTTCTCATTCCATTTTGAATCCTGTTTAGGAAATGAAAACTGAAGTTATATTATAAATAATATATTTTTTAAAGGAGTATGTAATTGGGATACTTTTTTAACATTCTGTTGTGTTATGTTAAATTCTTCAAATCTACCTTATAAAGAAGCTGTACAACTATTAGAAGTCTCACGTGTATTAATAATATTATGGGCTGTTCTTGTGCAGAGCAATCAGCGGTGGCCTCGCTGAAGAAAGGCCTGGATATCTCTTCTGCCTCCCGGAACTAAACTTCCCACGATCATCAGTGCATGGCGGCCTGCATCATCCCTTGACTCCTGCCAAGCTGGACTCCTCCGATTTCTGTGAGGAGGCTGCCAGTTACCCACCTGTGTTCCCCAGTAATCACCAAGTGCCCGCTAATAACCCTACATCCCAAGACAATGAGACACATGGAGAAGCAGCAGAGGACATCCCTCAGTTCAAAGATGTTTCTACAATCACAGGTAAGGAAGCCAGCTGGTTAATGCTTTATCACTTCATCAACATTAGTGTCAGAGTCCCCTAAAATGATTCCCTGGGGCAACTTAAAAAAAAATATATTTTTTTATGTTCTTTAAAGGAGTTGTAAAGTCTCCAGGTTTTTCACCTTAATGCATTGTATGCAAGGTGAAAAAACTCCTGTGCTGCACCTGCCCCCCTTTTTTTTACCTGAATTCAATCGTTGCTGCGTTGAGGACGAGCCCAGCAGCTTCAGCCGCTGTTTGGGGTCCTCATTGGATAAATTGATAGTAGCAAGAGCCATTGGCTCCTGCTGCTGTCAATCAAATCCAGTGACACGGGGGGCTGGGCTGAGTCCGCTGTCTGTGTCAATGGACGCAGCAGCAGGACTTGGGAGCGCGCCCACACAGGTGCCCTCATGGAAAACGCCTGTCTGAGGGGGCACCCGGTAAAGAGGAGCAAGGAGCACTGCTGGGGGACCACAGAAAAGGAGGATCGGGCCTGCTGTGTGCAAAACCCTTGCACAGAGCAGGTAAGTGTGACAATGTTTGTTATTTAAAAAAAAAAAAAAACGAACAAGAAACATACATTCTACATTTATAATTATGCTACCAAAATTAATGTGTGCTATAAATTGCCTCCAGAATTGTTCCTGATTCTTCCTGCTGGAGACCGCCATTTTGCTGAAGCCCAGAGCACCTGAGCAGCAGTAAATCTTTAGGCTGTCCGCAGATCTGTCTCTATATTTTCAACACAGTGCCAAAAAATAGAGAGCAACTGAACATGTGCAGAGCAGGGTGAGACCATGTATTACTGGATTTTAAACAGCATAGACACTTATTTTTAATGTTTTATATAGCTATACCTGCAAAGGGGCCAGCCTGAAGTGATCTAGCAAGACTTAATTTTCTGACTAAAGTTCCACTTTAACCACTTGTTGTCCGCCTTGCGTACATTTACTGCGGCAAATTGGCTCCGCTGCACAGATCAGCGTCTATAAGCGGGGATCCGCGCAGCCACAGTTGCGGGTGGGCACCGCGCCACCACCAACGCATTCTCTGCGTGAGTGTGGCTGCGGGTCGGGTGGACTCCATGTCCACTGGCGACCCGCGTTCGCTTTCTACAGAGGAAGAATGGGGAACCGCCAATGTAAACACGGCGGTTCACCGTTCTGTCAGTGGGCATGATAGTGATCTACTGATCCCTGTCATCGGGATCAGTTAAATGTGTCATGCCCCTGCCAGCCCAGCCCCCTCACAGTAAGAACACAGTGAGGGAACACACTTAACTCCTTGATTGCCCCCTGCAAGTTAACCCTTTTCCTGCCAGTGACATTTATACAGTAATCAGCGGCTATTTTTAGACCTGATTGCTGTATAAATGTCATTGATCCAAAAAAAGTGTCAAAAATGTTAGACGTCTGCCGCAATATCGCAGTCCCGATAAAAATCGCAGATTGCCGCTATTACTAGTAAAAAAAAAAGAAAATGGTAAAAATGGCAGAAATTATTTTTCATAGTTTGTAAACGCTGCAACTTTTGCGCAAACCAATCAGTAAACGCTTTTTGCGATTTTATTTATCAAAAATATGCAGAAGAATTTATATCGGCCAAAACTGATAAATTATTTTTTTTATATTTTTCTGGATATGTATCACATGTATAGCAAAAAGTAAAAAATATTGGGTTTTCTCTTCCGTTCACTGACAGACGCAGCATTCTTATGACACATGGGGTTATGCTCATCCTACTAGGAGTAGCCTAGGCAAAACAAACAAAAGTGTAGGTTGGCCCCTCCCAGGGTACCGTCCTCACCTTAGCATATAATCCCCCTGCTCTGTACAGCACATCAGTTTTTATTTGCCTAGTGCAAGGAGTAGACCTGGTTCCCTATGGGAGCAGCGGTCTCCTGAAGATTCATCTAAGGAAGACTGCTATCAAGAAGCTGGCTGGTGGTATAGAGGATATCTCGAATCCTAATCTTTCCCCAGTCCGGCCAACACTATGCAAACCCCCTTAGGGGGGCCCACCGCATAGCGCCCGTTCTGTGCGGGCGGCCAGTGGCTAAAACCCACTAGAGCCCAGTGACTGGTTCACCTGTCCAGTGGCCTGGCCAGCAGTATGCCTTCTTGCGGGGAGGTAGGTCTGCTCTGGGTGGCTACCCGCTGCGCCCGTCAGATTGGTGAGTGAACCCCTCTTCCGCCCTAGAGCCATGGAGAGTGGGCACCTGGGCAGCTCTGTGGTGGTCAGCCGGTGGGGGTCTGTTAGAGGCCTTCCCCCCCACCCCCCTCCTCCCTCCCCCTCCTCCGCCATGCGGCCGGCGCTAGCAACTGCTATGGCGGCACAGTCTCTTCGCGAACACGCTGCCGCTCTGTGCACTAGTTTGTCTAGTGAATGTGCACAGGCTGAGGTACAGCGGATGCAACATTGGAAGAAGGTCTCCGCTACATATGCCATGCGACTTTGGACCGTCTTCCCATATTGTCAAAAAAAAACAAAACATTTTTTTGTTTTTTTCAATTGTTATCAGGCGGATGCTGTAGCTCCGCTCTTGGTTGGGCGACCAGGCTTCAAAGAAAGCTCTGGCAGACCTGCCCTTTCAAGGAGAGCGTCTGTTTGGCCCACAATTGGATAAAAATATTAAGGATTTACGGCAGGGAAGAGTGCTTTCCCTCCAGAGCCGAAGCGGCGAGATCACCGTCGTAGGCAAGGTCCTGTCTCTTCTGGTCAGAAGAAGGTTTTTCGGGCGCCCAGCCCAGCGGGCAAGGCCGGGAAGGCGTTTACGGGCCACAACAAGGGGCCCTGGCAGCGTAAGCCCGAAAAAGCGGAGGACAAGTCTGCCTCCGCATGATGGGTGGCCCCCACCCGCCTCAAGGGTGGGGGGCCGGTGTCTGGGGGTTGCATGCAGCTCTCTGCCCCCAGAAAAGTCCTTCCCCTCAAATGGGAGGCTTCCGCAGAAGCGTCAGGAGGCGCCTCTAGGTGCCAGTCAGGCGCTCAGCAGACAGAAGTCATCTTGAACGCCGGCTCGCCGGCTGGAGTACCTGGCTCTGATGCCGGACACGGTACAGGCTGGGGTGTTCCTAACACCAAGCAAGCTTCTAATGCTTTAGGCAGGGCGAACCCTGTAATCGCGCCAGTGGTTCTCCTTACGGTTCTGTATACGGGTGTTGGGGCTCAGGAGGTCGACTTGCGAAGCGATACCTTACGCCCAGAACACTCGGCTCCTGCGGAAGGCAATTTGGTCGCGGTGGGACAAATCTCCTCTATCCCTGGACAGGCCGATCAGGTCGGAGTGTCAGTCCCGGGGACCCTTGGTTTGGGGGATTCAGGTTCCGGCCCTAATAGGGGGGAGAAGTTTTCTTCCCCTCAATTGGTCGATGTAGGTACCGGAACTGAGAGCGATCAAGCTCTGACTGTCCCGTGGGACAGTAGGGCTGCGCCGCCCGGTTCTGGTTCAGTCGGTCAATGCCACGGAGGTGGCGTACGTAAACCATCAGGGCGGAACAAAAAGCGCAGCAACAGCAGCGGAGGCGGCTCTGATCTGTCGGGGGGCAGTGTTTCACAGGCCTCGAGGGCAGTATTGGCTGCTGTGCATTTTTCCTCCTCTAAAGGCTCTACCACGGGTAGAGGCGGAGGAAATCCCGACAATCCAGGTAGCTCTGGCTTGGCCCCGGCGTCCTTGGTATATCGACGTAGTACGGATGGTAGCAGAGGTTCCGTGGCAGCTTCCGCTTCACGGGGACCTGCTGTTTCAGGGGCCCATCTTGCACCCTGCTTTACCCTCGCTGGCTTTGACGGCTTGGCTATTGAGTCCCAGGTATTGAGGGATAGGGGTGTCTCTGACTCCGTAGTCCCTACTATGATAAAAGCACGTGAGAGTTCCTCACGTAAGATTTATCATAGGACCTGGAAGGCCTACATTACCTGGTGCGAGGCAGGGGGTTGGAACCCCCGCTCTTATAGAGTATCCAGAGTACTGTCATTTTACAGCAAGGTCTGGACAAGAACCTGGCGTTAAGTACGCTTAAGGGGCAGATTTCGGCCCTGGCGGTTCTTTCAACGGCTCTTGGCGTCTCATTCATTGATCCATACATTTGTACAGGGGCGTGGGATTTGAATCTGGTGCTTTCTGTGTTGCAGAAACCGCCATATGAAAGGATTAGGGACATTCCCTTACAGTTGTTGTCACAGAAGGTGGCCTTTCTGGTAGCTATCAGATCCGCCAGGCGGGTGTCGGAGTTGGCAGCATTATCCTACAAGTCACCTTACTTTGTCCTCCATAAGGACAAGGCAGTTTTGCGACCTTCCCCTTCGTTTCTTCCGAAGGTGGTTTCTTCCTTTCATTTAAATGAGGATATTGTTCTTCCATCACATCCCAAAGAAGTTGAGCTGCATTCTTTGGATGTGGTGAGGGCCTTGCGGGTGCATTTAAGTTCTACAGCTTCCTTTCGGAAGTCTGATTCTTTATTTTTGCCGACAGAAGGGTCGCGCAAAGGTATGGCGGCCTCGTCAGCTACCGTGTCTCGTTGGATACGGAAGACCGTGACTCATGCATATGAGATTCGGGGTAAGGTTCCCCCGTTTCCAGTCACGGCTCATACCACCAGGGCAGTTAGTACGTCCTGGGCGTTTAGACACCAAGCCTCGGTGTCCCAGGTGTGCAAAGCGGCTACTTGGGCCTCAGTGCACACGTTTACTAAGTTTTACAAAATTGATGTTTCAGCATCCTCGGATGCTGCTTTTGCGCCGCAAAGTATTACAAGCGGCAGTATAGGCGCAGTTAGCGCCGCCTGAGAGGGCGTTTTTCTGTTGGGTACAGTTGTTATGATTTTGCCCACCCCTCTTGATTGGCACAGCTTTGGGACGTCCCCATGTGTCATAAGAATGCTGCGTCAGTGAACGGAAGAGAAAAATGTTTTTTTTGTATAACTTACCGTAAAATCCTTTTCTCTGAATTCACTGACAGACGCAGCACCCACCCCTCTGCGTTGGCTGTACGGCTTGTTACGAACTGATGTGCTGTACAGAGCAGGGGGATTATATGCTAAGGTGAGGACGGCCCCCTGGGAGGGGCCAACCTACACTTTTGTTTGTTTTGCCTAGGCAACTCCTAGTAGGATGAGCATAACCCCATGTGTCATAAGAATGCTGCGTCTGTCAGTGAACTCAGAGAAAAGGATTTTACGGTAAGTTATACAAAAAAATCCCTTTTTTTCAAAATTGTCGCTTTTTTTTTTATAGTGCAAAAAATAAAAACCGCCGAGGTGATCAAATACCACCAAATAAAAGCTCTTTTTTTTGGAGAAAAAAAGGAAGTCAATTTTGTTTGGGTACAGCGTTGCACGACCATGCAATTGTCAGTTAAAACGACGCAGTGCCGAATCGCAAAAAGTGCTGTGGTCAGGAAGGGGGTAAATCCTTCTGGGGCTTAAGTGGTTAAAGCTGAATTCCATTTATGGCTTATTTTGCATAGTTAGGTTGGTCCAGCCTGGCCTAATGTAAGTATGCACATACCATACCTGTGAGATCCCTGTGGAGGCGGATAATCACCACTACTACAGTGATTGCCGTTTACTTGCCAAATGGTTGCTCTGCTACACATCAACCATAAGGTGTTTCAGGCATGGGCACCACTCACAGAATGCCTTGTATTTTTGTCGATGAATGTGAGGCATTCTCTGATTGGAGGAGGTGGAGTAGCAAAGCAGTGACATCACAATCCACCACATCCAATCAGAGAATGCTTCGTTCCAACCTGGACCAATGTAATTATGCAAATAAAGTGATACCCGGAGTTCAGCTGCAATTTATTGTGTTGACGTAGTGAGCAATGTCTTATTTTAAAATATATCTAAAGCCAAATTATCTGTTTTTATTTCTGGCCGTGACCCCAACTTGGGAGATTTCCTCCAACTAGGACACCTGTATACTGTTAGCAGCTGTCTAAGATGGAATGTCCAGGCTCTCAAAAAATCCGCTGTGCAGTTTAGGTCCCACACCATAAAAACCCCTCTGGCCAGAGTTCTGTGCATTGAGTGGAATCTGAACTGTGAGCAGAGCTATGCCCAGGCAGTTGTCTCTTCCAATGGTTTAATTCTTCAGCTTGCTGCTCCTGTGAGATAGGTTGGGTTGGTGTCTCTGACTGAAGATACCTTTATCTTTCAGGCTAGGTTCACACTTACAGCGACCGTTTGCATTTCCCGCACCGCATGCATGTAAATACAAAGTTAACAACACCCCATGTCGCAAACCGAGTGTGTTTGCCTACACCGGAACGCGTGATACAAAACAGCCATGCAATACAGTTGCTGTGCAGCTCAAAAAAGATGCAGCACTTCTTTGGTGATATGCAGTGCGATTTGAGCCCATTCAAAATGAATGGGTTCCAAATTGCAGCGCACTTGATTGCATTTTAACTGAACAGGAATACGGTGCGGTTCCGATGTGATTTGCATGCGTTTCATAGTGTGAACCGAGCCTTAATAGCAGCACTCTGAATTACATGTGAATCACACATCCATTTTAAATGGGCTCAAATCGCACAACACCAAAAGTAGTGAATGCACCTTTTTGGAGCTGCACAGCAACTGGTTTGCATGGTCGTTTTGTACCATGCGATCCAGTGCAGGCAAACGTACTGCGGTTAGGGTGTCGTTAACTTTCTATTGACACCCGCTGCGGATTGCAAATGGAGTGCATTTTGCATGCGCTCTGAATCACACAGGAAAAGCACATCGCGTTCCTGTGCAGTTCATTTAGGGGCATGGTGCGAACCAGCCCTTAAAGCGGAGCTCCACCTAAAAGTTGGAATTCCAGTTATCTGCCTCCTTCCCCCCTCCAGTGCCACATTTGGCACCTTTTCAGGGGGGAGCGGGTACCGGTTTTTGACAGGTACCCGCTCCCACTTTTGGGTGATCTCGCCGCAGACTCTCTCCCCCTTCCCCTGCCGCTAGGCCATTCACAAAGCGCAGCACGCGGCTGTTAAGTCACAAGGCTTCACTGGCAGTTTCCCTTACAAGCAATGGCAGCGATTGCACCCGAGAGCCAATGGAAAAATTGTCTGTTGTGAATATCCCGCAGGATCCCTGGACAGGTAAGTGTCCTAATATTAAAAGTCAGCAACTACTGCATTTGTAGCTGCTGACTTTTAATTTTTTTCTGAACGAGCCTGGAGCTCCTATTTAAACCTCAATCAAAGCAAGATCCATAGTCAGTCACACATGCTGAGCATTATACAAGTGCCTGCTTCCTGTTCAGACTTGTAATCACAACGTCTAGTAGAAGGAAGTCATCCAGCATTAACTTGCTTGCTGTCTCTGAGACTCCTATGTCTACCAGACCCTTGGCCATATCTTCTGAGCAGATAACTCTTCTGGATAGAGTTTGGGTCTGGGAGTTCAGCTGTGGTGAGGACCAGTTCTGTGTTCCTCCTAGTGGACACAGTTGTCCTTTCAGATTCACATCTCAGGGATGTAAGATCCATGCAGTCATTAGCCTGTCATTGATTTTAGCAGGCTGGCTGCATGGACCACTTGTGCCTCTGAATGGATAAATGCAGCCCTGTACACAGGTGTATGGACCATCACCCCCTGTCAGTGAGCCCTAAATAGTAAGAAGTGAAGGGGTTTGTTGGCTTTACAGCTTTGTAAAATCATAGAGGAGTTATATGTCCATTTTGCCTAAAGAGGGCAGTAAGCCCCAGTTTATATTGACTATGGCTTTGAAATCGTGCGACTTTATTTGAGATTTCATGATTTCAAAGCCGCATGTCATTGTGACTTGGAAGACCTCTGTGCGGCTTCATGCACAGATGTCTATGCAAGTCGCACCTGAAATTCGCCAAAAGTAGTGCAGAAGCTACTTTTTTAAATCGGTGCGGCACCGCAATGTCGGCGTTGCACATATTTGAATAGAGCGATTGCTGGCAATAGGATGCGACTTGTCATGCAATTTGACCTATCAAATTGCATGTCAAGTCGCTCCAATGTAAACTGGGGCATAATATCTTTTTATTTCCTATCAGCAGAACACACTATGATCTGGCTGGCCTCTGCATTCATCAAAAAGAAAAAAATCGATCCATAACTGCTAAAACAATGTGTGACAAAAAATTGTTACAAGTACTGCTCATGTGAATCCACTAGGGGGCACTCTGTTATTTAGCAACTCCCATGAGTTAGCTGTTCTGACTAGTAGATGTTTTACTCTGAGCAAAAAAAAAACAAAACAAAACACATTTCAACACTTCCTTTTCCTGTTCATCAGCCTGGCAGATGTTCCATTGTTCTGTCAATCTAGCCAATTTATCAAAATCTGTCATTTTTGGTTACTGTAAACTGTCCGTAAGTAGAGATTTCGACGACTGGCAGTTTTGAGACAACACCGGGAACTGTAAACACTCTGGTACACAAAGACTTTGCTGTTTTTACACAACAGAGGGTAACGATTAAAAAGTTGTCGCCGCCGCAGATAGGGTTGCCACCTTTTCATCAAGCCAAAACCCTCATTGCGCAGCATTACTGACACCAACATTTATTAGAACGGATACTCACAAACGCAGGTTAACCACTTGCAGACCGCCGCCTGACGGTGACAAAGTGGCTGGATATCGCAAACTGCCATCATATGACGGTGGCTGCAAGATCCCGCACTGTGGCACCGCCGGAGGCGCGCTCGCGCACTCACTGTGTTCCAGGGGGGCCAGGGAGCGGGTAGGGCGGACTCAGTCGCCGCCGACTACCCGCAATGGCCCCCCTCTGCAGTGAAAGAACGAAGGTCCGTGTATGTAAACACGGATCTCTGTTCTGACAGAGGGGGAAGGGATGTGATCACAGGCTTCCTGTATATGGAAGCCGTCATCACTCCCCTCCCCTTGCCAGCCAAGCCCACATACAGTTAGAACATAAGCAATAAAAAGTGCAGCGCTATCACTGATTAATCACTCATATAAACAACATGAACCATATGTATCAAACAAAGTCCTATAAGTAATAATCCAAACTGAAGAAAGAACATATATGTGTCCATCAGAGTCCCATAGGTTTTGATCAAAATATGGGAAAGAGTCAGGCCAGAAAAATCCAAAAACAGGGAAAGGCGATACAAGTGTAGGGCGGCTCTTCGGTATGCATAGACTGACTCCCAGATATTCACACAGTGCAGATAGTCTCCACCACCAAGGTTTGTCAAGCCCCTCACCTTATCTATCCGACCCTCTGCGGATCAGATCAGCCTCTAACCACCTCCAACAGGAAACACGACGTTCTTTAACTCATCGTCTTAATTCTATGTTGTCCTGACTTTTTTTCCACTTTTGTATTGTAAAATTATTTGTGTGATCCCTTGTAAATAGTTTCGACAGGACACCAACGTCAAATATTAGACAACGAAGATAAAAAAAATACGCTCAAACCCTAACTAAATTAAGAACATACGTTAAACACGTTATTTAACCGACGATACTTGTACATGTTGTTCGTTGTACTCCCTCGTGTCGAGTACGACTTCTCAAGTAGTAGAGTCGACAAAGGACAACCTCCACAGATCTCCGACTAGACTAGGCGTCTCCCAGCCTATCTATTCCA
>BLSH010372939.1:921439-931640 GCA_018402905.1 Glandirana rugosa | reverse complement strand
ATTGGGAGTACATGTGCCAGATCCCATTCGGTAGATTGGGAGTACATGTGCCAGATCCCATTTGGTAGATTGGGAGTACATGTGCCAGATCCCATTCGGTAGATTAGGAGTACATGTGCCAGATCCCATTCGGTAGATTGGGAGTACATGTGCCAGATCCCATTCGGTAGATTGGGAGTACATGTGCCAGATCCCATTCGGTAGATTGGGAGTACATGTGCCAGATCCCATTCGGTAGATTGGGAATACAGCTGCTAGATCCCATTCAGTAGATTGAGAGTACAGCTGCCAGATCCTGTTTGTTAGATTGGGAGTACATGTGCCAGATCCCATTCTTTAGATTGGTAGTACATGTGCCATATCCCATTCGGTAGATTGGGAGTACATGTGCCATATCCCATTCGGTAGATTGGGAGTACATGTGCCATATCCCATTCGGTAGATTGGGAGTACATGTGCCAGATCCCATTCGGTAGATTGGGAGTACATGTGCCAGATCCCATTCGGTAGATTGGGAGTACATGTGCCAGATCCCATTCGGTAGATTGGGAGTACATCTGCCAGATCCCATGCTTGCGGTGACATAAACAAGGCTACTGGTTAAATGTGGTTAATGCATATAGATCGATCCTGAAAAATGCCCTTTGTAGTTTATTCTGTCACTACCTACTAAGGAAGGGCTCGGGCGTGTTCGCAAGTGCACGTGCCCAAGCCCACCAGGAAGTGATCCCTGCACTGCGCTAATAAGAGGCAGTGAGACATTCCCCGATCGCTGCAGCCACACATCGGGGAAATGTCTCACTGCCTGTGATTGGCGCTGTGCAGGGTTCACTTCCCGGCTGGCTTGGGCACATGCACTTGCGAACACGCCCGAACCCATCCTTACTACCAACACAGCCTGTCCCGCCCTATATCCCCCTCTTTTGTTTCCCCTGTACTTTGATGAAAAACGTTTGTAGAGGAAATGAAATTTAGAAGCTGTGACTGAAAAAAGCATGCAGGGAACAAAGGACGAGTCACCAGTATTTCCTGAGGTCTCCCTGCAGCCGATCTTTCTCCATTATGCCTCGTTCTGCACTGTGTTTGTGTGGAGGCTGCCATCTTGGTAGAGGTAAGGCTTTGCTTCCTCATGTCAGAGCCTCAAACAAAGAACAGTGAGCCTCCCCACATCTAAATGTTCCCTAAACAAGCATAGCAAATCTTTACTTTTAAGTCTACTTTAAGACAGAGCAAAGAATGACCGTGTGCACCTAGCCTTGCATTTCCTGCATCTTCATGATATCACTCTGATTAACCCCTTTGTGATTTCAGACGTGTGCACCAATGTGGATGTCCCGGAGGTGGAGATCATCAGCCTTCTGCGGGAACAGCTCCCTCACTACACTCTGCGTGCCAACACCACGTTTGGATACGACCATGACAACTGGATACACACCCCGCTACTACCGCCTGACCTGCCCTTCCGTCTTACACCTGAACAGATAGAAGAGACGCTAAAGTATTTCCGTGAGTGAACGATCCAGACTGAGATCAGCTACATTTAAGGCAAACCACACTGGAGGTGGATGGGTGAATCACTCCCGCTGTGTTATTGTGTTCTGATGGTGTGGAGCCTTTCTTGCTGTCAGAATACAATGATCAGTGCTGCCAGGGGCATTGATCGATACGGAAAAACCCATCAGGCTGGTTGTACCAAAGTTGATTGATCAACTTCTGAATAACCAGGGTGCCCATACATGGATCAAAATTCGGCCAATCCCTGCTGGACCAACCAAACTTCGATCCATATATGGCTGGCTTAACATTTCTTATCCTTACTGGCATGTTCAGTGTAAAGCCATATGCTATAGCTGGGTATACACTGTGAGTTTTTTTGTTTTTTTTTAGCCAGCAGTTTAAACAAAAAATAAAATCACATATTCCTGCATCCGCACAAGCAAGGTGGATGCAGGAATCTCCCCTGCTGCATTATTTGCGGGTGTTTAATAAAACTGGAGCTGACAGAATCTGGAACAGCTATGAACAGCGACCAGTCAGTATCTGTGCTAGTTCACACCAGATGCAGTTGTGTGCGCTTTTTTCCTGCACTAAAATGCATGCACAGTGTTTCCATGTATTTCAATGGCTCCAGTTCACACAGTGCAGTCAGTTTCTGGTCAGTTTCCGGTGCAGAAAAAATGTAGCGCCTGCTGCATTTTTTCTGCACAGAACTGTACTGGAACATAGCAAATTGTATCACAAATGCACTGGAACTGCGTTTGGTGTGAACTGTAAGCAAAAACTGATCCGGAACGTATCCGGGGTGCATTGTTGTGGTGTAACTTGGCCCTAAAAATGCATGCACAGTGTTTTCCATGTATTCCAATGGCTCTAGTTCACAGCAGTGCAGAAAAAATGTAGAGCACGCTCGATTTTTTTCTGCACAGAACTGTACTGGAACATAGCAAATTGTATCAAAAATGCACTGGAACTCTGGTATGAACACAATTTGTTCCAGTACAGTTCTGTGCAGAAAAAAAATGCAGCATGCACTACATTTTATCTGCACCGGAAACTGACTGCACTGGTGATGAACTAGAGCCATTGAAATACATGGAAACACTGTGCATGCATTTTAGTGCAGGAAAAAAGCGCATGGAGCTGCATCTGGTGTGAACTAGCACTCTAAGTTTGGAAATGAAAGCTACAGGATGATTGGTTTCCTTGCACAAGTTCTGTCTGCTCACGTCTAGGTAAATACTCCTCATTGCCATCTGACAGCGGGGACTAAACCTCCTACCTCCCCCATCCCCGTCAGAATACACTGATCAGCACTGCAACTATTGGCTGCAGCGGATAATGAATGCTGGTTTTCAAGCGGGACCGTTTGACAGAAGTCAGTGTAAGGAATGGCTTTTGTTGAACAGACTGAATTTCAATACGTTTTATACCCGGCTTAAAGCAGAACTACACTGTATCTGAGCACCACAAACCAAATGACTATTTAGTTCAAGTTTAATCTCCAAAGCAAACTCATCCATCCATACATGTCTCCATGCTTTATTTTGCTGAGAAATCACATTGAAAAACATTCTCTAGCATTTCTGTCTATGGCCATCTTGAGCAAGGGCAGATGATTCATGTAGCATTTACGTTCAGAAATCCATCTGCCCTTAGCTTAGACATGCAGGCAGGAGGGTGTGCTTAGCTGAGAAAAAAACCTCCTCTCCTCACGAAGACTCCTGGGATGTACGACATCATTTTCCTAGGCATGAGAACCAGGAAGTAACTAAAGAAATATAGGGGAAAAAAAGTTTAAAACAAGTAAATATAATAAACTTTCCTATCTATTTACTAACGCTATATCAAAATAGCCAATGGGGTTGATTTACTAAAGGCAAATATACTGTGCACAGCAAGTACACTTGCTCCAGAGCTTAGTCAATGAGGTAAAGCTTCATTTGCAAAGAATACTCGCATGCAGGGAAAATAAAAAACAGCATTTTGCTTGCACATGATTGGATGATAGAAATTAACCACTTGCTTACTGGGCACTTGAACCCCCTTCCTGCCCAGGCCAATTTTCAGCGATGTCACATTTTGAATGATAATTGCGCGGTCATGCTACACAGCACCCATATGAAATTTTTATCATTTTTTTTCACACATATATAGCTTTCTTTTGGTGGTGTTTAATCACTACTGGGGTTTTTACTTTTTGCAAAACAAACAAAAAAAGACTGAGTATTTTGAAAAAAAAAAAAAGTTTTCATAATTTTGTTGTACAATTTTGCAAACAGGTAATTTTTCTCCTTCATTGATGAAGCTGCACTGATGGGCACTGATAAGTGGCACTGATGAGGCGGCACTGATAGGTGGCACTGGGCACTGATGAGGCTACACTGATGGGCACTGATAGGTGGCACTCAAGGGCACTGGTATGTGGCACTGGTGGGCACTGCTTAACAGCAGTGGGTCTGGAGTGTGCGGGACCGATGTCCCGATTACTCCAGACGGCAATCTGCTTTTTTTTCTCCTCATGCTATCAGCGTGAGGGACAAAAAAGCTGATTACCGTGTCTGTTTACATCACGTGATCAGCTGTCATTGGCTGACAGTTGATCATGTGGTAAGAGACCAGGATCGGCGCCTTACCGTGATCTGTGATCAGCCGAG
Source organism: Glandirana rugosa (assembly GCA_018402905.1). Lineage (NCBI taxonomy): Eukaryota > Metazoa > Chordata > Amphibia > Anura > Ranidae > Glandirana > Glandirana rugosa. The sequence goes on along the minus strand of BLSH010372939.1, from coordinate 927,486 downwards.
TCTCATGGACACGCAGGCAGCTCATGCATGGGAGGAAGCACATGGACACCCTCCCGGCAATTTTGACCTGCGCTGTAGCCGTATTTCAGCTATAACGTGGGCGGCAAGAGGTTAACAGAGCTTCCCCTCAGATCTAGAGCATCCGGACTTGCAGTGCACGGTATATTTGCTTTTGGTAAATCAACCTCAATGTTGGTTGAGAGAGTGAAGTTCCACTTTAAGGCTGATACCACATCTGTGAATAAAACGATTATTGATTGGCTGTCCAGTGTACATCTGAAACTGCGTGAACGTCAAAAAGGCTAAATTAACATCTGCAAGTGGTAGCTGAGGGTGTAAGCTGTCAGAACATTTCAAAACATTCATCAATGTTAACTATAAACAATGCAAGGTTCTGTTCTAGATCAAAGGAAGTCTGTAAACTTAGGTCAGTTTAAAGTGCAGTTCCACTCTATTTTAAGTTTATTAAAAGTCAGCAGCTCCAAAAAGTGTAGCTGCTGACTTTTAATAAACAGACAATCACCTGTCTCCCGGTCCAGCGATGCGGCCGGCACGAGCCTTGGATCTCTACCCCTCCCCTCTGCGACGCCGTCATTGGTACTGTGGGCACCCGACCGTGACAGGAAGCGGCTTCATATCCGGGCACGCACTGTGCATGCGCAAGCGACGCTGCGCTTTTTGATTGGTCCTGAAAGTCTTCTAGGACCTGTCCTGTGTCTTAGAAGACTTTGGGAGGGGGAAGGAGCCCTTCCACTTCCGATCACCTAAGGCGACGAACGGAAGTACCCGTAAAATTCAGGTATCCGCACACCCCTCCCCAAAAGCTCTGTTTCGCCATCAGGAGCTGGGGAGGAGGTCTTAAAGCTGAAGTTCCACTTTTGAGTGGAACTTCGCTTTAAACACCAAACTTTTTTCTGACACTTGTTGATTTCAAGTTAAAATCATTATTTTTTTGCTAGATATCTACTTAGAACCCCCAAACATGATATATATATTTTTAGCAGAGACCTCAGAGAATAAAATGGTGATTGTTGCAATATTTTATGTCACACTGTATTTGCGCAGTGGTCTTTCAAACGCAATTTTTGGAAAACAATTATCCTTTCAAAAAAAAAAAACTAAACAGTGAAGTTAGCCCAATTTTTTTGTATAATATGAAAGATGATGTTATGCCGCAAAAATCGTGATCTTTATTTTGAGCAAAAAAAATCGTGATTCTCATTTTGGCCAGAATTGTGCAGCTCTTAACTATTATCCTTACAACTTTGCCTGGAGCTACCTGTCTCCATCTGTATTAAGCTGGCCATACAGTATACCATCTGATTGTACAATCAGCTTTACAGTGCGTGTGCAATTATTAGGCAAGTTGTATTTAGTGAGGATTCAGTTCATTATTAAACTACTGCGCTCTCAGTCAATCCAAAATGTTAAAATAAGGAACAGTTGCGCTCATGTGCAATAAAATGCAAAACAAATGTTAATAAACAAACATCAACATCAATAAAAATCCCAGTGAATAATCAAACTCAAGATAAAAAAACCATAATAAATATCAATAAAGTGATTGACAAAAAATTATGTGATTAACAAAAAAGTCCTTAAATTCGTGATTCCAATAGATGAAAAGGTAGGATGGATAAAGCAGGAAACGAATCCCTCTTCACCAATGTGAAATGAATCCAAAAAAATGTTCATAAATTAGGTTTCACCCAGAAAGATGTGTAGTCCCAGCACCGATGATAGGCACACTATTTTTAACACAGAGGTACCCTTACCGAAACAAGGGGATCCGTTATCGCTAACAGATCAACCGCGTTAGCAGAAATAACCCTCTGCGGGGTATAAATCAGATGGCGTCCCACTCCTTCCTGTGATAAGCACTCCTCCGTGGTATCAGATGTTACACATGGTCCCAACAGCATAGAAAGAAAGAGACCTCATAGCGTGACTCCGTTATAGGCATTTATTATAAAATCGAAGAATGGGTACTCACATTTAGCAGTAAAAACAATCGCATAGGTGTTTTAAAATTGCCGGCAAATGTCTCTAAACAACAGCGTCCCCGTCCTGGGTACGTAGTAGGCGTGGTGACGTCAGACGTGGCTCCGCCCTACATGTTTCGTCAAATATGACGTCGTCCAGGGGCTCCAAAATGTTAACAAAACTCATACGTAAGGCTACTTTCACACTGAGGCGCTTTACAGTCGCTATTTAGCTTAAAATAGCGCCTGTAAAGCGCCTCAAAAATCACTCCCCATCCACCCCAATGTGAAAGCTGGGGTGCTGTCACACTGGGGCGGTACGCTTGCAGGACGTTACAAAAAGTCCTGCAAGCCGCATCTTTGGGGCGGTGCAGTGAGCGGTGATATACCGCTCCTCCACTGCCCCGCTCATTGAAATGGTGTAGCGCTTCCGAAGCGGCTGTACCCTGCCTCGTAGCGCGGCGCGCCGGCATTTTTAACCCCGTTTTAACACCTTGTGGGGGGGGTTAAAAGCACCGCGCACCCGCCTGCATAGAGGCGCTGTAGCGCCGCTATAACAGCGGTAAATCCCCGCTGAAACTAGGGGGGATTTAGCGCTACCGCCCGAGTGTGAAAGTGGCCTAAGGGTCCTTTCACACATGCGGAGCCCGTTTTGACGGGCTCCGCTGCTCAGCGGGGATCCATCCGTTGATCCCCGCTGAGCCGACGGATGACAGGACAGTCTCTGCACTCTGTGCAGAGACTGACCTGTCAGAGCTCCATTATCCTCTATGGAGGATTGGATGAGCACGGACCGTCTGTCCGTGCTCATCCGATCCGATCCGCCAGGCGGATGGAAAAAAGGGCTTCCATCCGTCTGTTTCTGGTGGATCGGGGCGGATCGGGTGTCAGCGGACATGTCACCGCTGACATCCGCCGCTCCATAGAGCACAATGGAGCGTCCGTTTGGGTCCGCCTGAAAAACTGACAGGCGGACCCAAACGGACCATGTGTGTGAAAGAGCCCTTAAAGTGAGGTTTTGGCTTTCTTAGGAGAATATCTTTGTGTGCACAATTATTGGGCAACTATAATTGTGCAGAATTGTTATGCAACTAAATGAAAAACCAACGTTTCCAATCTTAGTTGTTTGTTTTCATCAGTTAAAGTGAGAATAATAGACAACTCAAAATTTACAAATAAACATTTCTGACAGTTCACAAAAAAAAAAAAAAAATCAGTGACCAACATAGCCCCCCTTCATTTCAATAACAGTTCTATGCCTTCCATTCATGGAGTCTGTCAGTTTCTTGATCTCTTGACGATCAGCTTTTTGTGCAGCAGCAGCCACAGCCTCCCAGACACTGTTCAGGGAGGTGTACTGTTTTCCTTCACTGTAAATCTCCCATGTAAGAAGGGCCCACAGGTTCTCAATAGGGTTTAGGTCAGGTGAGGAAGGGGACCATGTCATTATTGTTTCATCTTTCAAGGCCTTTACTGGCTCGCCACGCAGCGGAGTACTTTGAAGCATGTGATGGAGCATTGTCTTGTATAAATATCATGGTCTTCTTGAAAGATGCAGACTTTTTCCTGTACCACTGCTTGAAGAAAGCGTCTTCTAAAAACTGGCAGTAGGTTTGGGAGTTGATTTTGAGTCTATCTTCAATCCAAAAATGTCCAACTAGCTCATCTTTAATGGTACCAACCCATACCAGTACCTCACCCCCACCAAGTGGAAGTGGAGCTCTGTGCCCGTTACTGATCCAGCCACAGGCCCATCCATCTGGTTCTTCAAGAGTCACTATCATCTCATCAGTTCATAAAACCTTTGAAAAATCTGTCTTCAAATATTTCTTGGCCCAGTCTTGACGTTTCATCTTGTGTCTTGTTCAGTGGTGGTTGGGTTTCAACCTGCCTTGGCCATGTCTCTGAGCAGTGAACACCTTGTACTTCTGGGCACTTCATGTAGTTTACAGTTCTGGAATATGACAGCACTGTAGTATAATGGGTTCCTGGTAGCTTCACGTTTGATTCTTCTCAAATCTTTGGCAGTTAATTTGCATCTTTTTTTTCCCAAATGCGCTTCTTGCGACCCAGTTGACTATTTGCAACAAAACGTTTGATGATTCTGTGATCACACCCCAAAATCTTAGCAATTTTAAGAGTGCTGCATCCCTCTGAAAGACTTTTTAAAATTCGTGACTTTTCAGAGTCAGTTAAATCTCTTCTTTGCCTCATTTTGCCTGAGGAAAAGAAGCTCCCTACAATTATGCACACCTTGATATAGGGTGTTGATCTCCTTAGGCCACACCCTCCCTCATTCCACAAATCTGCATTATCTGAAATGCGTAAATCCAATAAGCATTCAAGTTTATACAGCTTAGAGTTGGACAATATGCATAAAAATGATGATTTGATCAAAATACTCACTTGCCTAATAACTGTGCACACAGAGTAGAGTTACCAAATCTATGCACTACAATGCCCTTGCACTTCATAACTAATGGTAGATCTAAAAGAGGTTGTACAATGCGATTGAATAGTGTATGGTGAGCTTTAGATTAGGCACAATCCTTGCCCCATTCCACAATGCAGTGCCTGAGCAACCTGTCAGCAGGTCCAGGCATTGTCATATGCAGTGTGCTTATAGGTGTCCAAATGCAGAGTGGATTAAAGCTGGCCATACACAGCTTGAATTTTTGCAGACTGTTCATCGGTCAATGCTCGAGCTGTTGGCACCACTCAGCTCTATTGTGAGATCAAAGGCGCCAGGTGCAAAAACAGTCAGCCGTCTGGTGACTGCAGCCAATCAGATGCAAGTACATGTATGGTAGCCAGTGTTAATTTAGTCCACTAAAACCGACTAAAACATTTTAGTCGACTAAAATACGACTAAAACAAAAACAATTGAGAAGACTAAAATATGACTAAAACTAAAATGGATTTTACTCAAAAGACTAAAACTAAATTTAAATTTGTTGTCAAAATTAACACTGATCTGTAGTGCATGTCCATAAATAATAAGATATTAGATGTTTCACTCCGGCTGTATATAATGAGTTTGGAAATTGCAGAGAAATGCTTAAATAATCCATTACAATTTAACTACACCCATTAGATTTTAGACGACTAAAATGAGTTTTAGTGGACTAAAATGTCCTAGAGATTTAGTCGACTAAGTACGACTAAAAAAATTGCACAAGACTAAAATGGGATGAAAACTAAAATGCCATTTTAGTCCTCAGACTAAAACTAAATCGAAATTTGCTGCCAAAATGAACACGTATGGTAGCTGTTTCATCTGTCATGTTATTGTATTCTTTCCATCAAGTCCTGATAAGTATACATCAGGGATCTTCAAACTACGGCCCTCCAGCTGTTACAGAACTACACGTCGAATGAGGCATTGTAAAACTCTGACATTCACAGACATGACTAGGCATGATGGGAATTGTAGTTCCTGAACAACTCTGGAGGGCCATGGTTTGAATACCCCTGGTATACATCCTTGCCACACAGCACAGCCAAGCTAGTAACTTTCTTTACTGCAGTTAAGCAATACAGCTTGGTCACTAATTTACTCCCAGCGTGTGCTAGCAAAGGGGCAGTGACAGACTGATGAGCTCTTCCCTTGGTTCCTTATGTTCTATGGCAGCACATACAGTTGTGTTCAAAATTATTCAACCCCCACTGAAATTGATTGTTTTGGTCGGTTTGACATTGATTATGATCATTCAGTCATCCTGCTTACAATTAAATCAAACTACTGACTTACTAGTATTAGTTACAGTTTGGCTGGTTTTGTTAGTTAAAGTCACCCCCAACTTATTAAAACTTGTGTTGACATACACGACGGTATCTTGTATTCCTTGGTTCCCTTCTCGAGTAGTCAGACAGTGACGGGGAAACGATCGTGTGCGACCCTCATTTAATCACTGGTTCGACATAACGAATTGACGTCATTTCTTTCAATGATCGAACCGACACGACACACCGTTCCTACATATGGTCCCCATAAGTTTGGTACCGGGAGGTCTCAACAAGTCCTTGATGTTAAGGGTAGTACGGATCAGTACAGACACTTACAGT
>BLSH010372939.1:866984-900520 GCA_018402905.1 Glandirana rugosa | reverse complement strand
AAGATTCTTACATGTTTCAATCACAGCAGATCTAAACACAGTCACTATAATCTGATAGAACCTTGTGCGTGTAATTTCGGAAGTGGTTTTCAATCTTTTTAAATCCAAACTTGACCCAGAACGGCAAGTTCTTGTTTGCACCCCCACTATCACGTTTGGCACTTTTTTTTGGGGGGGGGGGGCAGTTACCTTTTTTTTGACAGGTACCCGCTCCCACTTCCGGGTCAGATTGTCACAGGGATGTTCGGCCCCTCCTCCTTCCCCCCGCAGGCTTCGGGGACACACACAGGTCTCAGAAGACTGCGGGACCATTCACAGTACGCAGTGCAGCTCACGTATGCACAGTAGGAAGCCAGCTGTGAAGTCAGGAGTTTTCACTACCGGTTTCCCTTACCTAAGATGCAGGTGCCTGCACCCAAAGCTGAAGAATCAGCTTGGTTGACGACAAAAGTCAGCAGCTACAGTATTTGTAGCTGGGAAGACTGGAGCTCCTCTTTAACCACTTCCCATCCGCACTATAGCCGAATGATGGCTACAGCGCGGAACTGAATTGCCGGGAGGGCATCCATGGACGTCGTCCCGTGCACGAGCTGCCTGCGGGACGCTCGTGGCGTGCGCTGTCATCACAGAGTCAACGAGACTCGGCTGATCACAGTTCGGTGTAAGGGGCCGATCCTGGCCCCTTACCACGTGATCAGCTGTCAACCAATGACAGCTGATCACGTGATGTTAATAAAGTATCGGTATTCAGCTTTTTATTTTAGGGAAATAAAAGCCGATCACCGGCTGAGGACAGAGGGACATCGGTCCCATATATACGGAGAGGCACTGCTGCTATGCAGTGCCCTCCAGTGTCATCTACCAGTGCCCATGTGCCACCTACAGGTGCCCAGCAGTGCCACCTATCAATGACCACCAGTGCCACCTATCAATGCCCATCAGTGCTGTCAGCCAGTGCCCATCAGTGCCTCATTATCAATGCCACCTATCAGTGCTGCATATAGGTGTCACCTACCAGTGCCCATCAGTGCCAACTATCATTGCCGCTTATCAGTATCACCCATCAGTGCCGACCATCAGTGCCACCCATCAGTGCAGCCTATCAGTGCCCATCAGTGCTTCATCAATAGCGCACATTAATGAAGGAGAAAAATTACCTGTTTTCAAAATGTTATAACAAACTATGAAATGTTTTTTGTTTTTCAAAATTTTCAGGCTTTTTTCATTTTTTTAGTAAAAAATAAAAAACCCAGCAGTGATTTAATACTACCAAAAGAAAGCTCTATTTGTGGGGAAAAAATGATAAATATTTGATTTGGGTACAGCGTTGCATAACCGCTCAAATGTCATTCAAAGTGTGAGAGTGCTGAAAGCTGAAAATTGGTCTGGGCAAGAGGGGGGTTTAAGTGCCCAGTAAGCAAGTGGTTAAATTTGCAGCTTATTAAATGAATACTTGACACAGATTGAGCAGTTATGGCTCAACGTTTTCAGGAAGCTGGTTCAAAGCAATGATATACATACCCTGGAGCTTGAGCATGTAGACTGAAGTAGCTGTAAGAGGGTGGAGGAGATCATCAGTACTGAAACAAAAAAAGATAATGTGTGAAACCGATTTTAAAGAGGAAGTAAACTTCCTCTACTGACTTTTACCTATAGGTAGTGTAAATGTGTACCGTTTAGGAGATATTTACATTACATGCACCCAGTGAAATAACTGGCGCCTGCACTCTGAGGGAACGGCCACCCGTGACACTCCTTCCGAGCCCTGTGCCTTGAACGGCGGTTCCCGTGTGCATCCGGAAACAAGCCGGGAAATGTGTTCTAAAAAAGGGGAGAACCTGTAAAGTGAGCAAGAGTGGCCAAAATGCCCTTATTGTTTACTGGTTGACTGTAGGAAGAAGCAACCCATCAACTGTGCTTCACAGATGGTACCTGATCCAAGATATCTATTTTTATATTTTCTATATATATATTCTATATACACACACACCATGTTAACCTGTTTTTAAAGAGACTTCTTAGTTAAAGCTGAAGGTTAATAATTTTTCCTTCTCTGGTTCCTCCCTCCCCTACTCCTCCTCATGCTTATGACATTTTTAAATAGACCCTTTTCATTTCATACATTTTGGACCTATTGATGTCATCACTGGTCTGTGTGCTTCTCTATGCAATGCAGGAAAATCATGCAATACAAATGGGTACAGCGCTTGCAACTGTGCAAAAAATAAATAAATAATGACATCAAACTAAAAGTCCAAAAAACATCCAATAAAAAAATCTATATTGCAAATAACATCCCAATATAATAAAGTGTTCTTGTGCTCCAGTTTTCTTATAAGTGATGGATTACTCTAAAGAACTCACTCTTTGATGTGACACACACTCCTCCTGTGCCCCTACTCACCAGAGATAATGGACCCCTAGCTTTTCAGTCTAGGGTTCAGAAAGGCTTAGATCTGGTAGGGAATGGTGGGTCACATCGTTTTGCCCTCCCACAGGGCATCATCAAGGAAGTCCTTGATGACCCCCTGTGGGAGGGTGAAACGCGTTGACACAATTTCCGGTTTTGCGTTCTAACGGCGTCACTCCAGGTTACTGTTGGCTGCGGCGTTCTGGGAAAGAAGCCTTGCTTTTTACATGCTTGGTTTTTTTACCACTGTCCTGTAAGTACAATTTTATTTATGCGCAATAAACAAAAGTCTTGCAGTACTTTACTATTGGTTCCCTCTTTTACTCAGGCTTTGGTGAACATTCTTGGGGGGAGCTACATTGGGGGGGCGGGTGGGGGGGAGATCCATACAGAACTTGTGTGACCCACCATTCCCTACCAGATCTAAGCCTTTCTGACTCCTAGACTGAAAAGCTAGGGGTCCATTATCTCTGGTAATTAGGGGCACAGGAGGAGTGTGTGTCACATCACAGAGTGAGTTGTTTGGAGCACTTAATCACTTATAAGAAGATTGGAGCACAAGAGCACTTTATTATATTGGGATGTTATTTGCAATATAGTTTTACGTTGGATATTTTTTGGACTTTATATTTGATGTCATTATTTATTTTTTGCACAGTTGCAAGCGCTGTATCTATTTATATTGTATGATTTCAAGTGATTAGCCCCTTGTGTACATCAGCTGCAGTTCTTTTCTTTTAGTTTTACAATTACTTTAATCATAGAGTGAGTTTTTATACAATTGTTCACAGGAAGATCATGGCTGGTGGGAAGGGCCAGCAGGGTGCTCTGCATTACTTCCTGAAAACCTAACAGGACCCTGCCTCCATACTCCTCTGAAGAGCGCCCTGATGTAAGCAGTGGGCTGACTCTTGGCTGGAGTTATGCCAATATCTAAATGTCTTCATAGGTAGATGTCAGTTTGGAAGAGTCGCCATTTTTAGGCAGGCTGTATTTGCATGCAGACCACCCTTTGTAACACTCACATGTGATGCTGAGGCTTCATTGTAATTGGAGAACTGAAGTCTAATGAATGAAAGGGGAGGTCCAGAGACAGCCTAGGAAGGAATGGGCTAGATGATGTTGGGCGTCCTCCAGCCAAGAAATGAAGCGGCCTATATCTTGTTGCAGCTTCCAATGCACACTGCAAAATGCTCACAGTGTACAGTGAGATCAGAGGAAGCTATTTCAGTACAGGTTAACTGTGCAAGACTGAAGGGAAGGCAATGAAAACCTTACCTTGATGACTGTTCCAGTAGCACTGTATACAAACAACATAACATAACTCATAGGGGGCACAGGTTGACACAGGAGCACGGTTTGGAGAGCGTTTTCATCCTATAACAAGAAGTACTGAACAGGGACCTACATTGATTTGCTGATGTTTGAAGCCCAGGTTTAAACTGATGCGATGTGGAAAACGTACCGGAATCGCTGCATTTCCCACATCGCACCACATAGCAATCACATTGTGTTCATGCGATCTGCTGCAGGGGTCAATTAAAAGTTAATGTCATTCAAAAAGCAGTGTGTTTGCCTGCATTGGATCGCATTGGTATAAACATCCATGCGATCCAATTCTAGTGTGGCAGATAAAAAAGGTGGCTACACCTTTTCATTCGGATGCTGTGTGATTTGAGCCATACAAAATGATGAGTTCAAATTGCACAGCAATGCGGTGCCATTGCTCTGTGAATCACATGCGACGTAACATTGTGACCCGGGGCTAAAGGATAAGTTCAGCTTTCATGACATGTATGTTACTCCCCCATATCTAGGGTGTAACATATTACTAAACAAACAGCACCTGCACGCCCCCATTCCCCAAGTTATGACGAGTTGGAGATCTTTTCCCTGCACCTGGTGTCACAATTTAAAAAAAACGCCTATGTGAGGGCTCCGCCCACCAGATTGCATCATTCATTTACAGAGTTCTGTGAATGGGAGAACTACAACTACCATCAGCCATTGCAGCTGACAGCTTATAGTTCTCAATGAACTGCCAGGGCTCTGGTGAGTGTTCTAGGTAGATCATTGATGCTTCCTGTCATTGCGGACAGATACACCGAGAAGGAGCCTGCGATCTGCTGATCATGGGTGCATTGCTTTACAGCAGTGGTTCTCAACTCCGGTCCTCGGGACCCACCAACAGGCCAGATTTTAAGTATTACCTTGGGGAGATGCAGACTAGAATACTACAATCACTGAGCAGCAAATGATATCACCTGTGATGTATTTCAGTTATCCTGCAAACCTGGCCTGTTGGGGGGTCCCGAGGACCGGAGTTGAGAGCCACTGCTTTACAGGCTCCTTTATAAAAAAATAAATGCACATTTTTTATCCAGAAAAAAAGTGCATTTATTTATTTTAAAAAGGTGAAATTATCCTTTAACCACTTCATGTCCGCGCTATAGGCCCACCTCCTCTGTAACTCGAAACATGTAACCTGTAAAAAATGTTAAAGCGTTGCCTATGGAGATATTTAAGTACCGAAGTTTGGCGCTATTCCACGAGTGTGCACAATTTTAAAGCGTGACATGTTAGGTATCTATTTACTCTGCGTAACATCATCTGTCACATTATACAAAAATTGGGCTAACTTTACTGTTTTTTTTTTGTTTTGTTTTTTTTATTCATAAAAGTTTTTTTTTCCCCCAAAAAAATCACATTTGAAAAATTGCTGCGCAAATACCACGTGACATATAAAGTTGCAATGACCACCATTTTATTCCCTAGAGGCTCTGCTAAAAAATCATGTATAATGTTTGGGGGTGCTGAGTCATTTTCTAGGAAAAAAATATGATTTTTACATGTAGGAGAGGAGAGCTGGAGTTTGCGCGGTATCGAAGTGGTTAAATTGCCAGGAGGGCGTCCATGTACGTCCTCCCGTGCTTGTGCCCCCTGCGGGGCAACGCGCTCTCGGATCACCGAGTCCTCGGCCCCTAGCACGTGTTCAGCTGTCAGCCAATCGGCTTTTTTCTTTTTTTTTTTTCTTACGCTGACAGCTTGAGGAGAAAAAAAATAAAGCCACTTGCCGGCTTTTTGTAAGAGCGACATCGGTCCCACACAGCAAACAAAAGTGCCAGCTACCAGTGCCACCTACCAGTGCCCATAAGTACTGTTAACCATTGCCCACCAATGCTGCCAATCAGTGCCACCTATCAATGCAGCCTCATCAGTGCCTCCTGATCAGTTCCCACCAGTGCCTCCTCATCCGTGCCCATCAGTGCCATCTTATTAGTGCCCATCAGTGCAACTAATCAGTGCCCATCATTGCAGCCTCATCGGTGCATATCAATGAAGGAGGAAACTGTTTTTTTTTTCTTCAAAATTTTCAGTATTTTGTTTATCAAAAAATAAATAACCCCAGTAGTGATTAAATACCACCAAAAGAAGGCTCTATTTGTGTGAAAAAAATAACAATTTCATATGGGTACAGTGTAGCATGACCACGCAATTGTCATTCAAAGAGTGACAGTGCTAAAAGCTAAAAAATGGCCTGGGCAGGAAGGGGGTATATGTGCCCAATAAGCAAGTGGTTACTGAAAGCTGCAGATTCAAATACATTGGGACCAACGTTTAAGTTAACTTGTTTGAAATATTAGTGATTGGGCTTAGATCTCCAAACAGAAAAAAATAAATAATGGAAGAAAAGTGGGTCAATGTGGAGGAGCACAGAAGCGTTGGTCATCCTATAGAATGTTTACAATAGGGAGCTACATCCAATCTGTGCTGACGTTTAATCTGATTCTGTAATATTACTGTGCTAAATGAGATGTTTGTCTGGATTCCTGAGTGACTTGTGGATGTGACTACTGGCATGTCATCAATGGAGGACCTTAATCGTCACGAGGACAGGCAGGCAGTTAGGGCTGGCCTAGAGTCACTCTCAGCCCCTCACATTTTACATGACAAAAGATGGATCAGGTTTTTGTAGCCAGGAGGCAGAAGGCAAAGGATTGCGAGAATTCTTTCAGATGCAGCTTTGCCCTCGCTTGTTTTTCTACTTGTTTTATGACCTTGTGTTTTTCCTAAGCCTTTTTCATACAAAGGATTTACTAGAAGGCAAACCATTATCTCCTCTTAAGCTCCGGATATGTACCTAATGACAGTTTAAGTCAATAGTAAAGTTTTTGACCACAAGTTTGTGCTGTAATGCTGGCCATACACTAGCAGATATTCTGCAAAGATTCCTACAATAATGTGTATGAAAATTCTCAGTATATCCATGACTTGGCAAATGTAATTTGAAATTACAAATTTAATTTGCTTTGAGCATTCGATTTTTGAATGAATAGACTAAATGAAATCCATATACATTGTTCAAAATCCATTCATTCAAGAAAAAAATCCCATCCTGCTTCTTCAAATTTTCTCATCCCTGCAGGCGAAAATGAACTTAGACTTGACCCCAGTAATGATTAGAAAATTAGAGGTCGACCGATCGATCGGCCAGCCGATATATCGGGTCGATTTTTGGCATTTTTTAGTTAATCGGCATTGGCCGATTGTGCTGCAAATTGGGCCAATTAAAGAGGTTGTCGACCTGTGACAACCACTTTAACTTACAGGTAAGCCTATAATAAGGCTTACCTGTAGGTTCCCTGCATATCTCCCAAACCTGCACGGTTCAGGAGATATGCAGTGTCCTAGATGTGGCGACGTCATTTCAGCACATGCGCAGTGAAGAAACGGCCTCCGTACCGTTTCTCCACTGAGATCGTGCCGTGACTGGCGGCTCTTGCACGCATGCTCGGGAGTGACATCACACGAGATCGCGGCCCTGGAAGGAAGAGGGGCAGAAGATGGCCACTGCCTGCACAGGTGACATCGCTGGATGTCGCAGGCTTCGTTTTCAGGTAAGTGACACATAATGGGCTACTATGCGAAAGTAGTTTACTTTCTCTTTAATAAGTGCTGTACTTGAAAGACTGTACTTGAGGGCCGTGGCTGAACAAACCGTATAAGAGTGCGCTCCTGCAGCCGGCACAACAAGCCCTTCATTCACCTCGCTTCCTTGTCAGCACGCTGTGCATCACTGACTGTTCACTCCCCCGTACGAAGGAGTAGTCCCGGCCGGCGGCATGACGTCATGGAGGCGTGGTGGGGGGGGCTCGTCTAGGAGGAGCGCAGAGAGTTGTGTCGGCGATGAGTCTGAGTGCGACCCAGAGTGCGACCGCAGAGAGCTGTGTCGGCGCTGAGTCTGAGTGAGACTCTACAGGTAGAGTAAAGGTGAGCTGCTGGCTCACCTCTACTCTACCTGCAAGTTTCAAACAAAAGCATTGTGTTTACAGTGTGCTGCAGACTGCTGGTAAGTAGAATATTAGCAGATATGTCTGACTGCATCTCCAGCGCTGTGGGCTGAATCTGGAAAGAAAAATCGGCCTAAAAAATCAGCATCATATATAGGCCATCGGCCACTCTGATTTCTAAATATCGGCATCGGCCCATATTGGTCTACCGCTATAGGAAACCGAACAAATGGTCCTGAAATGAAAAGGGTTGAACCAAATTCTACTATTGTATGGCCAGCTTTACGAGGATGTACAAAAAAAGGGGGCTTTTTATTAAAGGCCCAATGGAAATTTTTTGGCAAACCTATTGCTAATCTGTATATACATTTTTTTTTTTTTATTTTATTGATAAAAATGTGTGTAGCAGTTTTGTACAGCGATTTTGTCAGTTTCCCCTTTTTCCATTTTACCTTTGAGAACATTTTTCTGTTTTGTGATACACCACATTTATCAGTAGGCATACATGGACTTTAAGGACGAAAAGTTTACATGGTTAGTTTGTCTCTGTGCCTGTGATGTACATAATTACTCCTCATGCAGCCTTGTCTTCAGCTCTGTTGAAAGCTGGCTATACACCAGTAGAATTTTGTTCAAACTTTTGTACAGAAATTCTTAAAAAACATTTGTTGGAGCATTCAATATTGTCTTCATTGAGTCAATTAATTTAGTTCAGAAGCCCTTAAAATTTCGTCCAGACCTGCTATAGATGTATTAAACGGGGCTGTTTTGTGCTTAGAACATGCGCTTTACAATATGTATGATTGTTCCTGAACGTAAACCACATTCACACTTAGAAATTCGTTCTTTCAACATTCTCACTACTACAGTCAAAAACATTAGAAAATTGAAGAAATGCTCAAAAAAACAAACCTTTTTAACAAAATTCTACTACTGTATAGCTACTGTAAGCTTTGCACAGAGTTTGGCAACTTTTTTTTTTTTTAACAAAAATTCAGTACTTTTGTTCAAAATTTGCGTAGACCAGTCCACCATTTTTTCAGTACATCGGTTAAGCCAACCATAGATGGATCGAATCCTGGCCGATTGAGCAGGGACCAGCCGAGATTTGATCGGGCAGGCTGGTTGTACTGAATTCGGTCCATGAATCCAGGGCTCGGCAAATCCCAGGCATCAGGTCGCCATGGCGCCTAGCAATTGTGTCCTGGCGCCTGGGCTTTTGTCAGCTTTCCACATCTGCCTCCCGCTTGCTGACCCTGCAGCCGAAAGACGGCTACAGCACGGTTGTCCAGTTCTCGGAGGGTCCCATTAACTATCCAATGTTAGTATAGTGATCTCCCCTGCTGTTACAGAACACTCCGGTCAGTGCTCTCAGCCATTGGGAGCCAATTGGCATACCTTTTCGGTCATGCCCCCTCTGGGCTGAATGTCAGCCAGTTTCTATTGAACCAACCAATGCCACCCAACCTTCAGCCTGTGTGTACTAGGCTATATACTCACATTCATGCGTTTAGCCACAGTAACACTGGGCCATGCAGATTGTGCCCTGGTTGGGATTACCTAAAACTGACTATAAAGGGGAAAATCAGCCTATCGCATGGAGACTCTCTAAAAAGTATAAGGTCACAATAAGGCCTCATGCACAAAGGATGTTTTTTTTAACTCTCCTAGTAGCAAGCAACGTTTTTGCAGAAAAAAAAAAAGCCTGACACTTGTAAAAGTATCTGAAGCTTTTACAGGCCTTTAGTTGCTTTTTCAGGCGTCAAGCTCTTGGGAGTTAATTAATTTCATTGGCCAGAATAAATGCCTTATCTGCCCGTTGAAATTAATTAATGCTCAAGCACCAGTGTTTAGACGCTTTTAGCAGCTTTTATTGATGTCAAGCGGTTTTTCTGCCCAAACTCTGCTGCTCCTGGATGCACTGGCAGTGTTGTTTTTTTCCTGCCTCTAAAAGCTCCTGCCACTAAACGCTACTAAAAGCCTATGTGTACATGGATACACAGGCTAACATGGAGGGGCATTTAGAGGCAAGAAAAAAAACACCAGATCCCCCTAGGAGCAACTGTAAAAATTTCCAATGTGCATGAGGCCTAAGCGATGAGCACAGAGGTGAACAATTTATAAATTGCTGCACAGTACTCTAAGGCCATTTTTACATGGCTGAATCACTCAGGAGAGTCTACCACTTACCTCTATAGAATTGCTCCATCTCTGGCCTGAAAAGCTGGCAAATCTTCCTCACTAGCACAGGGGCAGCAAGGGAGTAATATTTGGCCGAAATGGCTCAGTAGAAACAGTTGAGCGGTATCTTAGTAATCCTTTTGTTAGTGAAGATCACTTGTGTGAAAAAGCCCCTAAGATTTTGTGGCCTGGGGGTGTGCAGTCCCATCACCCTCTGAAGTATGCGGCCAGTAGAGCTGCACGATTCTGGCCAAAATGAGAATCACAATTTTTATGCTTAGAATAAAGATCACGATTCTCACGGCGTAACATCTTACATATACAAAAAAAAAATGGGCTAACAGCACTGTTTAGTTTTTTTTTTTTTTTTAAAGTGTAAATTTTCCAAAAAAAAAGAATTTGAAAGACCGCTGTGCAAATATAGTGTAACATAAAATATTGCAACAACCGCCATCTTATTCTCTAGGGCAGGGATATGCAGATGTTGCAGAACTACAAGTCCCATGAGGCATAGCAAGAGTCTGACAGCCACAAGCATGACACCCAGAGGCAGAGGCTTGATGGGACTTGTAGTTTTGCAACAGCTGGAGGTCCGCTAATTGCTTATCCCTATATATATAATGTTTGGGGGTTCTAAGTAATTTTCTAGCAGAAAATACTGGATTTTTACTTGTAAGCAGCAAATGTCAGAAAAGGTTTAGGCTTTAAATGGTTAAACTGAACTCTTCTATACACAGGAGTTCAACCCTTTGATCATTTGAAACGTAGTATATTTTTACTTCTTTTATCAACTTGACGTGGCTCTCTGCCCAGGCTTGGCTGCCCAGATAGGAGACACTCAAGTTGCTCCGACTTTAGAAAAAAATTCCTGGGGAGACTTCAGGCGACTTGCATTGACTTCTATTACAGTCAAGTCGCGCTGAGTCGCCCCTCAAGTGGGACTCCATTAACTCCACTGAAAATCATGGTAATATGTGATGGAGTTCGCAGGGGGGGGTGGGGATCGAGATCACAATTTTAATAAGACTAAGTACACTTGAGGAATTACAGTATCTCACAAAAGTGAGTACACCCCTCACATTTTTGTAAATATTTTATTCTATCTTTCCATGTGACAACACTGAAGAAATGACACTTTGCTACAATGTAAAGTAGCAAGTGTACAGCTTGTATAACAGTGTAAATTTGCTGTCCCCTCAAAATAACTCAACACACAGCCATTAATGTCTAAACTACTGGCAACAAAAGTGAGTACACCCCTAACTGAAAATGTCCAAATTGGACCCAATTAGCCATTTTCCCTCCCCGGTGTCATGTGACTCGTTAGTGTTACAGGGTCTTAGGTGTGAATGGGGAGCAGGTGTGTTAAATTTTGTGTTATCGCTCTCACTCTCTCATACTGGTCACTGGAAGTTCAACATGGCACCTCATGGCCAAGAACTCTCTGAGGATCTGAAAAAAAGAATTGCTGCTCTACATAAAGGTGGCCTAGGCTATAAGAAGATTGCCAAGACCCTGAAACTGAGCTGCAGCATGGAGGCCAAGACCATACAATGGTTTAACAGGACAAGTTCCACTCAGAACAGGCCTCACCATGGTCTACCAAAGAAGTTGAGTGCACATGCTCCGTGTCATATCCAGAGGTTGTCTTTGGGAAATAGATGTATGAGTGCTGCCAGCATTGCTGCAGAGGTTGAAGGGGTGGGGGGCCAGCCTGACAGTACTCAGACCATACGCCGCAAACGGAATCAAATTGGTCTGCATGGCTGTCGTCCCAGAAGGAAGCCTCTTCTAAAGATGATGCACAAGAGCCCGCAGTTTGCTGAAGACAGGCAGACTAAGGACATAGATTGTTGGAACCATGTCATGTGGTCTTATGAGACCAAGATAAATGTATTTGGTTCAGATGGTGTCAAGCGTGTGTGGCAGCAACCAGTTGAGGAATACAAAGACAAGTGTGCCTTGCCTACAGTCAAGCATGTTGGTGGGAGTGTCATGGTCTGGGGCTGTATGAGTGCTGCCGGCACTGGGGAGCTACAGTTCATTGAGGGAACCATGAATGTCAACCTGTACTGTGACATACTGAAGCAGAGCATGGTCTCCTACCTTCAGAGACTTGACCACAGGACAGTATTCCAACATAACAACCCCAAACACACCTCCAAGATGACCACTGCCTTGCTAAAGAAGCTGAGGGTAAAGGTGATGGACTGGCCAAGCATGTCTCCAGACCTAAACCCTATTGAGCATCTGTGGGGCATCCTCAAATGGAAGGTGGAGGAGAGCAAGGTTTCTAACATCCAACAGCTCCGTGATGTTGTCATGGAGGAGTGGAAGAGGACTGCAGTGGCAATCTGTGAAGCTCTGGTGAACTCCATGCCCAAGAGGGTTAAAGCAGTGCTGGAAAATAATGGTGGCCACACAAAATATTGACACTTTGGGCCCAATTTGTACATTTTCACTTAGGGGTGTACTCACTTTTGTTGCCAGTGTTTTAGACATTAATGGCTGTGTGTTGAGTTATTTTGAGAGGACAGCAAATTTACACTGTTATACAAGCTGTACACTCACTACTTTACATTGTAGCAAAGTGTAATTTCTTCAGGGTTGTCACTTGAAAAGATATAATAAAATATTTACAAAAATGTGAGTGGTGTACCCACTTTTGTGAGATACTGTAGATAAAATAACTGCCTTACATACCAAGCCATTGACATTGATTTTAAGCACCTGTGCAAGAAGGAAATCCTGAACACATGACCTGTTGGGGGTAGTTGAGGACTGAGCTTGGGAACCTCTACACTAAGGCAATGTATGGGCACGTAGCTGATGTTATGATGAATTAACACACTACGTTTTTATGAGTTCTTCACTGACCAGCCAAGGTGGCTTCTTAATGGTTTGTCAATGAAATAAATACCGTTCGACTGTGGTTCTTGTGAACACAGACAGGTCAGATGTATTCATTAGTGCAATATAATGAGGAGAGGATCAGGAGATTCTCAGATTTGAAGTTGCTAGGGATCATTAAGAAGATTATTAGTCTAGAAAAGAGCTTTCCAGTGTGGTTATCTGTAGAGATTATGGTGTGTGCCGCACTTATCTATACTTAAAGTATCTATGCATTAGGGCTCAGTTATTTTTACATACAGTTTGTATTTGTCTAGCGCAAATCTAGATTCTCCTCTGAATCATTCATATGTTCATTAGCAAATTTCAGATGGCCCTGACAGTGTGCATGTACTTTATTGATCAGGAGGACCTTGCGGGCGCTGCAGGATTTCATTCCTTCACGGCGTAGTGTGTTACCGATTGTTTTCTTGGTGACTATGGTCCCAGCTGCTTTGAGTTTATTGATAAGATTCTCCCGTGTAGTTCTGGGCTGATCCCTCACCTTTCCCATGATCATTGAAACTCAATGATCATGGGAGATTGATAGTTATTTTGTGTTTCTTCCATTTGTGGATAATCGCACCAACTGTTGTCACCCACTCACCAAGCTGCTTGGCGATGGTCTTCCAGCCTTGTGTAGGTCTACAATCTTGTGCCTGACATCTTTGGACAGCTCTTTGGTCATGGCCACGGAATCTGATTGATTGATTGCTTCTTTGGACAGGGAACAAGCTGAGATTAGGAGCACTTCCTTTAAGAGAGTGTTCCTTATCTCAGCTTGTTACCTGTATAGAAGACACCTGGGAGCTAGAAATCTTGCTGATTGATAGGGGATTAAATACTTATTTCAATAATTAAAATGCAAATCAATTTATAGCTTTTTTGAAATGCGGTTTCCTGGATATTTTTGTTGTTAAAATAAACCTACCATTTAAATTATAGACTGATCATTTCTTTGTCAGTGGGCAAACGTACAAAATCAGCAGGTGATCAAATACTTTTTTCCTTCACTATAGGCCCCACTACAAATCACAGATCTAAGGTGACCTGGACAAAAAGTAATGGCCTGTGTGGCTGTGCTCCTAGTCTGTGTCTCTTGCCTGTCTTACTGTATAGTCCTGTGTTTTCTGGTTGTTTCTCTGTGTACCTTGCTGCCTTGTAAGTCCTGTGCCCAGAGCTTCAAGAAAGTCCCACCCCACCTGCTCTCGGATGCAGCCTGCTCAGTTGACTGCAACTTGGATATTGCCTGCAGCACAACATCTGCACCACTCTGAGCTCTGGTGAAGACCTGCTGGTATCTAAGATTCTGCGCCTTAGCCCTTTTTTGGACCCTCACCACTGCTAAGAAAGGGGCCAGCTAATTCTCTGTGCAGAACAGACCTTTTAGGAGCTGCAGGATCGTAGTTTCCCACTGTTACAGATTGATGTCTGTGGTATTAATGTGCATCCAGTGGGTTTTTCTTGCCATTTGGACTTAATTGGGCATCTTCCTTATCCAACATCTATAAGACTTTCTTGTTTTAGAGGAAAATATTTTTTCTGGACCTCATGCTATTTGATGAACAATACAGTTGTAAAATGTGCACAATTTTTCTCTTTTTTTCTTGTCTTTAGCCAAGTCCTCTGTATCCACTCGGTGGCCTTTGCCACCATCTGCCCAACTGCTACACCAGGTTCTGGCTTGTGGAAGTTTATTCCTAAGCTAGTTGCAATGTACTACGCAGGCTTTTTTTTTTCCCAAACTACTTGCTAGCCAACTTTTCTATTAGGACCATTTGAGAAATGTACTTGTACAGTACCAAGCAGCCCAACAGCTAAGTGGAAGTCTGGAGTGCCTGGTCCAGGTCATCTTGCTGATCTGAGAGAGGTTTACAGTGAGGCCTATCAATGGTATGAGAAAGGTGAAGGAGAGCATTAACTTAAACCTCTAGTTATCATTTAATTCAGTTGAGTATTTCTTTAATAATAATGGCATTTTTTAAATGTACAACTAGCATAAGTACCTGAATCAGTCTTGATATCAGTCTACTGTTACCTCTGGCACAGCAACTCTCAGACTAGGATGTAAGGGCAGTTTTAGGATATAATCGGATGCATGCAATCGTTTTTATTTTACAAAGATCTGTGATTTTTTTTTTCAAATTGCCAAAAACAGTTAAATATGTCCTTGTATTGGTTCAGTATCTTGAGGTCTATTCCCAAGTATTTCTTGTAATGTAAATAGGATTTATTTTAATATATAGTACTTGCTGCACTTCCATATAGATGCAGGGGGGATACAGTAAAGCAGACTCTCACTTAGCAGTAATTTAGGTCTGAGTAGGTCAAACAGCATGGCTTTTCTCAATATCAACAGAAAAAAAGAGTAAGGATTGGCTTTGCTAAAATCCTTTCAATGTATTAAGTTGGTCTAAAAAGAATGGTTTGTTCTTTGCAGCACTAGAGTTTCAGCTTAAATCTTGGATGCAATGAGGATGCATGGAATTTGACTCACTGCTCTGTGCAAGGATGTTGCAGAGAAGTGTAAATATGCACCTGAGGTGGGAGGAAGTTTTGCAAAGAGTTAAAGTACACTAAAGTCTGTTTATGGACAACTTTATTTAGTAATAGCAAATCCCAGCACTACTATAATAATATTAATTATTAATTTGTGGGCAAAAATATTTCTTCAGCCTATTTCCCTGTGTACCCTGCTGCAATACAAGTCTAATGCCTCAGAGCTGCAAGAGAGTCCATCTGCTCTTAGTTGCGGCCTACTTGGGTGAGCCAGTGTACTGCAACCTGGATACCACTTGCAGTGCAACATCCCCTCCACCAGGAAATACCAGACGGTATCTTAGATTCTGGGCCTCTGCTTTTTTCAGGGCTCTCAACGCTGCTAAGCAAGTGGCCAGCCAAGATCCTCGGTATCCACTCTGTGGCTTTCACTACCGTCCACCCAACTGCCATACCAGGTTCTGGCCTGTCACGCCACTCCCAGTGGGAGCAGATTCCTAAAGCCTGGTGCACACTAGAAGTTTTTTGTTTCATTAAACTCAACGAAAAAAACAGAGATTGTCGTACTAATATTGGTGAATAAATCCCCCCCGCTGTGCCTTTGTGTTCTGACAGGGAGACCATTGGCTGCCAGTGCTGATTGGATATGGATCAGATGCTGGTTTTCCATCTTGCCTGTTCAACAAAAGCCAATCGTTTGACTGGCTTTTGTAGAACAGACAGCTGTACACATGGGCTAAAAATCGGCCGGTTCCTGCCGAGCCGCGGTTTTCGGCCCGTGTGAACAAGGCTTAAGTCATGACACATCGTCTTATGGGTGGTGATCATCAGGGCTAGACATAGTCTTTAATGTACTGATAGGTGGGTTAGCCTTGGTCTACTGGTGACTGGCAAGCTAGTGGCTTGCTTATTAGAAATAACTAGAAAGAAATCATAACTTAATTGTGACATCACTGCATCATGCTGTAATATTAGGGAACACAGCCATCACAAGGGTAGCAACACTACCATGATTTCACTAACCCGGCCTCAGCTGTGGCCTCTAACTACAGAAAGTAAGGACAGAGCCTTGCAGTGCACAGATCAGTGCTACATTTTTGACCGTTCTAAGAAAACAAGTGAAAAAAATTAACACTGCATCACTTAAAATGATTCTGGCTTTATTTTTCTTTTAAATAAACATTTTATACTTACCTGCTTTGTGTAATGGTTTTGCACAGAGGAGCCCTGATCATGTTCTTTATGGGTCCCCTGCCGGTGGTCCTGGCTCTGCCCCCATAGCAAGCCTCTTGCCATGGGGGCACTTGAGCAGGCTCGCTTTCGAGCCATGCTCCTGTAGATGGACATTATCCATTAACACACAGAGCGTGGCCCTGCCTCCCACTCTATCCTTATTGGCTCACTGGCTGTGATTGATAGCCACAGGAGCCAATGGCTTCCGCTGCTGTGTGAGCCATTGAGGAGAAAGAGACCTGGGAGAGCCGCTGCTCTCATGCACATCGCTGGAGCTTCACCCAGAAGATTTTTTTTTACCTTAATGCATAGAATGCATTAAGGTAAAAAACCTTGTGCCTTTAGTACCACTTTAACTTGTCATGCTACTTTTGTATATTTCTTTGGTTTTAGGTCATAGTTCTACTTTTAAGGTACTTGTAAATAAGATGTGGTATGTAGTATGATGGGCTTATATAGTATATAGTGTGATAGGTTTGCTTTAAAGCACACTTGCACATTTCCCATTCAGGACAAGCCTGATTTTTACAGTATGCACTGCCCATACACTTCCCTTCTCCTGCACTTGCTGTCTGGAATTTCCCCAAAACCAATTTGTAAGTTCTGACCATAAAAGGGTCAAAACTGGGCTAAAGACCTCACCTCTGCCCATGTGACAGCGCTTGGGCTTGACAATTGAATGGTCAGTGAAAGTGTGCTGTGTTGTGTGAGGGCTGGGTAAAAAGTCATGTGCATCACAATACCTGGAATTATTGGGTTGTTCTTGGAGGCTCCAATGGATCAACAAGGTGGGAGATACATATGAAAAGTGTATATGGATTTTGCTAAGGCATTTGATATGGTACCCTTTAAAAGCTTTATTTACAAATGAAGGTCTTTTGGCATTGATATGATCGTATGTACCCGGATAAAACACTAGTTACAGGAGCATGTCCAGAGCGGGTGGTGATTAGTGGCATATTTTCTGAATGATAGGGAGTTGGGAGCAGGGTGCCCCAGGGCTCTGTCCTGGGACCAATTCTGTTTAAAGCGGTTGTAAACCCCTCTTGGTAATTTTTACCTACAGGTAAGCCTATAATAAGGCTTACCTGTAGGTAAAATGAATATCCCCTAAAGTTGCACTGTTTAGGAGATATTCACCCTGCATGCAGCCAGTGATATCACTGGTGCATGCGTTCTGGAGGGTCCGGACACCTTGCTGGAACTTCAGAGCTTTGTGCTGGAACCGAGGGCTCCCACGCGGTAGTGATGTAATCGCGGTTCCAGCCAATCAGAGCGCTGGAGCTCACAAACCCGGAAGAAAGACAGGGGGAAGAGATCAGCCTTCTCAGCGGTGACTTTACAGCACTGGAGGGATTTGTTCCAAGGTGAGTATTTCGTATGTGATGCATACTAGCACAATATGCCATTGCCTTGCCTTTTTTTTTTTTTTTTAACATCCGCGGTTTACAACCGCTTTAATTTGTTCATAAACAATATAGAGGTTGGAATAAATAGTTCAATCTCAGTGTTTGCTGATGAAACAAAGCTAAGTAGGGCAATAACTTTACAGGATATAAAAACTTTATAAGAAGATCTCCATAAAATAGAGGAGTTGGCAGCTATATGGCAGATGGGGTTCAATATTAACCACTTGCCGACTGGCACACGTACATTCACTGCTGCAGAGTGGCAGCGTAGCGTGAATCGCTGTATATAAACATTGTTTCGCGCAAGCACAGCTAGCGTGCGGGGCGCGCCACTGCCGGTGCGCTCTCGTGCCTGCCGCATGCCCTGTAAATGTGAACGCGGGTCGGGCGGACTCGATGTCCGCCGGCAACCCGCAATCGTCTACTACAGAGGAAGAACGGGGAATCTGCCATCGGGATCAGTTAGATCTGTCATGCCCCTGCCAGTCCAGCCCCCACGCAGCTAGAACACAGTGTGGGAACACAGTTGACCTCTTGATTTCCCCCTACAGGTTAACCTCTTTCCTGCCAGTGACATTTATACAGTAATCGGTGGCTATTTTTAGATCTGATCGCTGTATGTCAGTGGTCCCAAAAAAGTGTCACAAGTGTCCAATCTGTCCGCCGCAATATCGCAGTCCCGAAAAAAAAAACATGTAGAAGAATACATTTTGGCCTAAACTGATGAATAAATTTGTGTTATATATTTTTTTTTTTTGTATTATATTATAGCAAAAACTAAAAAATATTTTTTTTCCAAAATTTTTGTTTATAATGCAAAAAATAACTGCAGAGGTGATCAAATACCATCAAAAGAAAGCTCTATTTGTGGGAAGAAAAGGACGTCAATTTTGTTTGGGTACAACGTCTCACGACCGCGCAATTGTCAGTTAAATTGACGCAGTGCCGAAACGCAAAAAGTGCTCTGGTCAGGAAGGGGGTAAATCCTTCTGGGGCTGAAGTGGTTAAAAAATGTAAAAGAATGCACTTGGGAGCTAAGAATATGAATGCAACTTACTTACTGGGGGGCTACTACTGGGGAAATCGAGGCTGGAAAAGGATCTAAGGAGTCCTAATAGATCAGATTTAGCAACGACACACAATGCCAGGCTGCAGGAAGCAAAGTCAGCAGACTATAACGTTAATTAAAATGGGTATTTACTCAGTAGATAAAACTATAATTCTACCGCTTTACAAAACTCTGGCTCATTTTGCGTATGCTGTCCAGTTTTGGTCACCAGTCCTGAAGAAGGATATGCTGGAACTGGAGAGATTCCAGTGAAGGGCACAAAGCTAATAAGGGGGCTGGAAGACCTCTGTTATGGGGAGCTACTATAAACATTAAACGTATTCTCTCTGGAGAAGAGACGCTTAAAGTCGTAGTAAACTCTGTTCTACCACTTGTACCTACAGGCAAGCCTATAAATAAGCCTTACCTGTAGGAACTGTAAATATCTCGGAAACTTGCACAGTTCAGGAGATATTCAGAGTGCATGCAGCCGGTGACGTTACTGGCGGATGGGCTCTGAAGGTCGAGGATATAGTGCTGTATAGTTTCCGTGCTGTAAACGGTGGCTCCCACACCTATGCGTGAGAATGACGTCATCGCGCCTCCAGCCACCCATCTAGCCGGTGGATGCGAACCTGGAAGGAAGACCTGTAGAAAATGTCAGCCCTCTCAGCGGTGACAGAGCGGCGCTTGAGGGCTTCATTCTAAGGCAAATCCCTCATAATGTGCTAGTATGTGATGGATACTAACACATTATGACATTGCCTTGCAGGGAATTTTTTTTTTTCATCCACTGCAGGTTACCACTGCTTTAAGGCCCCTTTCACACAGGGCACGTCCATTTTGGCGGACTCCGCTTGCTCAGCAGGGATCGATCCATTGATCTCCGCTGAGCAGGTGGATGACAGGTCCATCTCTGCTCACTGTGCAGAGACAGACCTGTCAGATCCCTGCTGTCCTCTATGGGAGATGAAAATGGATCCGCCTGTCTGTAATTCCATCCGATCCGTCAGACAGATGGAAAATAGGGTTTTCCATCCATCTGGATTTGGCGGATGTCAGCGGACAACTCCGATCAGGTCCACCTGAAAAAACTGACAGGTGGACCTGATTGGACAGCCCGTGTGAAAGGGGCTTAAGAGGGCACATGATAGCAATATGGTGACTTTAGCATAGGAAGAAAACTATTTTTCTCCCTATGCTAGAGTTTCTCTAAAGGAGACACGCAATCACACAATGGAGGGCTTTTTTCAATTAGAGTGGTAAGGATGTAGAACTCCATTCCACAGTTGGTGGTGTCAACGAGGAGTGTAGATAAATTAAAGAAAAATCTTAGATGTGTTTCTTAGTGAGCTCAATGTATAATTTGGATAATCGTAGTGACACACACACACTAAGTTGAACTAGATGGACTGGTATCTCTATTCAACCTTACTGACTATGTAGTATAAGTATTAGCTGCTCTTCAGGCCTGGTAAACAAAGAACATTTCCCCCCAATGATTCCCATTTTAGTGTTTCCAAGTTTATAAGATTGCAGCTTTGTTTTTTTTGAACGTCCTTCATTGGGTGAGTGATGCTCTTTGGCTATCTGGGGAGAAGATTCCAGATACATATAAAGCTGCAATGATGAGACATGATTTCATGTACTGTACACAGGTAGTTAAAGGTTAGCGCAAGCATTTTAGCATAATAATGTACAGTAGTACCTAATAATAATAATAAAGGGGGTTACAGAATTAAATAACATGCCCCCTTTGGTTTAAACACTGGTGGCATCCATAGAATAGCCTCCTTGTATTAGCGACATAAATAAACACAGAACATGTAATGGTTCCAATCTGCCCTATTAATAAAACGAGGTCAGAGATGGGATGAGCTTTTAGCGCAGATGGAAGCGGAGGATCGTCCTGGGCATCTGTCTGCTAGCACGCTCTCATCATTTATCTGTGTCCAGTCCTTCACCTCCAGGCCTGCAGGCCTATTCTCCTTCTCCTCACACAGCCTGGTAAACAGTGCTGTCACACTAATGACACTCGACAGATCTGTCTGGCTGCACTTAACTGCACTAGACAATTCTTGCCTGTTCTACATTCCACTGAACCCATTCTACAGTCCCCTAATGAGCCTTTCCTCATCTTCTTTCTGAGTACAGAGGACAGCTATGTAGAGCAAAGAGTGTAAGGAAGAGTTGTG
This sequence comes from Glandirana rugosa, assembly GCA_018402905.1. Classification (NCBI taxonomy): domain Eukaryota; kingdom Metazoa; phylum Chordata; class Amphibia; order Anura; family Ranidae; genus Glandirana; species Glandirana rugosa. The sequence continues at coordinate 879,365 of BLSH010372939.1, read as the reverse complement.
TTTTCGTTCATTGATGGGGATCCACGAGATCTCAGCCCATTTTAGGTGTTGCCCATGTTAGAATGGCCCTGTGTCATTTAGCAGCACTAGCAATATGTAAACCCTTACCTTGTAATACAACCCATTCAGTTTAAAATAAAAATGAAAGGCAAAACATTTGTGTATACATATAAAAACATTATAAATCCCTTTTTTAAAAAGGAAACCTAACCCCTGTATTCAGCTGCATAGAGAGGTGGGGGTGGAGAAACAGCAGCACACTGATCTTCCCAGTGAATGGCTGTGCAGGGGGAGCATGTCAGCAGAAGTCTAACCATTGGATGAGAGCAGGTTGAATTCTTAGCTCAGCTAGAAAACTGACTCTACTATGCTCTCATGCTTAGTGTGGCCAGTTTTTAGTAGGAGATCAGAGGGACTGGCAGGAACACCAGGGATTTCACATAAAGGAAGCGATACAAAGAGAACAGGATACTTTTTCATACAAGTACATGGTACAGCAGGCACATATCAGGAAAATGAAATGTTGGGTTGACATATTAACATTTCAAATTAATTAGAATTACAGAAGACAGATGTGGATCACAAACTGCGTCGTCTGCCAAAAACATGGGTCAGTGTCCAAAAAGTTGGTGCACCTTCAAGGGTATGGCTTATAGGGGCATGCCTTTCCCCCTATGCTTTTCTATGTTTTAGATAAAATAGGGCCTGTGAATACGCTGAAGAAGAAAAAGTAACTGGGTTATGCAGTGCATACATATTCTACCATCTTTATACCCACAAAATACACCCCAATACTGAGGCACAAGTGATACTCTCACAGACACATTATCCTTAGGACTAGAGGTGAGACTAAGGGGTTGATTTACTAAAGCTTGAAAGTACAAAATTTGGTGCAGCTCCACACAGAAACCAATCAGCTTCAAGGTTTTATTGTCAAAGCTTGATTGAACAAGCTGAAGTTAGAAGCTGATTGGCTAGCATGCACAGCTGCACCAGATTTTGCACTCTCCAGCTTTAGTAAATCAACCCCTTGGTATCACCTTATCCATGAATTTCCAGTAGTAGTGTTTAGGCAAATGTGAACATGTTTGGCCAATCCTGGCCAGGAGGCTCACAATATCCAACCATGGTATGGGAATGGATAACCCAGCCCATTCATTGTAAAATAGTGGGAACAAAGCAGCAATAATGATAATGTGTTGGAGCTGTTATAGAGAAAGCATAGGAGGGTCTGATAAACTGCATAGGGGAGAGATTAGTGGAGGGTCTTTAGATCAAATCCGTTAATACTGAATGACCGCCAATGCTGTGGATCTTACACATTTTACAGTTTACTTGGTAAAAAAAAAAATACTTTTTCAACCTTTGTTACATCTCAGTGCTGCTGATCCTCCTGCAGCTTCTTTAGAGCCACGTCCTGCCAACGTGCAGTACAGTGATGGCTGCATGGTATTTCATAGGGCGGGTGACAACAGTGGACCATACCTGTGCAATGTGCATCTGCACAGCTGCTTGTTGTCTCCATTGGGGGAATATGTAATGTTGTGACTTAACGGTATACAATTAAAGGAGACAGTGTCACCCCATAGCACAAAGTTCCCAGCTAAGGAGCTTCATGTTAGTATCACCAGCTATATTAAAAGTTTAAGATTGTTAAAAGATATAAAATATTTTTGGAAGTGACATTAACATGTTAAAGCTTAAAGTCCACCCTAACACTAAAATCTCTCAAGCCTCGTGCACACCAGCCGATGGTTGCTCAACCAAACGCCCAACTTTTGTCAAAATTGGACGATGGCGGTTTGGCCAACAAAGCCGGACGTAGTGACGTGTTCCGAGCGTATAACGAGGAAATTCAAGTGAATGTGATTTGTGAATTACGAACAGAGCTTACACTGCCGAACACATCCTGGATTCCGAGCATGCGTGTTTGCACTTCCACCTTTTGGTTGGTCAACTTTTGTACACACGAGCCAACAATCGGTCAACTCCTTGTTGGCCAACACAAGTTTTCAAGTCTCGTCGTCCAACTTTTGTTGGACGACAATTGAAAATCGGCTGTAGAATCGTGTGTACACGCTATCAGATTTTTGCCCAACAATCTGTTGGGCGACCGTTGTTGACCAACCATCGGACTGTGTGTACGGGCCTTAAATCTACAGACATTCACGATCTAACACAAACCTATCTGGCCATGTAAAGAAGAAATTGGTATACATACCCTTTTTAAAGCCACTCCAGTCCTGTCTCATGCTGAGCTGTCAGGAGTGGCTTCGCTGTGGAGGCGGGTGCAGAGGAGGCAGCCGACAACGGAAGCTCCATAGTAACTCTGTGGGTGACGTGACTTCCCAGGCATTTCCCAGCCGTTATTTGCTGTGTCCTCTGCAGAGCTTCCGCCGATGGAGACCGGACCCAGAGCGGCTTCAAAAATGGTATGTATAGCGATTTCTTCTTTACAGGGCTGGATAGGTTAGTCTTATATCGTGGATGCCTGTAGATTTAGAGATTTTAGTGGTAGGGTGGACTTCCACTTTAAAACATCCCACATTCCCCGTGCCACCCTCATCCCCATATATCCAATACACACCCTCTACAGTGCCTTGAAAAAGTATTCACACCCCTTGAAATTCTCCACATTTTGTCATGTTACAACCAAAAACGCAATTGTATTTTATTGGGCTATTATGTGATAGACCAACACAAAGTGGCACTTAATTGTGAAGTGGAAGGAAAATGATACATGGTTTTCAAAATGTTTTACAAATAAATATTTTAAGTGTGGTGTGCATTTTTAAATACTTTGTAGAACCACCTTTCACAGCAATTACAGCAGCAAGTCTTTTTGGGGATGTCTCTACCAGCTTTGCACATCTAGAGAGTGACATTTTTGCCCATACAAGCTCTGTCAGATTGGATGGAGAGTGTCTGAACAGCAATTTTCAAGTCTTGCCACAGATTCTTAATTGGATTTAGGTCTGGACTTTGGGCCATTCTAGCACATGAATATACACAACAAAACAATATAATCCGCGCTAAAACCAAACCAGTCCTACTAAACAGCAGCTAGCATAATTTGCTTGATCCACAAATATAAATTATATCAGTCCATATGCAGCGCTGAAATCACATAAATCTTGGATAGATGGTAGGAAGGGGGAATCCCAGCACCAACTTCAGTGTGAACCAGAAACACACCACACCACCGTGCCCAGCAAGTCTCCTTACCAGATCCAGAAAGAAGGTGAGCATAAAATCAATCCCTCTGTCAGCCACAGTTCAAGGGCTCCTCAAACCAGCACATCATAATGGATCACCCACATGTAATTACCACAATAAGTCACTTGAGCAGTCCTCCCAATGCTCCACCACATTATGTCATAGGCGCAGAGATATGCAATTAGCGGACCTCCAGCTGTTGCAGAACTACAAGTCCCATGAGGCATAGCAAGACTCTGACAGCTACAAGCATGACACCCAGAGGCAGAGGCATGATGGGACTTGTAGTTTTGCAACATCTGGAGGTCCGCTAATTGCTTATCCCTGTATAGGGGAAGAAAAGGAATAGTGCATAGTGAAGCCCGCAAGTGTTCCAAAATGGTTTATTAAAATACTACTTACAATAAAAATGAAACAAACAAGCCTGATCAGTAAAAATTTATAATCCATGTTTCCTGTGCGTGCTTGACGTGACGTGATACCCTGATGCGTTTCATCCAATGGGATATCATCATGGGCGCCTCTGATGATAACCCATTGGAGGAGACACGGATTATGAATTTTTACTGATCAGGCTTGTGCTGGTTTGAGGAGCCCTTGAACCGTGTCTGACAGAGGGATTGATTTTATGCTCACCTTCTTTCTGAATCTGGTAAGGAGACTTGCTGGGCACAGTGGTGTGGTGTGTTTCTGGTTCACACTGAAGCTGGTGCTGGGATTCTCCCTTCCTACCACCTATCCAAGATTTATGTGATTTCAGCGCTGCATATGAACTGTTATAACACATGAATATGCTTTGATCCAAACCATTCCATTGTAGCTCTGGCTGTATGTTTAGGGTCGTTGTCCTGCTGGAAGGTGAACCTCCGCCCCAGTCTCAAGTCTTTTGTAGACTCTAACAGGTTTTCTTCTAAGATTGCCCTGTATTTGGCTCCATCCATCTTCCCATCAACTCTGACCAACTTCCCTTTCCCTGCTGAAGAAAAGCATCCCCGCAACATGATGCGGACACCACCATGTTGCACAGTGGGGATGGTGTGTTCAGGGTGATGTGTAGTGTTAGTTTTCCGTCACACATAGCGTTTTGCTTTTAAGCCAAAAAGTTCAATTTTGGTCTCATCTGACCAGAGTACTTTCTTCCACATATTTGCTGTGTCCCCCACATGGCTTCTCGCAAACTGCAAATAGGGCTTCTTATGGCTTTCTTTCAACAATGGCTTTTTTCTTGCCACTCTTCTATAAAGGCCAGATTTTTGAAGCTCATGACTAGAGTTGAGCGAACTTCTAGAAGTTCAGGTTCTGCTGGTTCGGCCGAACTTCGGAACAAAGTCCGGGTCCGGACAGAACCCGAACTTTGCCCCGGACCCTGAACCCCATTAAAATCAATGGGGACCCGAACTTTTAGCCACAAAAATGGCTGTAAAAAAGTCCTGGAAAGTCCTAGAGGTCTGCAAAAGGAAGGAAAATGGGGGTAAGGGTGGGACAAGTGCCCTACAAAGAAATGGGGACAGGGAAATAACTTTAAATATTTAAAAAAACAAAAAAAAAACATAAAAAAATCAAAAATGGAGGTGGATGTGGACCGTCTTCAAACTGTGTGTGAAAAGTATTAATTAACGGTAGAAGCCATATCACTGTTCTAAAATTATCTTCACACTGTGTGAAAAAAGTATAAACTAGCCGGGAGAACCCATATCACTGTTCTACAATCATCTGGAAACTGTGTGTTAAACTTAAATTAAAACCGGGAGAACCCATATCACTGTTCTACAATCATCTGGAAACTGTGTTAAACTTAAATTAAAACCGGGAGAACCCATATCACTGTTCTAAACTCATCTGGAAACTGTGTTAAACTTAAATTAAAACCGGGAGAACCCATATCACTGTTCTAAACTCATCTGGAAACTGTGTTAAACTTAAATTAAAACCGGGAGAACCCATATCACTGTTCTAAAATCATCTGGAAAATGTGTGTGAAACTATAGCAGAGCGAAGCCATATCCCTGTTCTAAAATCATCTAAAAACTGTGTGTGAAAATATATCAGAGAAAAGCCATATCCCTGTTCTAAAATCATCTAAAAACTGTGTGTGAATATATAGCATAGAAAAGCCATATCCCTGTTCTAAAATCATCTAAAAACTGTGTGAAAATATAGCAGAGAGAAGAACAGGGATATGGCTTCGCTCTGCTATAGTTTCACACACAGTTTTTAGATGATTTTAGAACAGGGATACGGCTTTTCTCTGATATATTTTCACACACAGTTTTTAGATGATTTTAGAACAGGGATATGGCTTCGCTCTGCTATAGTTTCACACACAGTTTCCAGATGATTTTAGAACAGTGATATGGGTTCTCCCGGTTTTAATTTAGGTTTAACACACAGTTTCCAGATGATTGTAGAACAGTGATATGGGTTCTCCCGGCTAATTTATCCTTTTTTCACACAGTTTGAAGATGATTTTAGAACAGTGATATAGCGTCTACCATTAATTAATACTTTTCACACACAGTTTGAAGATGGTCCACATCCACCTCCATTTTTGATTTTTTTATGTTTTTATTTTTTTTTAAATATTTAAAGTTATTTCCCTGTCCCCATTTCTTTGTAGGGCACTTGTCCCACCCTTACCCCCATTTTCCTTCCTATTGCAGACCTCTAGGACTTTCCAGGACTTTTTTACAGCAATTTTCAGAACTTTTAGTAAAATTACCAGAACCCCGGACCCAAACCCGGACTTTTTTTTTAAAAGTCCGGGTTCGGGTCCGGGTCCCGGACACCCAAAAGTTCGGAACGGACCCGAACTTTACAGTCCGGGTTCGCTCAACACTACTCACGACTAATAGTTGTCCTGTGGACAGATTCTTCCACCTGAGCTGTGGATCTCTGCAGCTCCTCCAGAGTTACCTTGGAGCTCTTGGCTGCTTCTCTGATTAATGCTCTCCTTGCCCAGCCTGTCAGTTTAGGTGGACAGCCATGTCTTGGTAGGTTTGCAGTTGTGCCATACTCTTTCCATTTTCAGATGATGGATTGAACAGTGCTATGTGAGATGTTCAAAGCTTGGGACGTTTTTTTATAACCCAACCCTGCTTTAAACTTCACAACTTTATCCCCGACCTGTCTGGTGTGTTCCTTGGCCTTCATGATGCTGTTTGTTCACTAAGGTTCTCTCAAAAACCTCTGAGGGCTTCACAAAACAGCTGTATTTATACAGACATTAAATTACACACAGGTGGATTCTATTTACCAATTAGATGACTTCTGAAGGCAATTGGATCCACTAGATTTTAGTTAAGCCTCGTACACACGGGACGACGATCGTATACAACAGGTCGTACTAACTATGCGCGATTAGAACAGTCGAACATACGACGGTCGTACAAGGGAGTTGTATGAGCAGACTAGAAAACTTGGTCGTACCAACAAGCGCTCATACGACCATTGTATCATGTGTACAGAGCAGTTGGTACAACAAGTTGTATTGTGCAAAACACGCATGCACCGAAGTCAGGAACGGCCGGATGCTAATTGCATGCACCTGAACGTTCTTCTGTGCTCTTACGATCGTGTAGTGCAGTCAGTATGCTAGTTACATTATGCAACATACGATTTGCGACGATCGTACGTACGATCGTCGTCCCGTGTGTACGAGGCTTGAGGGATATCCGAGTAAAGGGGGCTGAATACAAATGCACGCCACACTTTTCAGATATTTATTTTTTAAAACTTTTGAAAAGCATTTATCATTTTCCTTCCACTTCACAATTATGTGCCACTATGTGTTTGTCTATCATAAAATCCCAATAAAATACATTTACGTTTTTGGCTGTAACATGACAAAATGTGGAAAATTTCAAGGGGTGTGAATACTTTTTCAAGGCACTGTATATGTGGACTTGGTAGAAACTGGCTCAGAAAAGAGGCTAGTCCGAGTGCACCTGAGGGCCACAACCTGATTCTGCAGCAAAGTCAGTCACTGCTTGTGGGGTACCTTGGTGAATTCTAGGTGGCTCCTTATACTCTGCACCTTGGGTCTTGGGCAATTCCAGGTGGCTCCTTAGACTGTGCGCCTTGGGTCTTGGGCAATTCCAGGTGGCTCCTTAGACTACACACACAGGTGTGCGCAGCCTATTGCATTGGGTTGTGCACCCCAAAGCTCAAACACACATGCCTTTCTCTGCAGCCTCAGCTGCACTGGATAAGGAATGAATGGAAGTGCTATGTGATGAGCGGCTTCCTGTTCATTCACAAACTGAAGCATAGTAAACACAGTTTACTATGCTTCCGTTATGAATGAACACAATGAGTGAGTGTGTTCACTGTGTGTGTTTAGAAAAGAAAGGCAATGGTAAATTACATATTTACTAGCCACTTTACCCTGCTCTCCATCCTGAAACATCCCCCGCAGCAGCCAGCGGGGGGAAGAGAGGAGGGAAGCCAGCAACACCGCGGGGTAGGGGGACAACATGGGAGGAAGCCTGGGCAGTAGGGGGAATCGGCACTGCACTTAGTGATTAGGGTGTGCCCAGTCACACCTGGCACGCCTATGACCACACACCTTGGGTCTTGGGCAAATTGACAAGTGGCATTGCCTCAAGACAAAGAGCAAACAGACATTAGAAATAAAAATTGAGCTGCAACACTTGTCCATCAATGATTGTCTCCCATGATTTGAATACAGTTTGCTTCAGAATTTGCACTGAGAGACATACAAAGGTTCCTCTTTTTCTCTTTTGATTTGTTGCAAGGAAATAGTATTGTCGTAGCATCGCTTACTTGATAACTTTACAGGTTTGTTGCTCGCTCACTCAAGAATTAAGTTTGAAAAGTGCTTCATGTCCCAAACTAACTCGCCAGTGACAGTTTCTCTCCTTTTACTTCTATGGCTTAATTGCAAATCACTGAAGGAGAGTGATTTGTAGCAATCTAATGATGTAGTAGCAACCACTTGTAAGTAACTATAGCAATTAATTTGTTGTTTACAAATCGCTGTTAATCAGCATTAGCGATTTATAGCAGAGAGAAATTACTGCTTAAAAATGTCCATCTGACGTGGCCCTTAGGCTGATGTCAGAGGGGCGACTCAGCCGCCAGCAATCCTACCACTGGCAATTTGTCGAGATTGTCAATGGGCAGTATTAGTAAGAGGCTGCCGGTTTGTCTTGATGCAATTGCTTCTTTAGCTGATCAAGCAATCGAGATTCAACAGCATTTGGGCCAGCGACATCCCGCTGCGTCTGTCTGCAGAGGAAGCGATTCCATAGGAACAGACAGGCAGCCTCTTTAGCAATCTTGCTACTGGTGATTTGTCTCTAGCAGCAGAATCCCCATCTGACATCAGGTTTTGATTTCAGTTAAGTTCTTTTTTGTTAAAGCATTCTACTACAATGCTGTGGATGGACTTCTACTCAATTACTGAGGCCGTCACGTCTTTTTTATTATGTATGCTTTGATTGAAGAAGGATCCACAGTGCATAGTTTTAGTCTTTTCTTTGTTAGGTCGAGTTCATGGTGTTTTTCAATTTGCATATAAATTCAGTGTCTTTGCCCATAACACTGCCATTGTCCCCCCTCACCCTCTCTGGCACTTCCCAGGATGTTCAGAATAACAACAGATCCTCCCCCAGCCTGAGTTCCGAGGAAGAGGAGCGATTCATATGTAAACATCTGAGCTAGATTACTTCTATTGAAGGATATTATAATGGCATTAAACAATTTAAAATTTGTGTTTTAAGGTAAAGCTTGGTATACACTGTGAGTTTTTTTTGTTCAACCAGTGGGCTGAATGAAAAACTCAGATTGCTGCATCCATACAAGTGATGTGGATGCTAGGAACATCCCCCCTGCATTATTGTATTCTGAAAGTAGGGACCATAGGTGTGCGCAGCCTATTGCATTAGGGTGTGCATCCCAAAGCTCAAACATGACCTATCGATCACTCACGGGAGAGGAGAGAAGGGAAGCCGGCAGAGGTACAGGGGGAAGGGGGGGGGTAGGGTAGTAGGAGGAATCTATGCTGCACAGGGTGATTAGGGTGTGCCTGGGCACACCCTGTGCGCACGCCTATGGTAGGGAGTCACAATCCCCCTCTAAATACACTGATCAGTGCTCCAGCCATTGGTTGCAGCAGCTGATCAAATGCTGGCTTTCCAGCAGGACCGTTCCACAGAATCCAGTCTAAGGATTGGTTTCTGTTGAACAGACAAGGCTACAGACAGATCAGAAATCTTCCAGGTCCTGCTGAATCAGCTATGTATATACCCAGCTTAGGCACACAAATGGACACCAAAAAACAAACTTGCTATGTAGTGCCCCTTTAACACACCTGAGAAGCAGATTACAAACTACCATCCCTGTTCAGAATTGCTGATATTTAAACTATCATGTAGTTATATGATTTATTAGCTAGACCAAAATAAACCCATTTTAAATAAAACGGAGGCAGGAAAAGCAGGAAAGGGCATGCATTCAAGTTGCTTTGTAAAATACAGAGAGAGAGATAAAGGAAATGATTTGGCAGCTGTGGAAATTCATCTTACTGCTACGTGTTGTATGGGAATGATAGTTGGCAGGAAAACATTGGGCGTAATTATTGAATTTTGATGGATCATGTGCAGGTACAAATGGGTAAATTAAGGTTATATGGCTAGAATTGGCAGCAATCAGTGTGTTATTTTTAATTTACTGTATAGAAGGCTGATATCCTCCAAAACCTGTCACAGAGAAGATAGAACTATAAGGTAGCTTTTGAACACACACACTGAACACAAAAGGGCACATAGAAGATTACAGCTCCACAGCTCCACCAAAAGAACAATTCTCAAATTAAAACCCACCTCCTGGCTCATCCCTTACTGCCCCCCCCCCTTTCTGATTGCTCCTCCTGAAGGATCTCCCTTTTTTCTCTTTTCAGAGCCATGAAGTTACCCCAAGAGGGCTCTAAACTCACAGTGGTTCCTCCATCTTCTAGGTTGAATGACAGAGAGCACCATTCCACCTATAATGCGGTTTTTATATTGAAACTCTTTCATAAACAGGTTGCTCAGGGTTGGGCTTCTAATCTCAACAACTTGAACAGCCTTGTTTCTGGGTAAATGTGCAGAGAACGCCACCTCACTGGAAGTTGGCACAACTCTCGGCCGAATGCGTAGTGTGAGCCTGCAGTACTCTGGCGCTCGCCAGGGCAATATCGGCTACACTCCCTGGAGTCAACAGGTGGGAATTTGGGAAGGAATAAGAAACTGTTAGGCCATAACTAAAAGTAGTCATTCACATTCAGTACTGGGGTATGTACCCCTTACAGAACCACATGCCAGCTTTTTCAATAGAGGAGAATGTTATATAGTGAATATATAAGTGAACATAGTTTTACACTGTTTCAAGGCCACTGTCTCACTCACCTGTTCCAGGCTCCAGCGAGAGTGATTGTTCATGGGGGTGTAGGCACTGTGGTGAGAGGGGGGGTGTAGGTACAGTTGCGACAAGGAGTGTAGGCATGGTGGTGAGAGGAGGTGTTTAAGGGGGTTCATGAAGACAGTACCAGTAGGGGGACCTGTGTTTGCATTCCTACAATGTATCCAATCACACTGTCCCCCAAAATGGACATTTGGGGCTGTAGTAGGATGACTCATTTACCTCCCTGCCGGTATGATTATGTCAGATTTTTGCGTCTAAACGCAGTACATTGTTTTGCATAGAAATTTGGCGTTTTATATTGTAGGCCTGTAATTCTTAGGAATAACTCACTTAAATCTGTCCAAACAAGAGTTTAGTAGACACCCTGGGTATGGTAAAGTTTGAAACACGAAATCATAAATTATAATATACAGAACTATAAATAATTAAACTAAAACAAAAATAATAACATAATAGTAATAAAATGTATTCAATAATGTAATCAAAAACACAAATTTGTTAATTTTCGCTGTGTCACTTTTAGTGTCTGATGATAAATTCCCCCAAAAATCAGTATCACTCAATTCTGTAAATGATTCTTATTTACTACCGCTGTTTTCTAGCTGATCAAAAACCACTTTTGATGTAAAGGGACACTTTTTGGTTGCCATGGACATTCTCAAGTTTCCAGGCAGAAAGAATGGCATATATAATATAAAAGTGCATGCAGGGCACTGGGCAAACCACTAGGGACAAAGGGGATGTGGAATGATTTCATACAGTAATGTAATCTTACAGATTACAGTGTACTGTATGTTTACTGTGTGTTTTACTATTTGAATTTCCCGCCGGTCTCCGCCCCCGTGCAATGCTCGAAGGGAACGGAGCCTGGCATCACACAGAGGCCTGCCTGGATCCAGTGATGCGATCCCAAGTGTGGCTCGGGTTACCGCTATTTGCAGTGAAAACATACCACAAGCCACACTCGGGAATACCGCCAGGGGGGGTTAACATCTTCTGTCCCTGAGGTCTTGCCGAAACGCGTTGGATCCGTAAACTGTATGTATTGTCTTCAGACACAGTTGGAATATTTTTACAGTAAGCACCTTGCCTTAAAGGGGTTAGGTTTGCATTAAGCAACTCTTTGTCATGGAGTGCCGCCATTATGGATTTACTACTAAAACACGTTGCCTATTAGAGACGTAATTGGATCAGTCCCTGCTGTTCCTTGGTACTCTGCCTCTAAATGTGTCTAAAGAGGACAAGTTGTTGCACAGGGTAATAAGGGCCCTAGACATGAAGTCTGCAACTCTAATATAGAACATTGGGATAGCTTTCAGGTGTTTTTAATATACAGTCCTGCTCACCATTATTGGCACCCATGAAGTTTATGTACATATTGTGGAATATCTACTGAAGGAAATGTATCAAATTAACCAACATATTACTACAGATAGTTATACATGTATTTGAAGTACCCACGGTTATTACCACTCGTCCTGACATATAATTTTTGTGGACTTTCGATAGGGTTACAAGATATAATCTCAACGTCTGAAGTACAGATCCCGGGAATAATGGGACACGTTGTTGAACAGGAGAAATCTGTGTAAATCTCCGTCTCATGGTTCCTTGTCGTCCCTGACTAGGTTAATGCAGAGATTATCCGTTGCACAAAATCATCATTTAGGTATTACCGCCGTGAGGTACTGTTTCTCAACGAATTACGTTTGGATTGGGGAAATTCCGTTCCACGAATGACAT